>CM031594.1:10928716-11525716 GCA_018467065.1 Ephestia elutella | reverse complement strand
CCTTTAGTCCACCCACGCGTTCGCATACGGCAACGAAACTTAAAAAAACTTGTCAGTTGGATGAGAGCGTTTCGTATATGCTATGTCTCGTTCAAACTAATCGAGATTAGTATAGTTGCATCCTTATCAGTACGTTCGCACGTAGCTGCGAAGTAGCTGTTACAATACAATGACGACGTAGGCAATTCGCTAATGTCATGTTTCGCTTCGCAATGCGTCATGTAATCAGAAATCAATGCGATGCGACGCAAAAATATACACCAATATATTAAAATATAAATTCTTGATTTCATTCTACAAAACATGCCATATAAAAACCGGCAGTGTATCGGAGACGTTTCGCAATCGCAAGCGTTTCGCAGCGAATCGCTTTCGCATGCGAACGCGTCGGTGTACTAAGGGCGTAATAGCATGAAAAACTTTATAGTTATGGAAATAGTAAATATTTGCAATTCAACACTAGCAACACAAATTAAACAAAATGGCTGCTTTTTTTCTGTAGCGCGTGAATTTAATTGTTTTTAATAATAATTATTATTGGAGTTTGAGAATGGTTAATAAATGTTGTGCTATTAGAGGTTGCAATAAAGAAATCATACCCAGGTTGTGGGATTTCCTTCCACGGGTAAGTTTTCATTTCTGGTAGTAGGGTGACTACATAATAATTATAAAGAAAATAAATGTATCCTAACAAAGATTTTTTTTTTCAGATTACTGCAAATATAGAATTAAGAAAAAAATGGATTGGGATGATTCGTGGGAAATTAACTAATAACTCGTAATATGTAGCTTACATTTCCAACCTGAGGATTACAGGGCGGATTATTAAACTAGCTTTACGCTGCTGCAAGGAGAGAAGTATTGGGCTCAGACACCCTATCTGAAGATAATCTGAGCGACATAACAATAGGGCAGTTATTAAAATCCTGCAAAGTAACAGGTAGATTTAGTGGGTCGCCACCAACGTGAGTTACTAGGTGACTCAAAACCCTATACATACGGGTCTCGGGGAATTGGGTGAAATGGTCCCGGCATGAGTGGACTGATCACCCGTCTGGAGCTTGCGCTGGGTCCCCAATAAGTAAATAAAATAAACAATAACGTTTAAGTAATTAAATAAATCGTTTTTTTAACTTAAGTATTATTTTACTTAGTTTATAAATAGTACTATATTTTATTGAACCTATGGAATAGCTACATATTTTTCTAGTAGCGTAATTGTAGGGGCGTAAGAGCGCAAACGAGCGTAATTTTGACTCACACACAACTCACGAAAGTAGGCTCAATTGCCTTCACACTGACTCATGACATGTGGTTCACTGGTCCTAAGAATTTTGTTTAACATGGTCACCCTCGTCAGAAAGGGACGCGCCACGATTTCGAGCCTCTCTTTCGGCTCGCTTTTCTAGTCTCAGTGAACCTTCCAGTTGTACAAAGTACTTACTACTTCCATGGTCGTATGTCACTTTGACAATAATAGTGATGTACCTAAACACGAATCGCTGAGATTATTTGATGTTACGCAAAAAAACAAATCGAAATAAAATAATTATTTTTATTAATCAGAAGTCTGAACCTGAGTCTGAGTCGCTGTCATCGTCAATAACATGGATATTAAATTCATTGTGAATAATATTATCTACTTGATGTCACGATTCGATACGATTGCGTGAATTCTTGTCCCTTTTTCTTTCTTTTTTTGTATAACTTTAATGTTAAATATTTTTAATCTTAAAACGCAATGATTTTTGTATCCAGCATTTACAAACCTTGTTAAATAAATCGATAAATTAAACGATGTATCGCGATTTTTTACATTTTCACTATCGATTTATTGTAGACGGATGCAATGGAACTCCCTAAACGGGCAAGCCGGAAGTTCAAGTACTACATTTCCGCGCATATATTTAAAATTTAAAAAATTCGGAACTTCATGGGCTTGACCCTGATGACACCTGTCATACGGGAGTTTAGGTTTCAGCCCGATTATAGGTGGACGAGAGTCCAGTGCTGCATGACAGCAGTGTCCAAGAATACTGTTTAAATTACATAACTCTGTTTTCAAAAACGTAACCATAGCGCGATTCAAATCGACTTAAGTGCCATCTAGATTTTCCCGCACACACTACCCACTTACCTAGGAAAGGTGGGTAGTTAGTGCGGAAAAATATAGATGGCGCTAATATCGATTTGAATCGCGGACTCACCTAGGAAAGGTGTTCTTCCACTCAGTCTCATAGCGCGATTCAAATCGACATTAGCGCCATCTAGATTTTCCCGCACAAACTACCCACTCACCTAGGAAAGGGTAAAGTAGTGCGGAAAAATCTAGATGGCGTTAATATCGATTTGAATCGCGGACTCACCTAGGGAAGGTGTTCTTCCACTCAGTTTCGAGGTTGAATCGCATCGCTTTGAACGCGTCCGCTTGTTGTTCCACTGAGGCACGCACCATCCGCCAGAAACATTCCGCCACTGCTAACGATAAGTTCCGGGTTGTCACTTGAGATGGCGTCACTAGGCCGTCCCTGGGAATTAAAAAAAGATAGCCGTTATAGGACGTCCGACGGAAGTAAAAACATCAAAGTATCAAAAAAAAAATATTCAGATTTCTTTATTGTTCAACATTTGAACATCGATGGCACGATGATCATGCCAACTTGCGTCACGGCATTCGAAACGATTTTTCTGCCAAAGCCGCATTAGTAGAATAATTAAAAAATTTGGATTAAAATTTAACGAGGGCTTAAATAATCCAATTTTTTGATGCTTGGATCTGAAAGGAAATTGAGCCTGCTTCTGGTGAATAAAAACATCGTAAAATCTGCACGCTAGCTAGCTGACTGTTCAGTATGTATAAAACTTCCGCTAGATGGCGGTTGTCGTCAAGCCACCCAAGAATAGAATAATTGATAAATACCAAATATAATAACACCACAACAATAAGGCTTTATAGAAAATAGTTTTCATTCAAGTATTAGACATGTAGTACACCTCAAGGTTCAATTTTAGGTCCAAAACAATTTATAAATGTATTTCAGTTAGATTTTATAGAAAAAAACCCTGTTATTGGACTAAGAAAAGTCAACACATTACCAAAGGAATGTATTTTCGACTCGATTTGACTATATTTAAAGAAATTGATTTGATTTGACTTTAATATACTTACTTTTTCTTCTTATCGAGTGTGTTATTACTAACACTGGTGTCAGATTTTATTCAAGTCACCTAAAGGCATCTGATATTACTTTTACGACTATCGCCATCTAGTGGCAGTAACCGAACACTAGTAAACTAAACAGTCAGCCAATGTGCAGGTTTCCTCACGATGTTTTCCTTCACCGGAAGCAGATGGTGATCTATGGGAAAACTACCATACATGAGTCAGATTGGTCTACAAACTCGTGAAACAGGTAGGATTTGAACCCGGGTCCTATCCGAACTCAGGCGGGTGTCATTACCACTCGACCACCACCGCTTCCTTGAAAACGCTTCATATACTTACTTGAAAAGCTTGGAAGACCGGAAGAATCTCTCTTCGTATTCTCTTATGTTTTGAATGGAGTCGTCTTTACGGCTTCTTCCAGTCACTACAGCGTAGTAGCCGAGGGCTTTCATGGGGAATAGCTTGCCTTCGAGGATACGACGGATCTAAGAGAAAAAGAGACTTTGGATTTAACTTGAGATTCGATTTTGTAGAAATTTCGATCATAGAGAAGGAATTAATAAGAGGCAGCTCTTCTTAATTATAGAGGCTTGAGGCCAACTTGAGGCTTCTATTTGCCACCAGACTGTCAGTAAAGCCATCTAGTGAGTAATAGCAGAACTCAAGAGAATCGATAAAACAGTTTGCGAAAATTAATAAAATAATTTGCGAAAATAATTCTGCTGCTGGCCAATAGGTGGCTATACAGTTGTTAAAATAATATAAAGTAAGTCGTACGTTAAAGCATTAGAGTTCATTCTTTAATTTGTGTCTACGGTAAGTATACGTCCCCCGCTTCCTTCCCAATGCGGACACTGTCTTTCATATGTAAAATGCTTATGGGCACCTCCTCCCTTTCCCTTCTCTGTGATTTTAAACAACTGAAATGCGGAATTTACATGATTATTATTTAACTTTATAGACTAAAGCGCCTCAAACATTTTGCAAACTACTAGTATTTCAGAACGACTGTTGAAAAGAAACGCCGAAACATTAATAGCATTGGTTCAATCTACTCACCCTATTAGGATTAGCGAGGTTTTCTTCAGCAAGATCGACTTTAGTGAGTACGAATATAGTTCGCTTGCCGCTCGGATCGCAAGACGATACTAAGTCTGTCACATTGCTTCGCTCGGCGTCCACTGATCCATCCTAAGGAAAAAAAAAACACAGATCTGAATATGCATACTGAATCCTAACTAATATTATAAATACGAAAGTGAGTTTGTTTGTTACCTCTTTACGTTTTATCTACTGAACCAATCTTCCAATAATTTCGCATGTATACATAGTTGGAAGTACAGAGAAGGACAAAAGATACCTTTCATCCCGGAAGAAAGCACTGTTCCCGTGGGAAACTCACGCGGGCGAAGCCGTAAAATCTTGTAGCAATTTCCAAATGTTCATTGCCAACATTGGATGTACAATATCGCATATTGACGTTAATGTATAACATAGATACCTGTATACATAAAATGATGGCGTTTGGGTTTTCCATGTATTGCTTGGACATTTGCTTGATCGCCTCGCGTGTGTCCGATGCCATGTCCACTGTTTGAGTCTGTGGAATATAATAAGCAAAATTGTAGAAGACGTATTATTACAACAAATTTTGGCCACAATGAGGATTTGAGTATTATTATACTTGAATAGTTTTAACCAAAGCCTTTGACATTGTCACACATAAATATTAATGAAAAAATCTGTAAATTGTGTAATGAAAGAAAATAGTTGCTGCTGGAATTACTCTTAAATTGAGAAATAATTCCCATTAACCGAAGTTTAAGATAGATTTAAGTCATATTTATATACTTGACAGCTATAATATTATGGTGTCCTACAAGGCACCAACCTAGGTCCATCATAATTCACACATTTCTTTAGTTACAGAGTAAAATCAGACCTTGGTTAGGTAAGTGCCTTGTAGGATTACAAGGCACTTACCTAGGTCCACTATAATTCCCATATTTTTCTGTTACCAAACTGAAACCGTTTGAAATACTTACGGATATGACTCCAGGTAAATCGACCAGTACCATGCGGTGTAAACCCGGGCCTTTTACAGACATGGAAATGACGTCAGTGGACACAGTTCGTCCGCCACGGACGCTATTACGCATGCGGAGTTCTACTTCTCTGTGTGGATAAAAAACAAGTACGCAATATTAGGATATTTTTTATAGACGTCATGACGATGTCTTATGATATTTTATAGTTCTGTTGAGACTTATTAAAAAATATAGAGAATCTTTTACCCCAATTATGTCTGATGTTAAGTGTCATTCTGATGGAATAAAAACAGATGTAACAATAGACAAACAGATGTGCATTAAACACAGCCAATGTAAACCTGTACATGTAAGCGAGAATTAATGAATTATGTACAAGAATAAGTATGATGGACTTGAAGAAATGATAGACGATCTTAAAAGTAAGATTGATAAAAATATGAATAAACTTAATGAATCCTATGACATTAATACTATCAGTGCCGGATGAATTCATATTTTGGAGGCGTAAACCGCCTTTGTTTACTGCACCTTCCTCGCGTGTTAAATTGTATCGGTTGTCTCCCGTGGCCAGAGCCCTAAATATGTTCAATTCCATATGTCAGAAAGCTGATGTAGACACATTCCAGTGTTCGTTGGAGAAATTTACAGACATGGCATTATTATGTGTAACAAATTTATAATTTTTCTTTATTTTTTTTAGCGATGTTGGATTACGTTAAGCCTGTAATGACACGCTGTATAACATTGGTACAGTCAATACTCACTTTCTCAGATCAGCTAAATCAGATTCCTTGTTGAGATCGAATTCCCTGGCCGAGTCTCTGAACTGGGCCACGTGGTACGGACCTTCCGACAACGTCACTTTCACTGGGGCCCTGAGAACAAGAACATTTATTAAAAGTAGGTAACGTGAGAAATCAATCATCAATCAATCAACATAATGCATATAAAATTATTCCGTTACTGAGTGAAATGAAATGAAAATGATTTTATATTTTTTAAATACATACATACATACATAGAATCACGTCTTAATCCCTTACGGGGAAGACAGAGTCAAGAGTGGTGAGACTCGAAGGCCACGCTTAGCTGAAAAGTGGGCTTTCTGATGGAATGGAGATTCAGATATAATGACAGGTTGCTAGCTCATCGCCTATGAGTGGAGGGGGGATCCCCAGTTTAAAGCCTTTTTATTTTGTAAATAGCACTTTTAAATCGTCGCATACTTATTTTTTATTTAGTTGACGTCAGAAAATTACTAAAACTAAGGTTACCACCGCCTCCAAAGCGCAAGTGGAGAAGAGGAGGCGCAACAAACTCCACTGCTGCATTTTCTGAGTGATTGACAAACAACGCACAGCCAACTAATGGGCGTAGGAAGCTGAAATTTGGCATGTAAGTTCCTTATGAAGTGTAGGGGTGCACTAAGAGAGGATTTCCCGAAATTCCCACTGGAACAAAGTCCTAGGCCCATGCTAGTAGACATTATAAAACTTCGTGGTGGCAGCAGTGGGATAACTAACATTTAGTACGTATGTACAGTTAAAGAATCATAAGTGCAATCATACCTCAAAGACCTTATTGCCTTGACTTAAAGATCATATTCCCTTGTAGATTCTAACTGCACTTATAAAGCTAACCTAGTGCACATCTCTCCGGCGCCTCTATTGCTACTGAAATCTTGCCGGCGGATTGGTCGCCGACTGCTGCTACCATGAAGCTTTTACAGATAAAATATCACGTCTTTTTCCCTTACGGGATAGACAGAGGCCACGCTTAGCGGTAGCTTAGCGCTAATAATGGTCTTTTTGGTGGCAGCGGTGTGATAACTACAAAGTATCTACATACCTAGTGCACATCTCTCCAGCGCCTCTAGGGAATATCCTGGCTTGAGCGATCATCTCCAACACTGACGTCTTGCCTGCGGATTGGTCGCCGACCACGACCACTCGGGGTAACCTATCAGTTTCTCCTGTATCCCAACCTAATAATAGGTCGTCTACATACTGAAACTTGGTGGCAGCGGTGTGATAACTGCAATAGTATCTACATACCTAGTGCACATCTCTCCAGCGCCTCTAGGGAATATTCTGGCTTGAGCGATCATCTCCAACACTGATGTCTTGCCTGCGGATTGGTCGCCGACCACGACCACTCGAGGCAACCTATCAGTTTCTCCTGTATCCCAGCCTAATAATAGGTCATCTACATACTGAAACTTGGTGGCAGCGGTGTGATAACTGCAAATATCACAATACCTAGTGCACATCTCTCCAGCGCCTCTAGGGAATATCCTGGCTTGAGCGATCATCTCCAACACTGACGTCTCGCCTGCGGATTGGTCGCCGACCACGACCACTCGGGGTAACCTATCAGTATCCCAGACTAATAGGTCGTCGACATACTGAAACTTGGTGGCAGCGGTGTGATAACTGCAAATATCAACATACCTAGTGCACATCTCTCCAGCGCCTCTAGGGAATATCCTGGCTTGAGCGATCATCTCCAACACTGAAGTCTTGCCTGCGGATTGGTCGCCGACCACGACCACTCGGGGCAATCTATCAGTTTCCCCTGCGTCCCAGCCTGATAGCTCGTCTAGTACTGCTGAGTACATATCTATCAGGGATCGCTAGGGATAAAACAATATACATTATGTTACTTGAGACGCTAGGAATTTTATACCTAGATCCATAAACTTCAATAATAAACTTTATTATTTAAAATTTCGACATGATTATTTTTTTAATAGCTTTTGCTAGCGGTTTTGCCCGCATGAATTTTCTACGGGAACAGTGTTTTTTCACGGGATAAAATGTACCCTATGTCCTTCTCAGTTCTTCTAACTATGTGTATGCAAAATTTCAGGAAGATTGGTTCAGTAGATAAAGCGTAAAGAGGTAACAAACAAACCAACAAACAAACTCACTTTCGCATTTATAATATTAGTTAGGATTAGGACTAGCTTTCGCCCACGGCTTCGCCCTCATGAATTTCCCACGGGAACAGTGCTTTTTCCCGGGATGAAAGGTCACGGGAAGGAATGTCCTTCTCTGTACTTCCAGCTATGTGTATGCGAAATTTCAGGAAGATTGGTTCAGTTGATAAAGCGTGAAGAGGTAACAAACAAACTCACTTTCGCATTTATAATATTAGTTAGGATATTTATCACTGAATGGTCAATTTTCGTCTTCTTTCATGAATAAAATCAAAACTATTTATTTTACAATAATAACAAAAATATACTAATAAAACACAGTAAGGTTTACAAAACATTTTTGTTTTATTTCCTAATTAGTCCCCCGAAAATGACCCTTATTAAAAAAAAAATACTTTGCACATCAGTGTTTAGGTCACAGGGTTACATCCTACCAAAATTAATCTGATTTGGTCCAGTCGATTCGGAAAAAATTGGCTGTGACAGACGGACGAAGTGATCCTATAGGGGTTCCGTTTTCAACCCTAAAAAGTATCAATTTCTTCCACATCCCCCACTCACCTTCATCTTCCTAACAGACGGCATCCTCCCCTGCCGCAGCAGCATATTCTGTTGCCTCAACTCTCTGTTCTCCTGTTCCAGACGCTGCAACTCCCGCTGGTATCTCGCTTGGAGAGCTAGCACTTCCTCTTGCAATGCGTGGACGCGTTTCTCTGTTCGGATGATGAATAAATTCATAGTAAAAAAACTTTTTAAAAAGCTTTTATTGTTACTCTCAACAAACCCTTTCATTTGATACGGAATATTTATTTGTAATGCATTTCTACAATATGGGTATATTATAGAAATACATTACAAATAAATATTCCGCCATCTTAGATGGTCCGCCATCTTGGATTTAGAATGACGTACCATATCATGCATTGTCATCCAAACTAAACGTGTGCACAAAATTTCAGCTCAATCGGTTGAAGATATGTACTTCAAAATTGAGTTCAAAGATTCCACCCGAACGAATATACTTATTGCAAGTTAAATAAAAGCTTTAAAATATATAAAACCTAAAAAAAAATAATGATGCGAATAGCATGTATGTGTGTGTAGTGGTACTACACACACATATATATACTGTTCGGAGCTCCGTCTCGAACGATACAACAAATTTTTCTTTTATATACTAACTAATATTTTAGATACGAAAGTCTGTCTGTTGCGCTTTCGCAGCTAAACCGCGGGACAGATTTTGATGAAATTTGGTATGGATATAGTTGAAGAACTAGGGTCAAACATAGGCTATTTTTTTTATCCAAAAAGCAACACCAAAGGGTTTGAAATGAGGGGTCAAAGTTTGTATAAAAAACACGTAAGATATACTTTTTGCCGCGGGCGGAGCTGCGGGCAACAGCTAGTCCTTCATAAATAACACTACAGCAAACTTCTCCCCTTTTTGCCCCGAAAAAAAAAAAGCTAACGACAAAAAAAAAACCGGCTAAGTTCGAGTCAAGCTCGCGCACAGAGGGTTCCGTACACGCAAAGCATTTCACATTATATCTCTAACTAAAAGACCAATTAGTTTCAAAAACAAACTTAACTTTGCAGTTCGATCCCTAAGATTCATACTGAATCCAGCGCAAACATAAGTTTCTAACACTTTTTTTTAGACCTCTAATAATATAATAAAATTTTCAGATTTATTCCTGTATAAGTCAGTACTAATACAGGAATAATAATTTCAACTTGATACCTTTAAGCGTTCCTGTTAAAAAATGTTTGACAGACAGACGGACATAAAAGTGATCTTATAAGGGTTCCGTTTTTGCCTTTTGAGGTACGGAACCCCAAAAATCAAATAAATCAAGAAACTAATACGGATAATACTTTGTATTATAAATTGTAAATAATAATTTGAATTATAGTCACCATAATTATTGGAGTCGTCACTGCTAGCCCGGCTTGGCGGAGGTGCCGGCCGGCTTTGCAAGTTGTTTACGATTTTCTGAGGAGCCTCTGCGAATGTAACATTCAAATATTTGTTTTGAAACAAAGTGTAGCAAAATTATTAAAAATGAATAAAAAAATTGCTGTAATATAGTTATGATTACAGAGTTAACTTAAACAATTAAACAATTTAACACATACATATATTGCAGGGAGGTTACAACCTGGGTATACCTAGTGACTTCCTCACGAGGCAAGCCTGTATTGAGGAAGTCTAGTTAACCTGATAATTAATTATTGTTTAACCAGGGTGGACAGTTATACTATGGACATTTTGATAATGTGGACGTTTTGATACTAAGGACGTTTAAATACGGTGGATATATCGATTAGTGTTGCAGCAATAGTATTGACTATCGATAGTATTGTCAATAGTATTGTGACCGTGAAAAATAGTCACACTATCGATAAGCCTATCGATAGTGTTGATAGCCAATAGTTTGCAATACCATTGATGATAGCCAAAACTAAGGATACTATTAATGTTCTCTAATCAATACTATTACTATTGACACTTATATTTCAACAAACAATTGATACTATCGCACTATCGATAGCTTGTAAAAATTCATTAAATATAATAATAACAATTAAATAGTATTGATTAGAAAACATCAATAGTAACGATACTATCGAAAAGCAATACTATCGATACTATCGAAAAGCAATACTATCGATAGTTTTGGTTTTCATCAATAGTATTGCAAACTATTGGTTATCGATAGGCCAATCGATAGAATGACTATTTTTCAAGGTCAACTATCGATAGTCCTGCAACGCTAATATCGATATATGTAGTGGACATTACTTGAATTTTATGTACCAGGGCAACATAAACCAGTAGCAACTTACCGATATGCGCCGCGTTATTCGCAGCGGCGGCCGCCACAGCGTCGTCGTATCGCATATTAGTTAGTGTTTATACAAAGATTTAGGTAAAAAAGTTTTTCTAAAGAAATAAAGTAATGAGACAGTACATTGTATACATTTTTAAAACATCAACAACACATGCAAATACTACCAATACAATGTGTGTGTGTGTGTGTGTGTAATAACAATAAAAAAGTACCAGGGCACCATAAAGCAGTAGCAACTCACCGATATGCGCCGCTATGTTCGCAGCTGCCGCCACCACAGCATCTTCGTACCGCGTATTAGTTAAGTGGTTATACAAAGTTTTTTTTTTTAGTAAAAAAAAAAAAGAAATAAAGTATATTCTATAAAGTTTTAACATGAAACAAAAAAAACATAACAAGACATGCAAACAAAACTACCAATACAATAACAAAGTACCAGGGCACCATAAAGCACTAGCAACTCACCGATATACGCAGCGTAACAAGCTAATTATTAAAAAACCGAACATGACTGACAACTAGCATAGCATAAGTCACTCGAAGGAATGCAAGGAAACTAAAAATACCTCTCACATCAAAATCTGTTAAGCCGTTCAGGACTTGTGGTGGCATAAAGACACTTACATACATACATGAACCCTGTAAACATAACACTCCTTTTTTGGTCATTCGTGTAAAAAGTACCAGGGCACCATAAAGCAGTAGCAACTCACCGATATGCGCCGCGTTATTCGCCGCAGCGGCCGCCACAGCGTCCTCGTATCGCTGCGACAGCCACTCGCGCAGCTCGGCCGCCCGTAACAACCCCGCGTCGCGCAGACGAGGATCTGCGTGCAGCGACAGCGTCAGAGGGGGACCTACCGTTATATCTAGCTGGGTGATACAGCAGGGGAGTAGCATATTGATTTTTGAAAAAAAAAAACAGGAGGTAACTATTACTATACCCTCAGATTCTATTTAAAACAAATACCTAACAATCTAGCTACAGCGTCAGAGGGGGACCTACCGTTATATCTAGCTGGGTGATACAGCAGGGGTGTAGCATATTGATTTTGAAAAAAAAAAACAGGAGGTTACTATTAATATAATCTAAGATTCTATTAAAAACAAATACCTAACAATCTAGCTACAGCGTCAGAGGGTGACCTACCGTTATATCTAGCTGGGTGATACAGCAGGGGTGTAGCATATTGATTTTGAAAAAAAAAAACAGGAGGTTACTATTAATATAATCTAAGATTCTATTAAAAACAAATACCTAACAATCTAGCTACAGCGTCAGAGGGTGACCTACCGTTATATCTAGCTGGGTGATACAGCAGGGGTGTAGCATATTGATTTTGATAAAAAACAGGAGGTTACTATTAATATAATCTAAGATTCTATTAAAAACAAATACCTAACAATCTAGCTACAGCGTCAGAGGGGGACCTACCGTTATATCTAGCTGGGTGATACAGCAGGGGAGTAGCATATTGATTTTTGAAAAAAAAACAGGAGGTTACTATTACTATACCCTCAGATTCCATTAAAAACAAATACCTAACAATCTAGCTACAGCGTCAGAGGGGGACCTACCGTTATATCTAGCTGAGTTATACAGCAGGGGTGTAGCATATTGATTTTTGAAAAAAAAAACATGAGGTAACTATTACTATACCCTCAGATTCTATTTAAAACAAATACCTAACAATCTAGCTACAGCGTCAGAGGGGGATCTACCGTTATATCTAGCTGGGTGATACAGCAGGGGTGTAGCATTTTCATTTTCGGATAAAAAAACAGGAGGTTACTATTAATATAATCTAAGATTCAATTAAAAACAAATACCTAACAATCTAGCTACAGCGTCAGAGGGGAACCTACCGTTATATCTAGCTGGGTGATACAGCAGGGGTGTAGCATTTTCATTTTCGAAAAAAATAATAATAAACGTAGCTAGAGTTACTCTTATTCACTTTTTGGAGACGCCAGTGCAAGCACCAGACGGGTGATCAGTCCACTCAGGCTGGGACCAATTCCCTGAGATCCGTATACATATTAACTTAGCTTGAGTTTGCCAATGAAGGTTTTCAAAAACCTCAGATTCTATTAAAAACAAATCACGGGAAACTGGGCTTGTGTTAAAGCGCATCTGCGTGCACCGACAATGTCAGAGGGGGACCTACCGTTATATCTAGCTGGGTGATACAGCAGGGGAGTAGCATATTGATTTTTGGATAAAAAAACAGGAGGTTACTATTACTATAACCTTAGATTCTATCAAAAATAAATGTCTGACAATGTGAGCTTGTGTTGACAGTGGGGGACCTACCAATATATCTAGCTGGGTGATCCTAACTAATATTATAAATGCGAAAGTGACTTTGTTTGTTACCTGTTCACGCTTTATCTACTGAACCAATCTTCCTGTAATTTCACATCACTTAGTTAAAAGTACTGAGAAGGACATAGGCTACTTTTCATTCCGGGAAAAAGCATGTTCCTGTGGGAAATTTACGCGGGCGAAGACGCGGGAAAAAGCTAGTTAACAATAAACGTCTGACAATCTGGGCTTGTGTTGACAGTGCGGGACCTAACATTATATCTAGCTGAGTGATACAGTATGCGGTCTAGCTAAGACTAGCTAGCTAGCTCATTTGCAGAGATTTTTTAATAAAACCCGTATAGCTTTTGCTCTTTTGATTTTTTGAAAAAAAATTAAAATGTGAGCTTGTGTTGACAGTGGGGGACCTACTATTATATCTATCTGGGTGATACAGTATAAATTCTAGCATTAAGACTAGCTAGCTAGCTTATTTGCAGAGTTTTTTTAAATAAAACCCGTATAGCTTTCACCCTTTTGAATTTACCAATGAGAGTTTTCAAAAACCTTACATACTATTAAAAACAAATGTCTGACAATCTGTCTTTGTGTTGACGCGAATCAGCATCAGTAAAACAGGGGACCTACTGTTATATCTAGCTGAGTGATACAGCAAGGGATAGCTTTAAGACTATAATACTCGCTTTGCTCAATAGCTTACATTAATACACTCAATAGCAACTCTTGGTAGATGTTTTTGCCTAAGGGAAGGCTAGAGAAGGCTACTTTCTTGTGTAAGATTTAGTAGCTTTGAGTTTCATTAACTAGCTTTAGCTTTGAGGTAGAGAAACTATTTAAAGTGATATTAAAACTGAAGAATTCACTAGTGTTATGCCTAATCTGAATATTTAACAATCTACTTTCAAATTAATTTTAAACCTTTTTCCCATGGGGGTAGACAGAGACTAGAGGTCTATTAATATTACCCAGTTTAGACACTTACCAATCTGCAATTGGTCACCAATCTTGTCTTTGGCCGAGATGAGAGTTGTGGTGAATCTGTCCCACTGCTCATTGTCAGGCAGCAGGTCGTTCACCCATCCCATATCCGGGAGGCCATCCTTCCATTCTGTATATTTCTGGAAAAAACATTGCTATAGTTTGAGAGGGATTTTCAAATAATAAGTTTGTAGTGTGTAATTAATTTTTTTATGCCTGTGCAGACTTTAATCTGCATTTAATTATTTTATTTTTATTAATTATAATTACTAGCTTTTGCCTACTGCTTCGCCTACGTGAATTTCCCACGAGAACAGCACTTTTTCCCGGGATGAAATGTGTATGCAAAATTTCAGGAACATTGGTTCAATAGATAAAGCATGAATGGGTAACAAACAAATAAAATCACTTCCGCATAATATAATATTAGTTAGGATTCAAGCAAACAGTCTAGTAATCATTAATTGACATGCTATCACAATAAATTATTTAAAAACTGGCCACAATTGCCCCTAAATCTGACTTTTTCATGACCAAATAATGTCAAATACGATTTAAAATTGATATTAAAGAGAATCACCTTATTCAAAGTCATCCCACCTCCGACTGCTCCACCCAATAGCAAATATCTGATCTTCAACACTCCTCTCACAGCCCTGGCAACCAGCATGCCATACCTCCGTCTCTGAACACGACATACATCTATAGGCTTTGGTAGGAGCAAACTGCGACCAGTCCATATAGAGAAGGCAACTGCTCGTTTGTCCACACATGACCATGCTGCGGATGTTTTCAGTGATGATCTAGAATCATTGAAAAATATAGATGAAATATTGGTAATTATATATCAACAGATATGCAATTACAAATAAGTGGTATAACTCTCGTAATTTGATTATATATTTAATGGATGTTTTGATTCAAAACCAGACTAAATTCATCAACAACATCATATTTGATCATCCAGAATATACAGAGAAAATCCAGACATCCTTTTAAACATTATTTTACACTCTGGAAAGTTTTATTTTGCCCGCGATGTAAACTAGCTACCAGTTTAGTAGGAAACCAAGTAGGTACGCAAAAAATATTTTTGTAGCTTTCAAGAAAGGCGCGATACGAAAAAAACAATATACATTAGCTTGAAAAAATATACTTGCCTCATACGATTGTGTAGTATTCTTGACATAGTTTACGTAATTTGTTCAATTTCTTCGTAAAGACTGTAAACATAACCAATAGGTATAATGTATTGGACTTGGACAATCCTATTTCATAACCTCCACCGGTGTTCGTAATAAAATAAAAATAATTCTAACCAATCAACTGATGTAAATTTAAACTTTTTCTAGTAAATATTACACAATCAACATGTAAATCATTATAAATCACTTCATAGTTTAATAAATTGTCGAATTACGATTTTGTAAAGACCATTTTCGTTCGATTTCATTTGACAATCTACAGTTTTTGACATCATGCATGCATGACATGTGACATTCAAAATCTCTCTTGCTTGCATAGAAATCGACAAGGCAAGGGCAAACTTTGCAGATTCAAGTCTCTTGCTTTATCGTGTAGGATCGTGAATAGGGCGTTTTATGGTTAGATGTTTGATTTGATGGCAACACTGTACATAATTAAAAATAATCAGCTGTCAAAAATGTATTAAAAATTCTGCTTTGTAAAGCTAAACCTAGCTAATTTACGTAAAAAATACGCAAACCTAATTAATTATTGACTTCACTAATCAACATCGAACTAAATAAGGAAATATTTTTTGCTAAGTGTTAAAAATTGTGTGTGTAAATAGTGAAAATGTCCCGTTCAGTTTGTTACTGCAGTCAATAAAACAAGTAAGTACTGCTTAAAAATTTACTGAGGTCTTTTATCAAGGTTTTATGTGTGTTCTGTTTACTCAGGCTTCATATTAAGGTTGTTATTTGACCAGGAAGCGATGATATCACGGTTCTTTGGACTTGCATTCATGATGCAATAAAAGTACTCGAGTTGGCGTAAATAGGGCTTCTCTTGTATGTCTTGCGTTATTTTTAGCCTCGGAGTACTATGCGTTCCGAGGCTGCGTTGATTGTTTATTCAGTCTGGTTCGGCCCTTATTTACGTCTTTTCATGTTTGAAATAGTTTCAGTTTTATGACTTGTGTACTTTTACTGTAGAATAGTTAACAGAAGTAGAGATATGTTAGCGTTTTACAGTGCCTTCAACAATAATGTTATTATTTTGTTGAAGTCATTCTAATAGAAAAGATATGCCTACCTAAATAAATCCATAATTTTTGTAGGCATACTCTGAATACTTCTGAAGAAAAATAATTTGTAGTAGGTATAAACTAAGTATGTTTAAGACAAATAAAGGTATTTCTATTTCTAATATTCTACATATATAAGCTGAAGACTTCGTTTAAATCAATTTTAATTTATTTATTATTGCTTCCATGGTTTTAAGTACATAGATCGCACAATACAGAAAATACAAAGCATATCATTGACCCTTAAACTATCAGTTTGATTGGTCAATTATTTTTGTGTATGAAGCCCAGACGTATAGGCATATTATGTACACATCCTAAAATTCCCATAAAAACAGAGCTCTAAGGCTAAATGTATGTTAATTAATAAAATGTAATAAAGTGGACTTATTGAGGAAAATATTGTGTATTATATTAACAAGATGATAATTTCAGGGATATAATTAAAACAACTATAATATTAAGAATTACAAATATAATTTTAATTTGTATTTTGAATAGGACTAGTATTATTAAATTAATTAATGCCATTTGCATGCAAGTAAATAGGTCATTAGACTTATTGTCTGCAAGCGACTTATTGATGCATATCTGAAGAGTTTGGACTATGAATCAACTGAAATGCTACTAATAAATATACAATGATAGACCCACATATAATATGTTAATAGTTCTCATAGCATTTTTATACATACATACATGCATATATATTTTCACGCCTTTTTCACCACTTTTATTACCTACATTTGTTTTCAAACTCGTTTGTTGTATTTAGCAACAAGTCAGTGACTTGTCTTTTTTCTCTTATCTCGTAATTTTTATGATATAAGGGTTAATTAATTAATATTTAACATTTCACTGGGACATACACGTAAATTTTTGTAAACTTGTTTGGTGTCAGCGAGCCGGACGCACTACTCTGCCGTCATACAGTTTATACTAGTACGGAGGGTAGTGGCCAAAGGTCAGCACAATAACTAGCCAGCTAAATAGTTAGCTAATATACATACATATAGAATGTAAACATAAACATAAAAGTGTAACTAGGCTAAATTTTTCTTTAAGAAATAAAGATTATTATTTGTTAGGAATTTATCATGTTACTAGCTTTAGCTAGCCCGGGACTTTGCTCTTGTGGGAATTTCAGGTTAAAAAGTACCCTATCTGCTATTCCCGGTATATTTCTACCCGTGTACCAAATTTCATCAAAATCAGTCCAGTGGATTTTGCGTGATTGAGTAACAAACTTCCTCACAAACTCACAAATTCACAAACTCACATCCAAACTTTCATATTCATAATATTACTAGCTTTCGCCCGCGTGAATTTCCCACGGGAACAGTGTTTTTTCCCAGGATGAAAGGTCCTATGTCCTTCTCTGTACTTCCAGCTATGTGTATGCGAAATTTCAGAAAGATTGGTTCAGTAGATAAAGCGTGAAGAGGTAACAAACAAACAAACAAACTCACTTTCGCATTTATAATATTAGTTAGGATTAGGATTAGTAGGAAGTAGCATTGCTGACTTACGTAAATAAGTGGTATTTTTTTAAATTATAGCTATTAACATCATTTACATATCCTTAAGTAATTCTTGTATAGATATTGATTTAAAAAAAATTGTGAAGTAGTTAAATGTAATTGCACATTCTTTGTAGGACTGGGTGTAGGCATGCCATTGAAAAGTCATGACTTATTCACAATATATACAATTCTAGTCACAATTTACATAAATTATTCATGTGCACATCTCGATCATCACCCAAATAGGTTAGATGACTGAACTGGAAATGACATCATTTATTACATTTTTGTATTTTGTATTTCCTGTAAACATTCCATACTGCTTCCCAAAGTTTGTTTCCTTAAAAATAAAATTTAGTAGACAGAATATGTTTGTTTGTTTGTTTGTAATAACTTTATTGCACAATAACATAAATACAATAGATACTAATTACAAATCCAGAAAATGGCAACGGCGGACTTATCCCATGAAGGGATCTCTTCCAGTCAACCGGTACGAAAAAATATATATAATAACACAAAGGGCAGAGGCTGTGCAAACAATATATATAATAATATGATGTACTTTTGCTCTAGCTAAAATATAATTACTTAATGGAATGAACCGTTTCTATAAATTGATTGACTGCGCAAGCGAAGAGAACGAGGGCTATAATTCAAGTTGGGGCGAAAACACATTGTTTCTATGTATGTATGTTTGTTCCGCAATAACTGTCGAACAGTTGAATTAATTTCGATGATATTAAGAATATGTGTAGCAACTATCCATATAAGTTCATTGCGCAACAAAATTGGTTCAGCCGTTTTTGAGATATACGCATTTTTATGAAAATTAATTTCTCATAATTTTAAATTAATAATCGCGAGGTCTAATTTCGCGGCGAACCACTAGTAAATTAATAAAATAAAAATAAAATATTACTATAATGGAATGAACCTTTTTTATCTATTGATATAGGTAATATTCATAGAGCTAGAAATATTTTTTTTTAAGTATGAATTTTTTTTCTATGTCTATGGTAATATTAGACAACGCCGCAGTTGAAAGCTAGTCCTATAAATGAACTCTACCCTCCAGACATTTAAATATAAAGCCACTTGAAATTCTCAATCATGCAGATGCTTGTAGTATCATTAGGGCATGGGCAGAACAGAGCTGCACCTGTCTGCTACTTTTTTAGTTTTGGTAAATTATGAATCCACAGATAGACACACATGTTAAATTTTAACATCCTTCTTTTTCATCAGAGGTTAAAAAGGAAGTTTTATAAAAATGATT
Organism: Ephestia elutella; assembly: GCA_018467065.1. NCBI lineage: Eukaryota > Metazoa > Arthropoda > Insecta > Lepidoptera > Pyralidae > Ephestia > Ephestia elutella. Next base: position 11,506,331 of record CM031594.1, on the reverse strand, counting down.
TGTAAACTTTCTTTTCATACAGTCATAAATATTCAAATAGTCTTTATCCATTTTGATGGACCTTAATTTATAAGAAGTTGCTTTCTGGTTGTCTGCTTTTGTTATTCTGGGTCTAATTCTGATATAGCACATACTGTGTCTAATTCTGATATAGCACGCATACACAGATGCAAAATCATATCTTTATCGGCTTTTATCATATCTTTTTCGGCTTTTTCTTTTTTTTTTGTCACCTCAACTACTTATTGAAGTACTTAGTTGCATTCTTTAAGAATCACGTCTTTATCCCTAACGGGGAAGACATTACTCAATTCTGATAACTGAAAGTCAAAAAGATAACTTTGGGTCTTTGAATTTAAATAACCTTTTTTATATTGTTAGGCATTTTTTAATTGATGGGTGCCAATGGGACCGATGTGCACCAAAAAAATAAAATTACATGAACCTTCAGTCACCTAATGGGAGCGAGGTGACTGAAGGTCGGTCTTCCCGCCACCAGGGAGCCGATTCTACTTATTTCAAACGTAGTGTCTCAAGAGCCAAAGAAATTGAAATAAAGTGACAAGATCTCTGTAAAACTTCTATGTTTTATTTCGATTTCTTTGGCTTTTGAGACACAACTGAGCCACGACATTCTACGTTTGTTATTTGTTTGTAATATATTGGGTAAAACTAAACGCAGGCGTTTCCTGTTATCGCCGCCAGGCGTTTTGGGGTTCTCACATTGCTCGTGCGAATGGCTCGCGGACGGTCGCCATTGTCCCATGCGATATCGGTTTGATTTTTAATACGCGAGAGGTCCCGCGTTCTTTGATTGCTAATTATCTTGAGTTGTATTGGTGAATTTCCTGTTTGTTAAATAACTATTGAACTTTGTGTTTGTGTGCCCGTCATTGTGACTTTCTCCTGTGGGATGTGACGCGTGGCTGCTCGCTCACATCTATCTGTTGCCGAGCCGATTTCGGGAAGAAATCTATTTATGTGTTCTGGGGAATTGAGATCTCATGGGTTAGGTAGGGTGATTAGGAATTCCCCCTTCCCGAAGACACTCAAGTTTGGATCCGAAGAGAAAGAAGATTTAGCTTGGTAAGTGGTTTTCCATTGTAATTAATTTATAGGTTAGGTTATCATATAGGGCCCTGTAGCTCCCTTCATAAGCTACGGTGGTAGCAGACTGCGTTAAGTTAGTTAGGTTTTAGTCGGGCAAACGTGGTGCCGCGTGGAGATTTTTTCCCGGTACTTATTTTTACCGGTGGTTTTTTCCCGGTGAAGTTCCGGTACAGAATTCTTCCCGCCGCTTCGTTTGTCCGGATTCTCTCTGCCACATTTTCTGGCAGCAGACCGTAGTTGCTCTGCACATTTTCTGGTAGCAGAGCGTAGTTTATCTACCCTCTATTTGTTCGTTTGTAAAAAATAATTAATTGTTTGTAAAAATTATTGGATTTTTCTTAGTTTGTCTGTATAAGAATATTTGTAACCTTTTTTGTATTTGTTTGCGGTTTGTACCGTGCGTTCCGGGTTTGTGCCATTCTCATACCTACCGCGGTTCTTCGTGTAGTTGTTTGATTTTGTTGTTTTTTATTTACCTTTTGTTATTTTTTGTTTGTGACTTGACGCGATGGCGAGGGCCTCCAATGCTAGGGCGACACTCGCCAACGAATTGAGATGGTTTGTGACGGCCGGTGGACTCCTGTCCCGGAAGGACAGGGAGGCCGCTATACTGGAAAGAGCGGATCAGCTCCGCTCACGATTGAACAACGCGGAAGCGGCCATGGCGGCGCTTACCGAAGCCGACCTTACCCCGGAGGTCTACGCAGGTCATGTGGCGGACCTGGACCAGATCCTGAGTCTGCACGATGACATCGTGGAGGCGGCGGCCGCAATAAGGGCGAGACAGGCTGGCGGACCAGCCCCTCGCACACCTGTTAGACAGGAAGGACCAGCGGTTACTGGTCGGCTCCCCACCCTTCAGCTGTCCCACTTTGGGGGTAGGATGGAGGAGTGGGTGGCATACAAAAATATGTTTGAGTCCCTGGTCGTAGCACGACAGGATTTGTCGAAGGCCCAGAAGATGGCCTACCTCCTCTCCACTCTAGAGGGTGAAGCGCGGTCGCTCATCCAGCACCTCCGGGTGGAGGACGACCAGTACGACACGGCTTGGGAGTTATTGAACTCCCGCTACCAAAACTTACGTTTGTTAGCGGATGCGCACGCCGCACAGTTGATGGCCCTGCCCAAGGTGGCCAACAGGGCACAGTTGCGCCTGCAGTTGCTCACGCCCGTTACAGTGGCCTGTAACGCGCTCCGCACACTGGGGCTGCCGGTGGACCAATGGTCTTTTTTGTTGGTGCACATTGTATTGGGCAAATTGCCCAATGACATCCGCTCGCGATTTGAGCGCGAGAATGCGGAACGGGATAGCACCACCCTACCGACATTCACTGACTTGGTGAAGTTTTTGGAGTTTGAGGCACGGGCGGCTGAGAATACCATGACGGACTCAGCGCCATCCAGAGCGCCTGAACGTAGGCCCTTGGAACCCTCATGGCGAGGGAGGCCCCAACAGGGACGGCAACCGCCACCGCGTGGAGCTGGTGCGCGGGTTGCACACACGGCAGCAGTCGCGAGGGACGCGGACTGCCTGCAATGTGGTCGGATGGGCCACAGCCTGCTGCAATGCAGGGACTGGCAGGGACTGCCAGTACAAGATCGGCGCCGCATGGCAAAGCGGCATGAACTTTGCTTTTATTGTTTGGGCGGTCACTATGCACGTGACTGTCCCAGAGCCATACCATGCAGTGCATGCCGTGGGCTGCACCACGTGATGCTCTGCATGAACCGGAACGGGGATGGCCCCCGGTTCTTGAGGCAGGGGTCCCCTATGGGCGGGGGCGCTCCTGCGCGAAGCCCTCCACCATCGGACGGAGGACGCGGCTTCGCTCGTCGCACCCCCCTCGGGAGGGGGTCGCGTACCGGCGCGGGTCTTGGCGGACCGGGACCACGCGCCCCAAGGTCGTGGCCAGTATGTGACTGGCCAGGCCCCGGATAGGGCCCCCATGGGCGGGGGCCCTAGATCGGACGTGAGAGTGGGGACACCCCTCCACGCGGGTTACCAATGCCCAACACATGCAGCCGCAGCGGTTTTCTCCGCCGCTGCACGAGTACCCACGGCTGGAGTACCACCCGCCGTACCATAGGTATGGCCGGGCCGCGGGTTATGCCCCCTCAGATGGGGATGTGCACTCGCCCGACATATTATCCGGGTCAGTGGCGCCCCCTGGTTTGGAGAGAGTGGGGAGCCCGTAACTAGCTTGCTCCCTTGCTGGGACAGAGCCGCGGACGGTTCTGCTCCCTACCGCGGTGGTCCGCGTATGGGGTCGTGGGGGAAGCCATTAATTTGAGAGCTCTGTTGGACTCAGGGGCTCAAAGCAGTTTGGTTACCACTCGAGTGGCACGCCAGTTAGGTTTAGTCGTGGAAGACTCGCCTGTGCCACTTCTTGGAGTTGGTGGCATACAAGTGAAGTGTCTGACGGGCCAGACACTTGTCACCTTTTCTTCGCTGAAGTCCTCCACAATGAGGATCACGACTTCGGCTATGGTAATGGATACCATTGCGGGTTGGCACCCCTCGACAGACATACCGCCGGGTGTGTTGTCTTTGGTTTCGGGTCTGGATTTGGCCGACCCCTTTGTCTTTCATCCCGGCCCAGTGGACTTGCTCCTGGGCTCGGACGTATTGGGTTGGATTTTGTTGGGTACCCAGAAAGCTCTGGGTTCGTCTTCACTGATGGCAGTGTCTACGATTTTTGGTTTTGCCCTGATGGGCCCTGTGTTTGATAATAGCACCGTGGAGGAGCCACCGGTCGTCGCATCAGCGTCCTTGGCCAAGACCATGCAAAGGTTTTGGGAGGTGGAGGAGCCACCTATGAGTTCCAGGATGGATCCGAACACGCTGAGTGCGAAGCCCTTTTTCGATCGACCACGGAGAGGTTGCCCTCCGGTCGGTTTGTAACTAGGTTACCCTTTGTTGCCTCTCGTCCTAGCCTAGGGCAAAGTAGGGCGCTTGCGGAGAAACGACTGCTGTCCATGGAGCGACGCATGCAGCGTGACCACGTACTTCGCGATAAATATATTGAATTTATGCGCGAGTACGAGGATTTGGGTCACATGTCTCCGGCTCGAGTTGATTGGAGCTCAACTGAGCATTATTTTTTACCCCACCACGCGGTGGTGAAGGCCTCAACGGGCAAGTTGCGGACTGTCTTTGATGGGTCCGCACCCACTTCGAACGGAGTTTCGTTGAATCTATGTTTGCATTCAGGTCCCAAATTGCATAGGGACATAATTGACATCATCTTGAACTTTAGAAGACATCAAGTGGTTTTTGGCGCGGACATCCGGATGATGTTCCGCCAGACAGTCATACATCCTGAGGACAGGCGATTCCAGTTGATACTCTGGCGTGAGCGCCCTGAGGATCCTGTGACGGTGTATGAACTCAACACAAACACGTATGGTTTGAAATCTAGTCCCTATATCGCCATCAGATCATTGCTTGAATTGGCAGAGCGGGAACGGATCCGCTTTCCCCGTGGGGCTTCCGTGCTGTCACGTGACTTGTATGTTGATGACGTGTGCACCGGAGCCCAAAGTATTGAGGAGGCCCTCCTACTGCGGGATGAATTGATTGAAATATTGAAGACAGGTGGCTACGAGCTACGTAAGTGGTTGTCTAATGAGCCTAAAGTTCTAGAAGGGATCCCGGAGGATCACCAACAGAACCCTCACCTGTTTGAGGATGTGGATGATCCCAACAGGATAGCGGTGCTGGGCATGCAGTACCAGCCGCTAACCGATATTTTTACATTCCAAGTGGACTTGGAAATACCAAAGGTCTGGACTAAGAGAACGGTGTTGTCCGTAATAGCCCGTATGTTTGATCCAAGCGGTTGGATCAGTCCAGTGATATTCTCTGCAAAGTGTCTTCTTCAGAGACTTTGGACTTTGGGCGTCTCGTGGGACGAGCCGCTGTTTGGCTCTCCATTGGATGATTGGCTCGAGTTGTTTTCATCGATTAAGGAAGTCAATCGGATTGCCTTGCCTCGTCGAATATTGCCCCCCGGGAAATATCGAGCCAGCCTGCATGGCTTTTGTGACGCGTCGGAGCGAGGCTACGCCGCGTCAGTCTATATGCGGACAGTTGACGCCGATGGCCGGGTCAATGTCTCGCTTTTGTTAGGGAAGAGCAAGGTCGCCCCCATCAGGACTAGGCTGACTATTCCCAAGCTTGAGTTGAGTGGAGCTCACCTTCTCTCTAAATTGTTGCATCACGTTGCATGTGAGCTGGCGGCCACGGTCGAGATACGGGACATCTTCGCCTGGTCGGATAGCCAGGTCGCGCTTGCATGGTTGCGCGCGGCCCCACATACCTTGGAGGTTTTTGTGGGAAATCGGGTTTCCCAAATCCAGAATATCGGAATTGATATAACATGGAGACATGTGCCGGGAGAGCTTAACCCAGCGGACTGTGCTTCCCGAGGTTGTACGGCACCAGAATTGGTGTCACACCCGCTCTGGTGGGGCCCAGAGTGGCTGATGGGATCAGAAACATCTTGGCCTGTCTGTCAGACAGATGTTACTTCTTTGAGTTTGACTGGGCTTCGTGTACATGCTGTAGTCGCTGAGACGACGTCGGAGCCGGATTGGCTACTTGCTCGGTATAGCAGCTTGGATAAGCTTCTGGGTGTCACCAGTTGGATTAAGCGTTTCATACATAATTGTAGAAACCCACAGGCAAAGCGGTTGGAGCCGATTGCAGGTGCAGAAGAGCGCCGGAGCGCATTGTTGCATTGGGTCCGTGTCGTGCAGACCGGACGGTTTGAGTCAGAGCTTTCATATTTTGCGCGAAGCACGCGCTAAGTTGAAGGGCGCGGTCGCTCGTTTGAACCCGTACATCGACTCGGATGGGCTTCTTCGGGTTGGAGGCAGGCTCCGGAAGGCGGATCTTCCATATGAGACTCGCCATCCTCTGTTGTTGCCCAAGGGCGGACCCTTGGTGCAGCTTTTGGTGTCTGATCGACACATTCGTAACGCCCATGCTGGGTGCAATGCTTTGCTGGCTATTTTGCAACGCGAATTTTGGATTTTGTCTGCCCGAAGAGCAATCCGTAGTGTTCTGTTTCGATGTATTGCATGTTATAGGTTGAAGGCATCCACGATGCAACCACAGATGGGTGATTTGCCCGCTGATCGAATCCGACCTTCGAGACCGTTTGACGGCGTTGGAACCGATTTTGCCGGTCCCTTTTCGATCAAGGCTTCTCCCTTTCGTAATGCCCGTATTGTGAAGGGCTATTTGTGTGTATTTGTTTGTTTGGCCACCAAGGCTGTCCATTTGGAGGTGGTATCGGCTCTGACTACGGAGGCCTTCGTCGCCGCGTTGGATCGCTTTGTTTCGCGTCGAGGTCTACCTTCCCTTATTAGGTCTGATAATGGCACAAACTATAAGGGAACTGTAAATTATCTTAAGGATGTTTCTGTGTTTATTGATAAAAATTGTACTAGTTTAAGTCAAATTGTTGCCCAAAGGGGAATAACCTGGAAGTTTAGTCCCCCAAGTTGCCCCCATTGGGGAGGGATTTTTGAAGCGGCTGTGAAATCCGCAAAGACCCACCTCCGCCGCATTATCGGAGAAACGGCTCTAACTTTGAAGAGCTGGCCACAGTGTTTTGTAAAGTTGAGGCGGTCCTCAACTCTCGTCCTCTCTGTCCGCTATCTCCAGATCCAAATGACTTGGAAGCTCTCACCCCTGGTCATTTTTTGGTGGGAGGGCCGTTGAATGCCCTGCCCGAATACCCGTGGAAGGATGAACGCGTATATCGGTTGTCGCGTTTTCAAATGTTGCAGCAAATGAGCCAGGACTTTTGGCGTCGCTGGTCGCTTGAATATTTGCATTTGCTGCAGCAAAGAGTGAAGTGGACAGACAGGACTGAGCCTCCCAGGGAGGGTGATTTAGTATTGTTAAAAGAGGCAAATTTGCCCTCATTGCTTTGGCGACGAGCTCGCATATTACGTTTGATTCTTGGCGGAGATGGCACTCCGCGTGTGGCTGAGGTGTTGGTCGACGGTTCGATTTTAAGGAGAGGTGTGACCTCTCTCGCCCGCCTTCCCGTAGAGTAAGCTAGCGGTCTGCTTCTCAGACCGGGACGGGGGATGTTTGTAATATATTGGGTAAAACTAAACGCAGGCGTTTCCTGTTATCGCCGCCAGGCGTTTTGGGGTTCTCACATTGCTCGTGCGAATGGCTCGCGGACGGTCGCCATTGTCCCATGCGATATCGGTTTGATTTTTAATACGCGAGAGGTCCCGCGTTCTTTGATTGCTAATTATCTTGAGTTGTATTGGTGAATTTCCTGTTTGTTAAATAACTATTGAACTTTGTGTTTGTGTGCCCGTCATTGTGACTTTCTCCTGTGGGATGTGACGCGTGGCTGCTCGCTCACATCTATCTGTTGCCGAGCCGATTTCGGGAAGAAATCTATTTATGTGTTCTGGGGAATTGAGATCTCATGGGTTAGGTAGGGTGATTAGGAATTCCCCCTTCCCGAAGACACTCAAGTTTGGATCCGAAGAGAAAGAAGATTTAGCTTGGTAAGTGGTTTTCCATTGTAATTAATTTATAGGTTAGGTTATCATATAGGGCCCTGTAGCTCCCTTCATAAGCTACGGTGGTAGCAGACTGCGTTAAGTTAGTTAGGTTTTAGTCGGGCAAACGTGGTGCCGCGTGGAGATTTTTTCCCGGTACTTATTTTTACCGGTGGTTTTTTCCCGGTGAAGTTCCGGTACAGAATTCTTCCCGCCGCTTCGTTTGTCCGGATTCTCTCTGCCACATTTTCTGGCAGCAGACCGTAGTTGCTCTGCACATTATTTGTAGTATTTGTAGAATCAAGAGCCAGGCTGAGTGACGATGGTGTCATGTCGGAGGCTGTATATTGTCTTTCATAGTAATTTCACGTCGATACAAGGGAAGTTATTCTTAACTACATCGCTATCTGTCGGGTGTCTTGAGAACCTATGTTGGTGTCGTGGTGTGAAGTGTAGTGATGTGCCGCCGAAAAATTCCCTGTTGAAGATTTCCGAAAATTTTATGGAATTTTTCGGTTTTTTAAGGAAAATTTTCCTTTCTCGAGAATATTTCCAAGAAAGTTTACGTTTTTTCTTGTTTTCTAGAACGGCACATCACTAGCCGTAAGTGCCACAGCACAGCCTATTATAACAGTAATATCTTAACATCAATGTGTTTATGGACTAAAGCAGATGAGATCACAGTCTGAATGATGTGGGTGTTTACAATGGCATACAAACTCATTATCAGAGGTCAAATGTGCAAGGACCTATTGATATAACTGTGGTTAGGTGCGTATTGTGATCTATATTTATATTTATACTAGCTGCGCCCCGGGGCTTCGCTCCCATGGGAATTTCGGGATAAAATGTACCCTATGTGCTACGCCCGGTATTTTTCTACCCGTGTACCAGATTTCATTGAAATCAGTCCAGTAGATTTTGCGTGATTGAGTAACTAACATCCTTACAAACTCTCACATCCAAACTTTCGCATTTACATTAGTAGTAGGCTAGCTATTGCTCGCGAACCCGTGGTAAAAAGTATCTTGACTATTTTCAACCGACTTCCCAAAAAAGAGGAGGTTATATGTTTCGATGTATGTATGTTTTTTTTTTTATGTATGTTCGCCGATTTCTCCGCCTACAGTGGACTGATTTCCGAAATTGTTTTTTTATTCGTAATGGTATATACCCAAGTTGGTCCCATTTTAACCACGTCAGAATCTGTTCGGTAATTTTAAAGATACCTAACAAAATATAAAAATACCAACATTGCATTATAGAGCAAAAGCCCGCGATAGCATGCCCTTCCTTATTATATTAAAACTAAAGATTTTCTGTGTATGTTCCCAACATAGAAATAGCGATTAGCGACTATAAAAGTTGGATCATGATTACTTAGGCAGATTATTTGTAGCAATAACATTTAAAGTGGTAACTCTATTTCCTTAAAGTAAAGTTTTTTAAAGATTTTATTCCTAATAATATAAGAAATCACGCTATCCATTGCCAGGCAATTGGTGCAGATATAAACCCCTGCCAGACATTGTAACTTTACTAAATTATAGTTATACTTGTTTTATTATAAAAGCTGAATTTAATATTACTTTGGAAGGCCTAGGTGCTTTTTATACCTATAAAAATCATCCTTGCTATCCATATTACCTGCATAATCAACTAAGATCCAAACTTCAAACCTAGTCGCTAATATTTTTTACTCGTATATACCACGCAGAGAAATATTCAGCATTTTTAAAATAAGGAAGGTTTGGTCGTCGCGTGCTCACGGTCTATTTATGTGCCAAAAATAATAGACAATTTGACATGTTCTGACATTTCAAATCAAACTGACATAAAAAGTTTCGAATTCTTAATTCTTTATTTTCGGCCACCAGTGAAAGAAAAGTTTAAGTTTTTATGAAAGAAAATGAAAAGGTGTAGAAGCACTAAAAATGATAAAATAAAACTTTTTTCCAAAAAAGTGAACCGACTTCCATCATAAAACTTAAAATCATGAAATAACAATAAAGAAAAATGTATTAGCATGCTACCTACTGAATGAGGTGAAGTCGGTGCCAAATTGAATATTAAATAATCTAAATTAACATTAGAATCATGTAGGTACATATACAAAATGCCTAGCTAAACAATTACATAGTCCTGCACTTGGCACCGACTTCACCTCATTCAGTAGGTAGCATGCTAATACATTTTTCTTTATTGTTATTTCATGATTTTAAGTTTTATGATGGAAGTCGGTTCACTTTTTTGGAAAAAAGTTTTATTATACAAACTTTCAACCTGGGGTTGTTACTGGTATCAAATTCTTGATCTTCTTGTTATTGACGAGTCGAAATGGCAGGAATCTTTATATTTTTTATCTTATATTACGAGGCAAGTACGTACTGGTCAGCAGTACGTACTTGCCTCGTGGCAACGCCAACCGTTTCGAAATGTCTATTCTCCATTGAAACTGCCGAAAAGTACTTTCCGGTACTTTATATGAGAATTTCGTACTGGTACCAAACGGTAACAAGCCCTACTTTCAACCCCATCAAGGTTTCATCCTCTTGGGGGTTATTTTTTTTAAAGCAGCCTATATTTTACTTCTGGTCGAAGATGTGAAGATTGCGCTTTTCTAAATCAATCTTATGCCATTCCCCGATCTTCTTATCTACATACGTTGAGCCCAATTGGTTCAGACGCAGAAAAGGCTTGAAAAATAAACTCACTCTCTTATTCAGAAAATTTGTAACGCCTATTACTAGATTTATTTCATTTTTCACACAAAATCCATGAAATTGTTATTAGGTACACTTTATAATATGTAAATAAATATTTATCAAATACATAACAACATCCTCACTCGCACATATCCAAACTTTTGCATAATTCTAATATTAGCGCAATGATAAGGCTATCTGGAATCGAAAATTCCACGGGAACGGAGCTCCGATAAACAGTACAAAGAATATATTTATTCTTTGCCTAACTTAGAGCATAGCATTTAACCAACAGGAGACGATGCGTTCACAATGAGCGATTTTTCTGACAGCTAATTAAGAAAAAAATATAGTATTAAAAAGTCTCAACAGATAGCGTTTTATGAAAGCCGAGTCGTAATAATGGCTGAACCTATATGGTGCGCTTTTTCCTGTCAACCAGAGGCATAAAAAATCACCTAACAGTTTGACAGTTGCACAAATCACAATATTGATACTATTTAGATGTTTTTTTCACTAAGTTTTATTTTAAAAAAAAAAGCCGATCCCGTGAATTTTTGCTTTTTGTATGGAACTTTTTTTCTCGCCTTTACTTAAGCGCCATCTGTGAAGTCATATGGAACATTTTTTTTTATTTTGGTCTCGGAAAATCCCTCATTTCGCATCGTCTCTTCCGCATCGTCTCTTTCGCTGCCGCTTTCTATGCAAAAGAGTCTGCCACTTTCACACTTAAGGCCATGTCGTAGCACACATTCGAAAAAATTTTAATTTTTCATGAAGAAATTTTCCTAATTAGAGTTAAATTACGAAGTGGAAAAATAATACAGGATGTAGATTATGATGTTTATTAAGGTTTCAATCGTGTTCTTTTTAATAAAAATACATATTTTCGGCTTAATTAATTCATAAAGGCACCGAAAATGTAGAAAAAAAATCAGCTTTCAAGTCATGGAACTTACAATTTTCAGCGATAACATATATATATTTTTATATAATTAGTTAATATATATACTATATTAAAGTTTTAAACGAACACTTTTGTTTTTAGACTAATATTTTTAAAGATATTTGAGAAATAGTTGATAAATCGGTACAAAATCTGTTCGATCCTGCCAACGAAAGTAGAACATTGTGTTGTGCAAAAAACTATCTTATTGCAACGCGCACACGGCGCGGTTAAGCGCATATGAATTTTGTTATTTGCAGCTCAGGTTGGACCTCGTCTTAATGCGTTTTGTTAGACAACATAATTTATACACGCACACAAAGATAATACCGATACTAGCTTAAAATGTAAAGCCGATAATAGAGAGGTGTGGCGCATACTTCACCGACAAGAAGACGCTTAAAATCAACCCACCATTGAATTATAAATAAATATGGAAGTGTAACTCTATACAACGAACGCTCAAATCTTGGTTCCATTTACGCAAACAAATGTACTTAAATACAACAAGACACTCACACATTCTCATAGAAAAAGCTAGTACACGATTGGGCGCGTCAAGGTCACGGGGCGGGGTCAACACACCGCGGCAGCCGGCTACCGCTCAAACAAACGGCCAGAGCCGCTTGGCGTTTGAAGTCTCGGCACAGAATTAATATAAGTACTACGTAGTCTCGGCAAAGGAAAGAAAGGTAATTCCGCTGTTCTTCATATCTGTGTGATTTCTACACCACTTTACGACACACGATGGCCTATTTTTGCTAATTAAACTTGCGAAATTACTCGATGATACGTACAATTGACACTTATGCGTTTGGTACAAGTACAACCGTTGAATGCGCTGCGCCACGGCGAACTGAGGCGAAGTGAGGTGTCTTTTTTACGCCCCGCCCACCGAGGTTCCTATTTCGTGGAACCATTTTTTTGGCGTTGTTACAGTTCTATGGTATATTAGTTCGTTGCAACGCACTCAATCACAAACAGCATGATCATATGAAATTTGGGAGAGAAGGTTGTAAATGGCCTTTCCCGTAGGTAAAATACTCTAAGGCGCCTAAACGGTCAAGGTGCAGTAGGTACTGTCGCAATGCGTATCCGATGTTATCAGCGCATTATCAGAATACGCCCCTACGGAAGCCGCCGCGCGTCGGGACACTGCTGTGATTATGATTACACAGCACTGCCGTGCTTGTCCATTTCGTTAAAAACATTTGGAAATTATCCAAAATTAATGCCATCGACTACTGCCGCTAGATGGCGGTAATGTCAGATGCATTATAAGAAAAAAAACCTGACACCAGTGTTATCTCTAACACACTCGGTAGGTAATGATATAGGTAAATTACAAATTTTCAACAACCACCGACCTTACGTTGAAAAATGCTAAGAATAGTCACCTCTCAAACAAAAAAATACCGGCCAAGTGCAAGTCAAGCGTCTCACATTATAGCTCTAACTAAAAGTCCAACTAGTAACAACCCAAAAATCTTTAAGAAAGAGCTATCTAAGTTACTGATTGAAAAAGCATATTATTATGTTAGTGAATACCTAAATGATAATTTTAATTAATTTAATTACATCATTTCTCAATAATATTGTAATTTGTATCTATGACATTGTAAATTAATGACTTTTTAAATTTTGTATGCCTTATGGCGGGACCTAGAGGAACTCATTTTAAATGTATAACACCTCTCTATGTAAACCTATGTTCACAAAATAAATGATTTGATTTGATTTAGTTTCAAAAACAAACTTAACTCTCAGTTCGATCTCTAAGATTCATATTGCATCGAGTGCAACAATAAGTTAGTAACTTTTTATTATCAATCATCAATCAATTTAAATAAAATTCTTCCGTTACTGACCAAGTGACTGACAGACAATGCACAGCCAAAACTACTGGGCGTAGGAAGCTGAAATTTGACACGTAGGTTCCTTAGGGAGTGTAGGGGAGCACTCAGAGAGGATTTCCCAAAATTCCCAAGGGAACAAAGTCCCACATCCATGTTAGCATTATCTATTATCAGCTAACACTGATAGAGTTAAATAAAAGATTTATCAATCACTTCAAATTACTTATTATTACGAATTGTTCATACAAATTGAATTGATATTCTTATCATTAATTTAATACTAGCTTTTGCCCGCTGCTTCGCCCGCGTGAATTTCCCACGGGAACAGTGCTTTTTCCCGGGATAAAAAGTAGCCTATGTGCTATTCCAGGTCATTATCTACCTCTGTACCAAATTTCATCGAAATCCGTCCAGTAGATTTTGCGTGATTGAGTAACAAACATCCTCACAAACTCACAAATTCACAAACTCACATCCAAACTTTCACATTTATAATATTAGTCTGGATTGTCAATCACATTGTCACATAAAATAATTCTAACAGGAATTAGCTCTTTGAGTTATTATCCGAATACACAACTAAATATTTATAGTATTTAGGTAATTAGTACAAATCAATCTAGGATGTCCACACGAGTTGAATATTATAACAAAACTGAATGTTAACTGGCGTCTCTACCGTTAGAACCCTCGACGTACAAAAACTCTTATTTATGTGAACTACTCAAAGGTCCATAAATTAGCTCCAATGACAAGGTTGACATAATTATTGGCACACAACCTTTGTTCCAAAAAAATAGGTGCTTGATAACAGTTGAAATATGAAGATTGCTAACTCTATTTAGCTCTAGTACTGGTTAGCAATTAGCTAAGCCGTTGCACTCATGACCTCACAAATTAAAGCAATTTGTTCCACTGACATAGAAATTGAGAGATGTGTGATTTTTTTTCCGTAGATTTTCAGGTAGACTTTTCATTACCAGTGCATTTGTTGTGATGTGTACATGGTAGTGGTCTGTGGTGTTTGGTTATGGCGCGTCTTAGGTATGTGTACATAGAATGTCGATTCTGGTAGCGTCATAATAAATAGTGGTTGATAAAAAAAAGTTATAAAAAGTAAAAAAGTTGAAATATGTTTTGATTCGTTCTTTCTAGGGATAAAACATATTTTAATTAAAGTAGGTTTAAAGTGTTAAATTAAAGCACCATTTGTAAACGCTTTCAGAATCGGCACACAGTACCCTTATTATTTACTTTTATCATAATTCGTTTTAATATAGAGTTGAAAATGAATTTAGTTTTAATTGAAAGACTATGTTAAAAGGAATTAAGATAGTTTTTATCCTAAGCACTTTTTCGTTCTTTTCGAGTGTGTTAGAGAAAACACTGGTGTTAGATTAAGACAATGTCCTGCTACATTGTGCAGTTTTCCTCACGACGTTTTCCGCGTTTTCCTTATTTTTCTTAGCACGTAAACATTCGGAATGATAGACAAACACAAATGTCTCTTATAGTAAAATCTAGAGACTTTTATCATTACACTATTATGGTCACTTTAATAATAGTCACAAAGGTTAATAAGATGCCATGCCACTATTAAGTGCATAGCCACTTCCCCTGAGATGAACAGTCAGTTATATGCCTTTTTAATAATGTGATAAGTGTTATTTTACTGTGAATTATGAATTAAGTAGTGGTAATTTAATGGCTGTGAAAGATATGCATCGAATGGTTTACAATTTAACTGTAGTTGTTACGTTATCCGTATCAAAGACCATTGTGGCTAAATTGACTCGATAAATAGCACTTGTACACTGTCAATCACCACATTGGATCGAATGCTGGGAGCATTCGCCGTTAATATGCGTTACAGACGATTTAGACAATAGAAACAATGCACAGATCACTTACCACGTAGGCAGGCTTCTAGCACGATTCCTCACGAATAGTTCTTCCTTTAGACACCTGGCCGGCCAGCCACACACGATTATAAAGTTCCAAAAAAACACTGTTGAGCACTTGAAGTTTGATTAGGATAATTGAGTAAAAGGGCTGTAATGTTTGGTGCGCGCGCGCCTTCGATTCAACGTCCAGACTCAGAATAGTTTACTGGTTCTGCCACCAGCCTATGGCGCTGTATTCCAAGACGCCGGTAGGATAGTACATGCGCCGGCGGTAATCCGGGCGCTCCATTGGCTAAATCGCCTGCAGCACGACGAATCATGATGATTGACAAGTGCGTCGATAACGCGCGCGAAATTCGAATTGAAAAGTAAACGAAGTTTACGTTGAAAACGGAACATTCCGCCCACCAAAATACCAATGGGATTTTCCCAGAGTAAGAATAAGAAACGGTAATTAACGATAAATATGTTTAAGTTACTATCCTAAACTTAAAAGCTAAGAAATGCTAAGTTATAACGATTATACGGATGGTAGAGGACATAGTTTGACCAAAGGTCTCTTAAGCGAGTGATCTCTGGCTGTTCTAATGGTTGCGACTCTAACTACCCCATCAGGGCCAGGATGCAAAGAAACAACTCGTCCTAATGCCCATTGAAGAGGAGGCCGATTGTCCTCTTTTATAAGTACGATTGAGTTTACAGTTAACGGTGTTGAGTCCGTGGTCCATTTTGCTCGCTGAGTTAACCCATGTAAATATTCATTTTTCCAGCGTTTCCAAAATTGTTGTTGAAAAGATTGGATAAGTTGCCATCGATTTAGTCGATTGATTTTTACGTCCTTGTAGTCGAAGTCAGGAACTGCTGTAAGAGGTTCCAGCGTTAAAAATGACCGGGCGTAAGAACGTTCAAATCGTTGGGATCCGAGCTCAATGGACACAAAGGCCGCGAATTTAAAATTGATTCGATCTGAGCGAAGAGTGTGGTAAGCTCTTCAAACGTTAAGACCTGATCGCCAACAATACGGTACAAATGACTCTTTGCGGCTTTGATTTGGATTTCCCACACCCCTCCGAAGTGGGGAGCAGAAGGTACGTTACGTTTAAAATCTATTTTTTCCGCATGAGAGGCTTGTTCGATACATGATGCTAGTTGTGAACTTGCACCAACGAAATTCGTACCGCAGTCAGAGTGAATAACATTGCAGCGGCCACGACGAGAAACGAAGCGACGCAATGCCGCGATGAAGCCGTCAGTCGATAAAGTAGAAACCACCTCAAGGTGCACTGCTTTTGTACTCAAGCATACGAATAAACACAAGTACGCTTTATCGATTTTAGCACCACGATGAAGCCCGAGCTTAATTCGAAAAGGCCCTCCTAGATCGACACCTACGACAGAGAAAGGTTTTGCCTGATTGACACGAAAGGCCGGAAGGTCGCTCATAAAAGGTTGCAAAGGTTTCGGTTTAAGACGGTAGCATCTTATGCATCTTGAAAGATGATGACGTACAGCATGCTTTGCCGCAAGTATCCAAAACTGTTGTAAGATCAGATAGTTGGTTGTGTTCAGACCGGGATGAAAATTGTTTCGATGAATAGATTCGATTACAGCGGATGTAAGAACACTCTTTTGGGCAATAATGCGGGATACTTCTGTTCGAAGTCAAGATCGGAGTGCGCTAGGCGCCCGCCTACTCTGAGTATACCCTGCTCGTCCAAAAACGGGTTTAGTTTACGAAAACTACGAGGTAACTGTATCTTTGATTGTAATTTGGATATGACATCCGAAAAACAACGTTGTTGGAAATGTTTCACGATAATTAGTAACGCACGATGACGCTCAGCGTCCGTTACGAAAAGATTATCTGATCGCGGAACAGTGTTACGCATGTTATTACAAAACCTGCGAACGTAAGCGATAATGCGACAGATTTTATCTAAAGAAGAATATTTTTCGAATAGTCGATCAATTATAGAAGTTTGGTTTACGCTTTCGATTTGATCCGAAACGAGAACTGTGGTGCGACGCTGCTCAGAGAGCACCGCATTGTCGTCGTTTGAACGATTTCTCGATGTATCGATTGGCCACTCAGACTGTGGTTGAGACAACCACTCTGGGCCCGCCCACCATAGGGCATTGTTCAGCAACTCGTGAGGCAATTGCCCACGCGAACAAACATCTGCAGGATTTGTGACAGATGGTACGTGCCTCCAGCACTCGGTCGGCACGATATCTTGAATGTGACTTACGCGGTTTGCAACGAATGTCACCCAGCGAGAAGAAGGAGCTCGCAACCAGGATAAGGTAACGGTGGAATCACACCACAGATAAGTGTCATGGACAGGAATCCGCAGCGTGTCCTTGACAAATTTGATAAGGTCTGTAAGCAAAACTGCACCACACAGCTCTAAGCGAGGTAACGATTGACGTTTTAAAGGAGCTACACGAGCCTTTGCACATACGAGAAAGACGCGAACGGAGCCGTCAGACTCGATAACACGCAGGTATATAACGGCGCCATATGCTGCTTCGGAGCTGTCACAAAATCCATGCAGTTGATATGATTGAGCGCTATCGGTAGCGTATTTACGTGGAATTTTAAGATTCCTAACTTGAGGAAGCTGTTCAGAGAACTTTTCCCATTGAGAGATAATTTCCGGTGGGGGCTTATCATCCCATGAAAGACCTAGAATCCAAAGCTTTTGAATAAGACATTTGGCATGAATTGTCAAAGGAGATAGAAAACCCAGAGGATCGAAAATTCTGGCAACCTCACTCAAAATCGTTCGCTTGGTGCACGGTTGATTAGATGGATTAACGGTAAAGACGAACGAATCCGAAGCAGGCTCCCACTTAAGGCCCAGAACCTTGATAGTTGTGTCTTCAGTTTCGGTAAAAGTGATTGCTTCTGAAAGACACGCCTCCGCGGGAAGATCGCTAAGTAGCTCGGGTCGGTTACTCACCCATTTTCGGAGCTCAAACGAGCCAAGACCGAAAAGAGCGATGAGTTGAGTTTTGATTTCTCTGGCGTCCTTCAGCGATGAGCTTCCGGATATGACGTCATCAACGTATATGTCGGAAGTTAAAACGGTTTTGGCCTTTGGGTACTTGTGACCCTCATCGTTGGCCAGTTGCTGAATAGAGCGGCACGCCAGGAATGGAGCGGAAGACACTCCGTACGTTACGGTATTTAATACGTACTCTTGAAGAGGCTCATCTGGGTGAGCTCGCCAGAGAATACGTTGATAATCACGATGTTGAGGAGCTAGGTTGATTTGACGGTACATTTGGCGCACGTCTGCCATGAAGACAATTGCGTGCTCACGGAAATGAAGAAGGATCTCTACGATATTTGATTGTAGCTTCGGTCCCGTCAGCAGCGAGTCGTTTAGCGATTTGGAAGTTGCATCTTTAGCCGAGGCGTCGAATACAACGCGAAGCTTCGTTGTAGCGCTGTCGGGACGTAGCACACAATGGTGCGGTATATAATACTTGCCTTGACCCATTTGCTTGGCAGGTACCAGAGTCATGTGACCACTGTCGATATAGTCAGTCATGAACTCCACGTATTGTTGGTTTAAATTGTGATCGCGATACAGACGCCTTTCAATGGCATGAAAGCGTCGTAAGGCTATCTCTCGAGAACCTTCAAAGATTGGCTCCTCGTCGTCCTTGAAGGGGAGACAAACTACATATCTACCTGTCTCGTCACGGTAGTGATTACTGAGAAAACTATTTTCACAGCGTTGCTCTTCTGGGGTCAATCGGGAAGATTGTGGAACGTTATCGATTTCCCAGAAACGTTGAACAATTTTGTTTAAACTATCGTCTACGGTAGAAGGGGCTACTCCTAGTAGACTGGACGATGCGAGTCTGGACTTCCCAAGAAGAAGCCAGCCGAAGACTGAGTTGAAAGCTCGCGGTTGAGAGGCGTTACCCTTCAGACGTTGTTCGAGAAGTGACTCAGCAAAGACGTCGGCACCTAACAAGACGTCGATTGGACCAGGGATGTCAAAACCAGGATCAGCTAGCGGTAGTGTTTTGACCTCCTCCCATCCTTTCGTATTTAGCCTTGCTATCGGTTGATCTCCGCAAATGCTCGGTATGACGAGCATTCCCAGACGAAACTTTACGTTACAGTTGGTGCCAATGTCGCATGTAACAAAGCCACTGACTGAGGCAGGGCTGCCCCCTAACCCATAAACGTTGATATTACCAGTTATAGGTTTTAGATTTAATCGTTGAGCGGCGTGAGCCGTGAGAAAATTGTTTTGACTGCCGGTGTCAAATAACGCGCGAAATGTATGAAATTCACCAGAAGCATCACGAATCTGGACGAGAGCTGTTGCCAGTAACACGGTTGTGGTTACGGTTGGATCAGACTGAGTTAACGAATCCTTAGCCACTAAGGTCGCCGAGCTTGCCGCCGGCTCCTTATGTAGCAAAGTGTGGTGTTTACGTCTACATTGTCGACATGAAAACATTGATGTGCACTCTCGCACTGAATGGGATGCGTTAAGACAATTGTAGCACCATTTCTTTTCAGTGGCCACAGCCATGCGCTCATCTATTGATTTTGCCAAAAAATCATTACAGGCCGAGATGTGATGTTCATTGCGACAGTAGGCACATTTACGAATCGGAGTGCTCGAATTGTGAGCAGGTTTCGCTTGTTGTTTATCACCAACATTTTTATGAGTAGTGACGGTGGGAGCGACAAGCGAATGCGTGACGTTATGTCGCTTGAACTTCTGTGAAGTTCCCGGTGTGTCCTTTGAAACGTTAGCGGTTTTATTGGTAACATTCGAAAAGTGCGTGTCGCGAATTAATGCTTCACCTTTAGAGTGTAAGAATGCCCTTAAATGGTTATACTGTGGAAGCTCAATATCGGTATGTTTTTCCTCAAACTCGCGTCTTAATTTGGTATCGAGTTTGGCCAGAACATTATAACAAAGAACAAAATCCCATTTATCGGTAGGTAATTTTAAAGTTTTTAAAATTGTTAAGTTCTCATCGATCGTGTCTAAGGCGCGTCGAAAATCTTGAGCGTTCGAAGTCTTTAAACTAACGTCCAAGATATCACGCCAGCACGTAAACGCTAATTCGCGTTTATCTTCATAACGGGACTTGAGAGCCTCGTACGCACTTAAATAATGTTCACTTGCAACAGGAAAAGTTCTAATGAACGATAAAGCATCACCACTTAAAACTGACACGAGATAGTGAAATTTCTCAATATTACATAAGGAGGTAGAATCATGTATCAACGCGTTATAAGTTGCAATGAACTCAGGCCATTCCTTGATAGCACCGGAAAAAGTTGGCAACGAAATTTTTGGTAACCGCATATTTCCACTGTGCGAACCGGTCAATGAATTATGTTTCGAAGTGTCAGCTTGTTGAGATGAACGTTGTTCAAATTTTCGTTGAATTGCCAACACTTGAAAATACAATTCGTCAAATCGATCCTGAAGTTCATCGTCCTCCTCATCGGCATCATCCTTAAGAAGGTCCAAAATAATAAAATGGGAGTCATGAAAACTATCAGCAATCGTTTTTATTTCATGACAATATGAAAGAAATAACCCTACTTGTGATTCATCGGTATTGGCTAAGGTACCTACTTCCAAAGCCTTCGTTAAGCGATTATATGCTATAGTTCGTTTACGTCGCAAACTGGGCAAATTATTAATAGTGTACGTATTTTCGATACCCTTTTTAATAGTAGGTTTAGATTTACGCCTTGATAGTAAAGACATAATTAATATCAAAACAATAAAACCTGATCGCAACAAATATTCGGATTCGATAAAAAAGTTTAGTTGCGAACGTCTTCAGCGAGACCGCGTTCACAAGAATCGACGAGAATCACTGGGGCGGTATTACACGACAACAGGTAATATTGTCACCTCGGTCACCTGAGTTTTAAATTGAAATAAATTAAATTGATAAGGATGAATTAAATGAGCGTTAGGAACACTAAAAACGGTTTGCGATATTCGTTAATGTACGGTAAATAAAAAAATAAAAATCAGTTTTTTTTGTAAAAACAAAAAACTATGATTTTTAACCTAAAACGGTAATAATGAAAATGTGAACGCACCAAAATTCGTTGAAAATATGATACGATAAACGATACAACGTCACGATAAAAAATATTTCGTAATTTGAAACGAAATAAATTTTCGATAAATAAATATCAAGAGGAAACGTTGAACGGTTGGAAAAAAGTAGTCGAGTTATAACGAACTATCAACATAAAATTATGAGAAGGTGGATTTGCAATATTGTTTATTGCGAACGGTAAAACGGTAGATAATTTTATGCTAATAAGTATAAAACGACAAAAGAATTTATTTTCAACAAATATTCTAGAAACTGATGGAAGCCATCTTAAATCGATAAACGGTAGGTAAGGTACTCAACAAAACAAAATGGAACAAAGACTTGTTTTCCGATTAGTAATTGAAACAAAATGTTATGTTTATTCGTTTTAGCTGTACTAGTAAGTATAATAAGCGTGGAATACGGTAAATGAAGTAGCAATTACTAAATCGAATTGGTATTTGGCGGCAGACTGAAGGTAGGTATCCAAAGTTCCCGGGTTTCGGCACCAAAAAATGTGGCTAAATTGACTCGATAAATAGCACTTGTACACTGTCAATCACCACATTGGATCGAATGCTGGGAGCATTCGCCGTTAATATGCGTTACAGACGATTTAGACAATAGAAACAATGCACAGATCACTTACCACGTAGGCAGGCTTCTAGCACGATTCCTCACGAATAGTTCTTCCTTTAGACACCTGGCCGGCCAGCCACACACGATTATAAAGTTCCAAAAAAACACTGTTGAGCACTTGAAGTTTGATTAGGATAATTGAGTAAAAGGGCTGTAATGTTTGGTGCGCGCGCGCCTTCGATTCAACGTCCAGACTCAGAATAGTTTACTGGTTCTGCCACCAGCCTATGGCGCTGTATTCCAAGACGCCGGTAGGATAGTACATGCGCCGGCGGTAATCCGGGCGCTCCATTGGCTAAATCGCCTGCAGCACGACGAATCATGATGATTGACAAGTGCGTCGATAACGCGCGCGAAATTCGAATTGAAAAGTAAACGAAGTTTACGTTGAAAACGGAACAACCATGTTTAAAGCTGAAATCACTATTTATAGTTTACTATGTCATGTTTTATTCAATATCTTACTATTTATTTTACCTTTATTGTATTTAATCCTACTAATATGATAAATACGAAAGTTTTGATAAGAGTTTGTGACTTTTTGAGGATGTTCTCAATTACGCAAAATCTGCCGGACGGATTTCGATGAAATTTGGTATCCCGGTATTTTTTCACTCGTATACATACGAGTGAAAAAATACCGGGAATATCAAACCCCAAATAACCTGCAGTATGTCAATCAAAAGATCCCGAGTTTCTTAGGGACCCAGCCCCTGGAGCGCCCCATTAAAAGCTTCGTCGCAAAATTAACTTTCCAAAATGAACAAGATTTTTGCATGTATAAGTAATTAAAACTTTCTTTTTCAGTAAAAACAAAATGGCGTCTGTGTGGAAGCGGCTGCAGCGGGTAAATAAGCGAGCTGCTAAGTTCCAGTACACCGCCTCGTACCATCGAGTGGACCTTGAGACCTCAACGAAATGGTAAGTTCGTATAAAAACCATGTAACAATAAGTTACATAGTTTTGAAGTTTCGCTTCGGGCTCTTGGAAATGCTATGATTTATTCATAAAATAGTAATAAATGATTGTTTGTCGAAAGTAAAGAATAATTCATTCTTCCAAAAGAGGGCGCCACTACCGCCGGAGAAATGCGTTTAGTTTGTCTAAACGAAAAATATCGACTTGTTAAATATATTACACTAGCAAATGCCATCGTAATAAATTAAAAATATGTTTTTTTCCTTCGAACTTTATTTTTACTTTAGGGACTATGTTTTGATTGTCTCCCCAATAGATGGCGCTGTTCGATATTAGAACGCGCTATGGTTTGTCCCATTCAAGTCATACGGTCAACTCTGAAGAAAATATAGTTAAATCGGTTCAGTAGTTTTTGAAAAGATTTTTTGTAGTATGTGACATTGAGCTCATTCGTGAGTTCGATGGTAAATCATACTTAGTTATATTTAAATTAAATAGTTGTAAGTTTTTTTATGTAAAATAAAAAAAACAAAAAAAGTGGGGGACGTAGCTCGCCCCTCGATCCCTCCCTCTGGTTTAGTGAAAAGAATCTCAAAAAGGGCTGGATGGATTTAATTAATTGCCTATTTTATGATTTTGCATCTAGGTATATTAATAAATAATAACAAATTATTCAAAAAATTTAACCCCTGACATCAAAAAAGGGATGTCATTGTATAAAGTTTTTACGTTTCTTTTTAATTTCTAGCTCCTAATCGTTTATGCTTTCCCTATGCTACTACTAATCCTAAACTTATTCATGACCTTCATTTTCCCTACAAGACACTAGTAATAGTCAGCCTAGATTTACAATATACATACTAAGCAACATGTATGGAAACATCACATGTTGGTTAACGAATCACAACAAAATTTTAAATAAATAAATCCAACAATACAGGAAACGCTAAAATAATATAATCTAATGAAGCATTCAATTTTTCAGGAAACCAAACAAACTGAGCGTGGTGTGGACGCGTCGGTCGCGGCGGGAGGTCACTGACCCCCGAGAGTGGGAGCCCTCACTGAAGGATCCTCTCAAGTTAGTAAACAATATATGTTATCCAGACAAAGCTACGTGGTTTTTAGGATGCATAAATTGAAATTTTTTGAAAAAAAAAAAAATCTAGCTCCCCGCTCCGGCTTCGCTCGGGAGGTACACACATAAATTGTAGCCTATGTCACTCAGGTATAATGTAGCTTTCTATTAGTGAAAGAATTTTTGAAATCGGTTCAGTAGTTCCGAAGATTATTGCCTACAAACAAACTCACAAACTTACGAACACTTCTTTATAATACTGTACGAAGTACGTACGATACTATAGTTTGTACATTATAGCTTGATCAATAAGACAGATGTCAAATAGTATCAAAATAATACTTCTGTCTTCGATCAGTTCAGCCTGCTGTCATGAGACTCATCTCTGCCCTTATAAATAATTTAGGCTCACTGAAGGATTCTCTCAAGTTTATTTATAACTAGCTTTCGCCCGCGGCTTTGCCCGCCTAAATTTCCCACGGGAACAGTGCTTTTTCCCGGGATGAAAGGTACCCTATGTCCTTCTCCGTAGTTCCAGCTATATGTATGCGAAATTTCAGGAAGATTGGTTCAGTAGATAAAGCGCGAAGAGGTAACAAACAAACAAACTCACTTTCGCATTTATAATATTAGTTAGGATTAGGACTAGCTGCGCCCCTGGGCTTCCCCCCCGTGGGAATTTCGGAATAACAAGTACCCTATGTGTTATTTAAGTTATTTTCTACTCGTGTACTAAATTTCAACGAAATCCGTCTAGCAGTTTTGGCGTAATAACGCAAACAACCAAATAAACATCCGTTCTATATACCTTATATCCGTTCACTATATACCTCTAAATATTAGTAAGATATACTTGTCATACATGAAATCTGTTCACATTCAAAACAGCGTAGATACATTCATTGATTCCCAATAAAGGGTGTGTCAGTTATTGCAAATTGATTTAGTTCAATCTACCGTTAGATTAGACGCTATTCGCAAAGGTGACTGCGGCCAATGACCCCAAATTATCTTATCACCACGCTGGGTCGGCTGCCTACTGAAACTACTCCGATTTCAATTACTACAGCACAGTAGTCCGGGAGCGCGCTGCCATTTATTTTTACTTCAAATGATTTGTGAATCTGCACATTTAATAAAACTGTAACTGGCTTTGTCTGTTTGAGAAAAAATATACAAAGGGCCAATAGATCTATGTTAAAATATATATTTTTTTAGTTTCTGCCTGTCTGTATGTTTGTACGTAATATTTTATAATAATTTGTACGAGAATATCAAAACAAACAGTATCTTTTGTGTTTAAATTTCGTTTCAAATTTTTCAAGCAGCCTATAAGCGGCGACTCTAGAAGCCTCGAGACACCTGAATAATTGATAGATTAACATAATTTATTTATTTGACAGTTCAAACGAACATGCTTGTATATGGGAATTTCCTTTGGTCTTCATTATATACCTTCATCAGGTCCTAATTTTGTGATAGCAGGACTATACCCAGAGATTGTTTTAAAAAAAATGACGGCGAAATTGGTGAATATTCGTGATTGGTGACATTTTGAGATAGTATTACTTCACATGAGCTCCCGTACTATAGTACAATAGTTAACGGTCACTAACTACTGTTTACATTGGTATGAGTCATCGTTTGACCAGATGTTCGATATTATTTTTTTACTTCTGTGTCATTTTTGTATAATGGATGATGTGATGTTTTAACATTAACTTGTCAGCGTCCACCAATCTGGGGACCGATTCTACTAAACACAAATTGGATGTCGTGTCTCAAGAGCCAAAGAAATTGAACTAAAGCGACAAGGTCTCTGTAAGACTTCTATGTTTTATTACGATTTCTTTGGCTTTTGAGACACAACTGAGGCACGACATCTACGTTTGTTATTTGTAGAATCAATCTTTTAAATCCAATAATTATCATTTTCTGGCATTTGCCCTTCGTTCTCGTGGAATTTACTATATTATGCTAAGCGGTGAATTTTTTTTTTCATTAGCTAATTACGTCCCACTGCTGGGCAAAAGCTTCCCAATTCCCTCCACTCATCTCTGTCCTTCGTCTTTTCCTTCCAGTTCTAAGCGGTGAATTAAGATGAAGAAATGGATTTTCCGATTCGTCAATATGGCCATTTTAGGCTCAAAAAAACTGGCGCAGGAGTTTTTAAATAGAACTTCAGTAATACAACTGTAAAACTTTATCAAATTTTATTCAGTCAAACATACAGTCAGATAAAAACATTTTGGCTTCTATTGGCCCTTTAAAGACCCTTCATACATTTTTTTTAAATCTATTTTTCAGAGTTTTTTACATCTGTGCACAGAAATAGACCACTTACAGTTTTATTATATGAAGAACAAGCTGGCGCCCGCGGCTTCGCTCGCGTTAATCCTTTCTTAGCGAATGCCTACGTCATAACATCTACCTGCATGCCAAATTTCAGCCCGATCCGTCCAGTGGTTTGGGCTGTGCGTTGATAGATCACTATGTCAGTCAGTCACCTTTGAGTTATATATATATATTGTACAGATTGCTGTATAATGTTTTTTTTTTGTAATAAAAAAAAAATTGTTTTGTTTATTTCAGAGGTTCGGTGATATACACGGTGCCAGAGAATCACACTGTGGCAGTGACGCTGTTCAAGGATTCCCGCACTAATGAGCTTGAGGACAAAGATTGGACCTTCGTTTTGGAAGATGTAAGTGTTTGCGAAAAGCAAAGTGACGATAAAAAAAAAGACGTCACAGGACGCCCGGCAGATGTAAATAAACAATCAGGCATCAAAATTAAAAAAAAAAAAAACTATTGTGAAACAAATTTTATCTACCCCTGCAAAAATCCTAATCCTAACTAATATTATAAATGCGAAAGTGAGTTAGTTTGTTTGTTACTTCTTCACGCTTCATCTACTGAACCAATCTTCCTGAAATTTTGTATACACATAGTTAGAAGTACGGAGAAGGACATAGGGTATCTTTCATCCCGGGAAAAAGCACTGTTGGCGTGGGAAATTCACGCAGGCGAAGCTGCGGGCAAAAGCTAGTTCAATTTAAGTTGGTTTTAACCATTCTTGAGTTATAAAATGGTGTAACTCATACGTCTTTGTCTTCTTAACAGAGGTCTTAAAAATATGGGTTACATTCACTTCAGTAATCCCGATGTGAGAAAATATAAGCTAGTTTTAAATAATGTCTATTTAATTCAAAATGTTGACTACCTCCGTGGCTCAACGGTCATCACGCCGGACTGCCACTCTGGAGGTTCGATCCCCGGTCGGTTCAAGATTTAAAATGAACTTTTTCAGATTGACCTGTGTCTTGGATGTTTATCTATATATGTATTTGTTATAAAATATAGTATCGTTGAGTTAGTATTCCATAACACAACTCCCGAACACACTTTGGGGCTAAACTCAATCTGTGTGATTTGTCCGTATATATTTATTTAATTTAATTTATTTATTTAATTCCAGGTATCAATAACAGGCAAGCGGCGCCGCCTGGCGGTGTGTGCCGTAAACATGCGCAAGTACGCGAGTTTAGAACCTTCGCAGCGACCCTTACTTCTGACTTTAGAGCCCACTACGCAAAAAATTGTGTCGGCTTCCGTGCAACTCACTTTACACTGTGTATTGTTGAGAGAGGGACAGGCTACGTGAGTCACTTTCTTTATTTTCTATCTCTTTCTAGCGTGTGTGCGAAGTGTAGAAATGTTACCCGCGATGAATTTGGGGTCAAACCTCCTTTTTGAACCTTTTTAAGAACAACAAACTTTTACAATAACTTTAATTATGGTGCATTCTAGCAATAGGAACATTTTAAGAGTTACTATATTTGAAACATTGCAAGTGTCACTATATTGAAACACTTCAAGTGTCACTATATTAGAAACACTTCAAGTATCACTGAATTAGAAATATTTTAAGTGTCATTATATTAAAAAAACAAAAAATTCTTTAAACTTAATGCATAAATACATCGGTAGCAGGGGATCACCAATTAAGTTTTATAAAACCCGAGTCTGGTGAGTCCCGGTCTTTCGTAACATGACATAGCACAAGTAATTAAGTTTATTAAATCTTAATGATGAAGTGTATATTATTGTCACTATATCTTGCAAGCTATATTAGAAAGTATACAAAGTTGAAATTTCACACGTGGGTTCAGTTCCGATGACAATACATTATTATTATTATTTTTTTTTTCTGTGGTTTTTATCTGCGATCAGCGAAGTACAGCGCTTTGAGCAGATGTATTGTAGGGCAGTCAATTTGTCGGGTGTGTTCTCCAGCGAGGACCTCTACCCATTTATTTATTTCTTTCCTTTCTTTTTAAGGATTTATTATGTCCTTCCTCTTTAGCCTCTTTCTTTAGCCTCAAGTCTTCCCCGATATTTTCTTGAAGCCACAAGTATCTCCTCCTTTACTGTGTTCATTTGTAGGTGGCTGTGTATTTCGTCGTTAGTAATAAACCATGGTACACAGGAGATTGATCTGAGTATTACATTCTGCATTCTTTGCAAGATCGAGATGTTGGAGTTACTGCAGCTTCCCCACAGCTGTAACCCGTATGTCCAAATCGGCTTGAGGATAATTTTGTAGATCAATAGCTTATTGTCAGTAGACAATATGCTGTTGCGTCCGATTAGCCACTGCAGGTTTTTAAATCGGTAGTTGAGTTCCTCTCTTTTACTTTTGACATGGTTCTTCCAAATGAGGCGCCGGTCGAGATGGAGTCCCAGGTATTTGACACAATCTTTGTGGGGGAGGGTTTTGTCATCTAGTTGTACTGGCGGACAGTCACCTTTACGCAGAGTGAATGTAATGTGTACTGACTTGGTTGCGCTAGCCTTTATTCTCCACCGTTTCAGCCACTTTGACACTTCGTGGAGTTGTTGTTGGAGCATGTTGGAAGCCACTACAGGGTCTGCGTTGCTAGCCAATATTGCGGTGTCATCAGCGTACGTGGCTGTAGTAACGTCATTCCGCACTGGTAGGTCTGCTGTGTAGAGTGGTATAGAGAACTGGCCCTAGAACCGATCCCTGAGGAACTCCAGCTTTGACTTCGTGCAACTTGGATGTTGTGTCGCCTACTTTGACTTGGAACAATCGTTCTTTAAGGTAAGATTTGAGTAATTCCAGGTAGCTATGGGGTAAATACTTCCTTATTTTATAGATCAATCCTTTATGCCACACTCGGTCAAATGCTTGTTGTATGTCCAGGAATGCTGAAGAACAGTATTCTTTTTCTTCTAGGCTGTGTCTTATTCTGTCACAAACCCGGTGAACTTGTTCGACTGTGGAGTGATCAGATCTAAACCCGAACTGATGCGATGGTATAATATTTTCCTTTTCAAGGATCGGTTTGAGTCTGTGGAGCAGAAGTTTCTCAAAGACCTTTGACAGTATTGGGATGAGACTTATGGGCCGATAAGAAGATACATCATTTAATGGTTTGCCCGCTTTATGTATCATAAGAATTTGTGATACTTTCCATAGGTGTGGAAAGTGCTGGATTCTGAGAATTCCGTTAAATAAAGAGGTCAAAAATACTACGGCTTTTTTGGGCAACTGTTTTAAAATTTCCTTTGTAATGAGGTCAAATCCAGGTGCCTTTTTATCTTTAAGATTTTTTATGGTGCACCATACTTCTTTGTGTGTAACTGGGCGCGGTGGAAGACACATCTGACTATCCTGTGAGAGAAAATTATCCACCTCACGTTCAGCCTCACAATCGACCATTGGAGTAGGACAGAATACTTTTGACAGATGTTCAGCAAATGTGTCCGCTTTTTCTTGTGGTGTTCTAGCCCAGCCTTGTTCTTTCCTGATAGGGGGTACTGCAGGCTGAGGTCTGTTGTAGTTTTTGGTAAACTTCCACAGGGAATAGTTGGTATACGCAGTCGGAGTCAGGGATTCCAACTGCGCCGCCAGTGTATTATTGTGCCATTCATTCAGCATTTCCTTTAATTGCCTGCTCGCTCTGTGGAAATTGCGTTTGTCTTCATCCAGTCTAGTCATGTGCCAAACTCTACGCAGCCTTCGTTTCTCCAGAACTGACTTTCTGATTGTCATAGGGTAGTCAGTACATTTTACGGACTTTGTCTTCCAGGGCGTATTTAACCAGCATGACTGTTGAATCAGTCTTGTTATGTGTTCCGTAGCTTCGTCTATATCTTCCGGTGTCTTCAAGGCCATTTTCATATTGATGTTATCTGAAATGTAGTCCTTAAACGATTCCCAGTCAGTGAATTTATTGTATAGAGTCGTGGGGTCGTTATTTTCTATTGGCCCTGGGCTTACCGTCAGTAGAACTGGTGTGTGATCAGATGAGCTGTCTTAACAAGGTTCAACTTTGAAATATTCCCTTGTAAGCCCTCTTACAATAAAATAATCGATGAGATCAGGAAGTCTGTTAGCCTGGCTAGGCCAGTGTGTTGGTTCTGCAGTTGAGATTGCTAAGCTGTGAATGTTGTCCAGACAACTTCAATTGTCTTCCCCTGGTGCTCGTGATTCTAGAACCCCAGTGCATGTGTTTCGCATTCCAGTCCCCTCCAGCTATGAATCGATTACCAAGAGTTTCAAAGAAGTTTGTAAACATTGTCTCAGTTATTTTGTGTTTTGGAGGACAGTAAACTGCCGTAATGTTATAATAGCCTGTGTGATCCTCTATTGCTATAGTTGTGGCTTGTATGTGGTCCGTTCTGTATTCAGGAAGTTGGTGGTGTTTAATCGTCTTCTTGACAATTATAGCAGTACCAGCGTGTGCTGTTCCATCTGGGTGAGCAGTGTGGTAGCAATAAAAGTCTTTAAAGTTTAGGTAACTATTAGCAGTACAATGGGCTTCTGAGACAAGTAGAATATCTAATTTGTAGGTGTCCATAAACAGTTCGACTTCATGTTTGTTTGGCTGCAGACCATTTATGTTGAGTGTTGCTAAGCGTAAGGAAATCACTTAACAAGTCGATCGACGAGTTTTACCATGAGACTCATAAGTGTACTCATTTGTTGCATGAGGAGGTCAAACTTTTCATTTTGTTGTAGTAGTATCTGCTCTAATGTTACATTAGTTATGGTTGTGGGTCCTTCTAAGTTCTTTGTGTTGTATTGGCCTGTCCTAGGAATTTTTTGTTTTGTGGTTTGTGCATACGTCTTTGAGTCTGTATTTGGTTGATTATCAGTCTTTTGATCAGTTGTGTTCTTGCTGGGTTCATATAGTTTTATGTAGTCAATGTTGTCAATTTTGTGTTGGTCCGTTTGTCGTGGTTTGTCAGTTTTGTTCGTTATTCTCTTCGTTTTACGCGCCAGTATCTCTAGGTATACCTCACAGCCTTTGTAGTTAGCTGGATGTGGTCCTTTGCAGAGTGCACATATGGCCGGAGTGTTACGATCACGTTTTTCACACTCTGATATCTTATGTGATTGGCCACATTTGACACAGCGGTATGGACGCATGCAGTAGTTTTTCGAGTGCCCATACTGTTGGCACCGTTGGCACTGAACAATTGATGTTCTTTTTTTCGGGTCTTCTATTATAACTGATTGGTTATATATGTATTTGAGAGATTTCGCCGCTTTGTTGTTTGGTCCAGAAGCCATATTGACAAAGAAAGTTGAGGTAGGCTTTTTCTCAGGTCCAAATTTGGCGTTAATAATTTCACCTATTACTGTGTTGCCCGTAGCTTCTATCTCTTCCTTTATTTTACTAAGAGGAGTCGATGGGTGTAAATTCCTTATCACTATTCTGAAGGTTCTTGTGTCCTTCCTATTAAATGTATGGCCTATTAGACCTTTTTCTCTAACGATAGCTATGAGTTTTTTGTATACCTCTATATCAGCACTACTAATTCTGAGTTGGTTTTTGTTAATTAGTTTATAGGTGAACTGGTTTCTTTCAGCTACGGTTTCCAGGAGCTCCGTCAATTTGTTGACATCCTCAACTCCGTACAGCAATATTGGAGGAGGTTTGTTAGGTTTCTTGGCGAGTTTTTCTGTCTCATCCTCTGTCAAGTCAAAAGGTAATCCACTGAATTGATTTGAAGTCTTAACAGGATCCGGTGATGGGCTTTGTGACATTTTCTTCCTTTTGGGATTTCGAGAGTTTGGTATTTTCTGCCATGGCGGTGGGTGAGGTGAGCCTGTCTCACCGCATTTTGGTTCTTCTGCTTCAGTCTCCATGAGCTGTTGGGTGTCTGTGATCTTATCTACTTGTTGTGTGGGAGTCTTAGGTACAGGGCTGCGCTCCTGCGATTGGGATCTCGGTTTTGACAAGAACAAGCTGGGATGAAACGCTTGTTGAACAAGTTTTTTGCCGCTGCTGTTGCTGCGATACATTATTAAATGCATTATTATGATAAGCATAAGCTGATGGTGCACCCAGGATCGACTCCCAACGAGAAACTCCTCAACAATTAACTGCACGGTCATGAATTTTTTGTCACGCATTTAATTCACCAATATCTTCTTGGTTATAAGTGTGAAGCAAAAAAAAATTTTTTTCTTGTAAAAAACTTACTCATAGACACAGGGAGGGCACTTCATAGAAACAAGGCGTCATATATGCCTACTACTACTACAAATGAATTTGTACATCCGTGAACACGTCAATGTGTGCGTTTTCATAGTCATAGCGTCCCAATCCGCAAACGAACGGAGGAGAAGTGCGGGGTACGCCATATTGCGGGAGGGGCAGGGAGCTTCCTTTCTGTACGTAGTACTTATATTAATTCTGTGTCATAGATTCATAGATTTAATGCACCAAGATCCGTAGATCTCTCTAACGACAATAAATGCTCGTACCAAAAATGTTTTTTTTTTTTAAATACTTGTTTTTTTTTTCCAGTGACGAAGACATGCAATCCCTCGCATCTTTGCTCTCAGTGAACAACAATTCAGATATTGCGGTGCTTGAAGATTTGGACGAGGATGACTATACGTTGTCTGATAACTCCACACGACAGGTGATATTGTGTTTTATTGCTGTAGTCATAAGGTTCACTATCGTATAGCATCTTGACTAAATATCATTGGTAAGATTTATTTAGATTGAGTCCTATTATGTTCGATTATAAGGTTTACTGTCGTATAGCAATCTCTTAGAGAACAACAATTCAGATATTGCGTTGCTTGAGGATTTGGACGAGGATGACTATACGTTGTCTGATAACTCCACACGACAGGTGATATTGTGTTTTATTGCTGTAGTCATAAGGTTTACTATCGTATAGCATCTTGACTAAATATCATTAGTAAGATTTATTTAGATTGAGTCCTATTATGTTCGGTTATAAGGTTTACTATCGTATAGCAATCTCACAGTGAACAACAATTCAGATATTGCGGTGCTTGAAGATTGAAAAATGTTTTTATTTTTTTTCATTTCTTTCTTTTTCTATATGAAGATTTGGACGAGGATGACTGTACGTTGTCCACACGACAGGTGATATTGTATTTTATTGCTGTAGTCATAAGTTTCATTATCGTGTGACAATCTTGTATTTTTAAGTCATCATATATTTTGGTTATACGCTGAGGAAGAAGAAGAAGATATATTTTGGATTTTTTAAGGTTTTCCTTTTCAGTAATTCCGATCGCATAGTTAATAACGTCACAGCCGTGATGATAGAGTGGTTAAAACGATCGCCTGTGGCGGCGCTTGTGGTAAAAAGTGTGCTGGTTCGAATCTCACCATAATTCATCATGAGTTTCTATATAAATCTAATTAATGTATGGTAGTTAGATGTCATTTATTCCGTAGAATATGGCAATACAATGGTGTTAACAGGTACACGTGCGCCTATTATGGGTAGGAATGTTAAGTTAAATTAAAATTTAGAAATATTACAATTAAAATTAATTTTATACATTAACAAGCTTGTGTCCGCGAACTTCGTCCGCGCGTTATTTCCTATTGATAATATCTCAGGTTCTAAGTGACGAATCGACATGAAACTACGCCTTTAAGTTACACCTTCAACAGTACAACTGTGAACACCGCATCAAATTTGGTTCAATAGATTTTGCGTGGCAGTGGGCGGGGCACATAGCTTGTAGAACAGATAGCCGTTGGGGCAGAATACTTCAGGGCGACCACGAACCGGAAAACGTAGTGTTGGCAGGCCTCCCACTCGGTGGACCGACGACCTGGTGAAGGTCGCGGGATGCGCATGGATGCGGGCAGCGCAGGACCGGGCAACGTGGAAATCCTTGGGGGAGGCCTTTGTCCAGCAGTGGACTTCTTTCGGCTGAGAGAGAGATTTTGCGTAATGCACGTACAAACATACGTATCAAGATTGTCACTTAGAACCTGAGATTTGCAATATCTGTAAAAGGTTACTAAGTTGTAAGTACCAATATTAATATAAGACCAAAATGAAAGTCTTATTTCTATATGAGAGTACTTTAGTACCAAAATGTACACTTAGTTGGCAAATAAATGAATTGAATATGAAGAAATATTAACAATATTTATTGCTCCTTCTCAGATGCTAGACCTCCGACAGCAAATGGAAGAAATGACACAAAGTCTAACAAACAGCGACATAGCCGCCACCCCTAACAGTGTTCAAAGCCTTAACTTCGATAACTCCCGAACCCCCACCGCACCCCTTTCCCCTGACGACCCCCTAACCCCTGTCCCTAGAGATACCACCCCTGATATAGACACAAACAAATATAACCTCAAAATCCAACCTGATCTAAAATTCACGTCAACTCCTAACAAAATTGAAACTAAAGTCGACAATAAGTTAATTTTTAAGCCCAAAGCGATAACGAAAAGGAACCTTAAGCCGTTGGAGTTTAAGACTAATTTGAATAATATCACGTTGGATAAGAATGATAATGAGAATGAGGATAGTGATAAGACGCCGACGGCTGAGGCGGAGAAGATTGAGAAACTCTTCCCCGGGAGAATGGATAAGGATAAAACGCCTGTAAGTACTTTAAAAAAAATATTTCCAGATAAAAATTACACACGTTTATACAGGATGGCCAACTTGGAGGTATACAACTTTTTTTTGCCGCCATTTTGTATTATGACAGTTGTTGTATCAAAATTACTTTGTTTAGATGCAGCAAATGTGTTATGGAGCGTTTTACGACAAAACATCGTGTTTTAATTTGAACAGCACCGCACTCGTTAGATCCCCCAAATGGCGCTGTTCGTGCGATGTGAAGAGACGCGTTGATGAGCAGTGGACTGAAGGGTGGGGGGATTCTTGACTTAGGACTGTATAGGCTTGAGTTTCAAGATAACGCTAAGAAACAGGATAGTAAAAATAAAACACTTTTCTTCATAGAAACCAGCAAGGCGACGTGGAGAGAGAGGGAGCCAGGCACTACTGGGCAGGGATTTCTTCCAGGGCTTCTTTCTTCCTTGTATTTCTTGCTTTGCACTGTAACCCGCGATCGAACGAACTGGCGCGGCCTTGTAATGTTCGCGCTTTTATACAATTGCCTGGCAGTACCTCGTCCCGCGCTCCCCCGCGCACCTCTAAACTTTATTTCTTCAAAAACATACTTAAAACTAATATTTACATTATAAAACTTATGCTAATAGTTAGGTCTTAGTCTAGGCTATCTATTTACAGTATTTTCCAAGTGCTAGGAACGCTAGTTTTCCTGGGAAATGCGTTGGAAAATCCCCACTATAAATATACACGGGTAGGCGTGCTTCCCCCGCACCCCAGCCAGGGAGGGGTCATTTAAATACTCGGACACAAGATGTCGCATTTCTCAGTCTGTGTCTAGCGTTCCTAGTGTTTACTTATCCTAAAATCTAGGTATATGACCTAGTAAGACCTAAAACTATGTAAAAAAGTAAATATGTGAACTTAAATGTGTTTGTGTAAAAATATGCAAACCTCAACATTAGTACTTGGACATGAAACCTAAGTATTTCTATCATGTCTTATTCTTTATAAATGAAACAACAAAAATATCAATCTTTATTTAGTAAATAGAGGCTTATATACACATATATACAAACATAAAACAAAATACGAAAATTAAAAGATATAAAACGTATTTCACACATAACTATCATCTACTCATTGATACGTAAAGTTTTTATAAGAGATAATACTAACACTACACTGTTATCACTTATTGTCTTATCACTTATTTTTGCACTGATTATTTACACATAATTTAAAGTCACTAATTGTCTGTTTATTTCACTGTCGTCGTGAACATAATTATTAAAACGTTTTGCTCAACCCAAAAAGAACGTTTCCCGGTCGACTAATTGGACGGTGACATTGATTGGCCCCCAAGATCGCCTGATTTAACAGCTCCTTACTTTTTTCTGTGGGGCTATCTAAAGTAACGCGTCTATGCTAACAGGCCAATGAACCTTCAGCAATTTAAATAAAATATTCGGGACACAGTCACTGAGATAACGCAGGAAATGTTTGAAAAAGTGATAAATCCGCGATGAAAAGGGTTCACATTTGCGATGCTGCTAGAGGTGGACATTTGTCTGATATTATTTCCCATGTTTAGCTGCCGGCCCTAAATACTATATTTAACAAAGAATACTTAATATTTTTTTATATATCATAGAATAAATTTACAAAACTATAGTGTATACCTGTTATTTGGCCACCCTGTATTTATTAATCTTTTAGTCTTTCTCTACAGATTTATCCACTAGGCAACATTGCACTATATATACTATCTCAATCACTATCTACTGACTAAAGTGAAATAGCACATCATTCATATACTGAGCAGGAAAGAAAATAATGTTGTGCGTTAATGTTGCCAAATGGATACATTATTTCTGCATCGGTTTTTGTATGCATAGAAAAGTAACGCTACTTGATTATAACAGGGAATATAACTTCGATATTATCACGCCAGTTATACTATCATACGGAGTAGATATAGTATTTTGACATTGACAGTGACAAGTGTTTCAAACATAGATTTCTATACTATTAAAAAAACTTGCCAGTTTTCACTCGAGGTGTTTTGTAATGGTGTACACAGATAATTACTTATTTTATTATGATGTGGCTGTTTTTACAATACAGATTATTACAAAAACATTAAAAGATAGAGGTTTTTTTAAATTAAACTCTCATTGACAGCTCATAGATCTACCATCGGAAGGAATACAGGAGAGCTGTCCTGTAATGGTGGATCAAATCACAAAGTAGTTATACGATTTAGGGTGGATTCGACCAAACTTATATTTATACGCGAATAGCTATACCAGTTATATAAATATTCCTTGATTTTTTATCTCGAGTAAACCAATAGTCGTTTTTCCATCTTGGAATAACTATACGCGTGTAGCAGAATGAACGACGAACAAAATACGAATGAATATAATACCCGGCCAATAGATATTGTACTACAATGTAAAGTCTTAGGTCATAGCAACTGTCTTTTGTCGTATTATTTTATGTCAACAGTAATGTCAATGACAGCAGTGACAGCAGACAGACAGAACATATGATGCGCAGGCGCGATTTTTATTCTAGGATTTCCCTGTTACTCCACGCATGTCGGTGGTATAAGGAACTATTCCCGAATAGGCTCTCTATTCTTAAAATTGCAGATGGTAAAATGTAAAATTCATGTACTCTCGGATAACTGAAGATTTATTCTAAGAATAAAATTTACTCTAGTTTGGTCGAATCCACCCTTAGTACGAGTAAGAATAGATATTTCCACTCCATAGGTATATCTCATACTAGTGACAATGTACTCATACTAGTGATGATGTAGTAATAGGCTAGTGTGTATACGGCTACTGCCACGAGATGGCGGTAGTCGTAAAAGTCATATCAGATGGCTTTAGGCGACTTGAATAAAATTTGACACCAGTGTTAGTACTAACACACTCGATAAGAAGAAGATATATGGAGTAGATATAGTATTTTGACATTGATAATGACAGTGACAAGTGTTTCAAAGCATGACAAATGACATAGTGATTGATGGTGCCGCCATCTGCCCCAAGCTTAGCGTAATATTCCCCATTCCTGGCAGGTCCAAGACCTACTGGAGTGGTGCCAAGCGGCCACCAGAGAGAACATCTCGTGCCAGATCACCAACCTCACCACCAGCTTCCGCTCCGGGCTCGCCTTCTGTGCCATCATACACAGGTTCCGGCCTGATCTCATGTGAGTTGGCTGTGGGACAGTACAAGACTTCTGGAGTGGTGCCAAGCGAGAAGAAACCTTAGTTAGGTCCTATGATGACCCCCGTGGCCCAACGGTCATCACGCCAGACTGCCACACCGGAGTTCCCGGGTTCGATCCCCGGTCGGGTCAAGATGGAAAATGATCTTTTTCGGATTGGCCTGGGTCTTTGATGTTTATGTATACGTATTTGTTATAAAATATAATATCGTTGAGTTAGTATCTCATAACACAAGTCTCGAACTTATTTTGGAGCTCGAACTTAATCTGTGTGATTTTTCCGTACCTATATATTTATTTTATAAATAGTGGTCCTTCGAGCCGGATATTGCATCTGAAAGCACTAGTTTTAAAGAAAATGAAAGTCGAGCTTCTTTTATGATTCACCAATAAAATTTAGAAAAACAAAGGTCTAGTTTTTGCGTGAAGCGTGTGCATAGTGTACAAATTCCAAATAAAATGGTTTTGCTTCAAACACCACTCATAGCCCCACAAATACCACTCATAGTCCTTAATATCTTCTATGTATATACACATACCAGTTACAGTTTTATTATATGTATTGATGATTGATGATGATGGTTAATTCCACAGCGACTTCTCAGGTCTCCAGCCAGACGACGCGGAGACCAATCTGAAGGTAGCGCTAGAGGCGAGCGCCAAGCTGGGGATCTCCCAAGTGTTGTGCGCGGCCGATGTGTACGCGTGTCCGGGGCCCGATAGATTGGCTGTGAGTATTATTGGTGTTTCATTCCACAGCTTCTCAGGTCTCCAGCCAGACGACGCGGAGACCAATCTGAAGGTAGCGCTAGAGGCGAGCGCCAAGCTGCGGATCTCCCAAGTGTTGTGCGCGGCCGATGTGTACGCGTGTCCGGGGCCCGATAGATTGGCTGTGAGTATTATTGGTGTTTCATTCCACAGCTTCTCAGGTCTCCAGCCAGACGACGCGGAGACCAATCTGAAGGTAGCGCTAGAGGCGAGCGCCAAGCTGGGGATCTCCCAAGTGTTGTGCGCGGCCGATGTGTACGCGTGTCCGGGGCCCGATAGATTGGCTGTGAGTATTATTGGTGTTTCATTCCACAGCTTCTCAGGTCTCCAGCCAGACGACGCGGAGACCAATCTGAAGGTAGCGCTAGAGGCGAGCGCCAAGCTGGGGATCTCCCAAGTGTTGTGCGCGGCCGATGTGTACGCGTGTCCGGGGCCCGATAGATTGGCTGTGAGTATTATTGGTGTTTCATTCCACAGCTTCTCAGGTCTCCAGCCAGACGACGCGGAGACCAATCTGAAGGTAGCGCTAGAGGCGAGCGCCAAGCTGGGGATCTCCCAAGTGTTGTGCGCGGCCGATGTGTACGCGTGTCCGGGGCCCGATAGATTGGCTGTGAGTATTATTGGTGTTTCATTCCACAGCTTCTCAGGTCTCCAGCCAGACGACGCGGAGACCAATCTGAAGGTAGCGCTAGAGGCGAGCGCCAAGCTGGGGATCTCCCAAGTGTTGTGCGCGGCCGATGTGTACGCGTGTCCGGGGCCCGATAGATTGGCTGTGAGTATTATTGGTGTTTCATTCCACAGCTTCTCAGGTCTCCAGCCAGACGACGCGGAGACCAATCTGAAGGTAGCGCTAGAGGCGAGCGCCAAGCTGGGGATCTCCCAAGTGTTGTGCGCGGCCGATGTGTACGCGTGTCCGGGGCCCGATAGATTGGCTGTGAGTATTATTGGTGTTTCATTCCACAGCTTCTCAGGTCTCCAGCCAGACGACGCGGAGACCAATCTGAAGGTAGCGCTAGAGGCGAGCGCCAAGCTGGGGATCTCCCAAGTGTTGTGCGCGGCCGATGTGTACGCGTGTCCGGGGCCCGATAGATTGGCTGTGAGTATTATTGGTGTTTCATTC
Source organism: Ephestia elutella (assembly GCA_018467065.1). Classification (NCBI taxonomy): domain Eukaryota; kingdom Metazoa; phylum Arthropoda; class Insecta; order Lepidoptera; family Pyralidae; genus Ephestia; species Ephestia elutella. The sequence goes on along the minus strand of CM031594.1, from coordinate 11,466,491 downwards.
CACAGCTTCTCAGGTCTCCAGCCAGACGACGCGGAGACCAATCTCAAGGTAGCGCTAGAGTGCCCGATTAGTGGCTGTGATTATTATTGTATTACTAACTTTTGCCCGCGGCTTCGCCCGCGTGAATTTCCCACGGGTACAGTGTTTTTTCTGGGATGAAAGGTACCATATGTCCTTCTCGGTACTTCTATTTATGTGTATGCGAAATTTCAGGAAGATTGATTCAGTAGATAAAACATAAAGAGGTAACAAACAAATAAATAAACAAACTCCTTTTCGCATTAATAATATTAGTTAGGATTAGGATTAATAATATAATAATAGTAATTTTTGTTGGACGAGTAAATTCCAAGGCCGGACGTTAACGAGGCCTTAACAATAATTACGAGTCCAGCAATCCCCATTCCCGCCGAGGCTGTATAGTGCTTTTATCAATAAATAACTAAAGTATGTTTTATTTCAGATCATGACATATCTGTTTCAATTGAGAGCGCATTTCACTGGAAATGAGCTTCAAGTGGAACAGTTGGGTAAGTTAAATACGCTATTATAGGTAGCGACTAGATTTGTAAGGACAGTAATCGCTACTCTCTGCTTACCCCCACGGGAAAAGAGGCGTAATAATAAGTCTGCACCCAAATAAACCATCCAAACTTGACAACACTAAAATTTTGTACAAAAAAAAATATATAAAAAAAACTAACGTTTGCCCGGGGCTTTGTTCCCGTGGGAATTTCGGGAAATCCTCTCTTAGTGCTCCCCTACACTCCCTAAGGAACCTACATGCCAAATTTCAACTTCCTACGCACTGTTGTTTTGGCTGTGCTTTGTCTGTTAGTCACTCAATAACAAGAATTTTATTTATATTGATTGATTTGTCACGACTCTTGGCTCTGTCTACCCCGTAAGGGATGAAGACGTGATTCTATGTATGTAATGATTGATTTGTTCTCTCACTTGCAGGCAACGACGAAACAGAATCGTCATACATGGTCGGCCGCCATGACACTGACAGCACTATATCCAGAGATCTATTTTCTCGAGAAGTGGTCACTCGCAGATCACGGAATACTATGGAGCGGCCGCAGATGATGTGAGATTATTTACTTATTTGCTAACTAGCATGGGCCTTGGACTTTTTTTCCCTGGGAATTTCGGGAAATCCTCTCTTAGTGCTCCCCTACACTCCCTAAGGAACCTACATGACAAATTTCAGCTTCCTACGTTCGAGTGACTTCCAACGGCCCCGGCGAGCCTGCCCCGGTGACGGGGCCGTTGGAAAAAAAATTTCCAACGGCCCCGGCGGGCCCGGATTTTGCGTTGACGGGGCCGTTGGAAAAAAAAATTACCAACGGCCCCGGCGTGTTTTTTAAATGGGACGGATAGCATAAAAAAATTAAAGCATACGCTCCGGTAGTGTTTAAAGGGTGGGGGGAATTGTATTATTTTGTAGACCTTAAATATGAAATAAAATTTAAAAAAGAGGTTGTATGTAATAATATAATCAGTTTTTATAGGTACATAAAAAAATAATATCAACTAGGTATAAGAAACAAGCTAATTATTAAAAATAAAAAACACGACTGACTAGTTTTTACTCAAAAAGTACATACAAACATATAAGTTATATACATTTTTGAAATCGCCTTTTAAAGCCCTTCAATTTGATACCCCACTCGATAAGATTGATCAAATTTAATTTTTTTGGTCTGCTATTTATCGCATATATAATCCGCCATTTTGTTTTTATGGTGACGTCATATAGCCTATGTCACTCGGGGGAATGCAAGGAATCTAAAAATACCTCTCACATCAAAATCTGTTAAGCCGTTTAGGACTTATGAATTGGAATAAAGAAACTTACATACATACATACATACATACATACATGAACCCTGAAAACATAACACTCCTTTTTACATACATACATACATACATACATGAACCCTGAAAACATAACACTCCTTTTTTGGTCAGTCGTGTAAAAATACGTGATGTTTGTTTTATTTTATGACACAGAATACATAATTGTACAAGTATTATGATAACAATAATACATACAAACTCTTTTTTTAATTTTATTTCATATTTAAGGTCTACAAAATAATACACAATCCCCCCCCTCCTTTAAACACTACCGGAGCGTATGCTTTAATTTTTTTATGCTATCCGTCCCATTTAAAAAACACGCCGGGGCCGTTGGTAATTTTTTTTTCCAACGGCCCCGTCAACGCAAAATCCGGGCCCGCCGGGGCCGTTGGAAATTTTTTTTCCAACGGCCCCGTCACCGGGGCAGACTCGCCGGGGCCGTTGGAAGTCACTCCTACGTTCAGTAGTTTTGGCTGTGCGTTGTCTGTCAGTCACTCAGTCAGTAACGGCAGAATTATATGTGTATTGATTTATTATTGATGACAATCGATGATTATTGCCTGCTGAAAGGCATCTGACATGTCGTATACACACAGTAAACCAATGGTTCGCCGCAAACTTAGACCTCGCGATTATCTCAAAAATGGCTGAACCGATTTTGTTGCACACCGAACTTAAAATTTCTATGGATAGTTGCTACACGTATTATTAATATCATCGAAATTAATTCAACGGTTCGAGAGTTATCGCGGAACAAATATACATTCATTCAAACAAACAAACAAACAATGTCTTTTCGCCCCAACTTGACAGCTAATGTGCAGGTTTCGTCACGATGTTTTCCTTCACCGAGTACCTTTCATACATGAGTCAGATTGGTATGCATTCTCATATGGCCCGAGTTGGATTTGAACCTGGGTCCTTTGAAGTACAGGCGGGCGTCTTAACCACTCGACTATCGCTTTACTTTATTTTCTCAATATTTTATAGTGTAATGACAGATTTTCAATCTTCTTTTCTTGACAGTTCCCAAAAATCCCAAGATTCCCAGGAGTCCCGGCGCTCGCTGACACCAGACAAACTCACGCCTCCCGTCAAGGACGTTCGTGATATCTTCTTACAACAGGGGAAGAATATCCTGGGCAAGATGCTGTCTCCCACCAGAGACCAGAAACCCAGTGCTAAGTGGTTCGATAGTAATGTTACTGAGGTTAGTACGACGTTCATCTTTTACAAGTGGGAATTTCGGGAATTCCCAAAAATCCCAATATTTCCAAGAGTCTGCCGTCAAAGACCTCAGTTAGAAACCAGTGCTAAGTGGTTCGACAATAATGTTAAACAAGTTAGTAAATTTTACTAGACAAATATTCCCAAAAATCCCAAGATTCCCAGGAGTACCGGCGCTCGCTGACACCAGACAAACTCACGCCTCCCGTCAAGGATGTTCGTGATATCTTCTTACAACAGGGGAAGAATATCCTGGGCAAGATGTTGTCTCCTACTAGAGACCAGAAACCCAGTGCTAAGTGGTTCGATAGTAATGTTACTGAGGTAAGTACGTTCATCTTTTACAAATGGGAATTTCGGGAATTCCCTAAAATCCCAATATTTCCAAGAGTCTGCCGTCAAAGACCTCAGTTAGAAACCAGTGCTAAGTGGTTCGACAATAATGTTAAACAAGTTAGTAAATTTTACTAGACAAATATTCCCAAAAATCCCAAGATTCCCAGGAGTCCCGGCGCTCGCTGACACCAGACAAACTCACGCCTCCCGTCAAGGATGTTCGTGATATCTTCTTACAACAGGGGAAGAATATCCTGGGCAAGATGTTGTCTCCTACTAGAGACCAGAAACCCAGTGCTAAGTGGTTCGATAGTAATGTTACTGAGGTTAGTACGACGTTAATCTTTTACAAATGGGAATTTCGGGAATTCCCTAAAATCCCAATATTTCCAAGAGTCTGCCGTCAAAGACCTCAGTTAGAAACCAGTGCTAAGTGGTTCGACAATAATGTTAAACAAGTCAGTAAATTTTACTAGACAAATATTCCCAAAAATCCCAAGATTCCTAGGAGTCCCGTCGCTTGCTTACACCAGACAAACTCACACCTCCCGTCAAGGATGTTCGTGATATCTTCTTACAACAGGGGAAGAATATCCTGGGCAAGATGTTGTCTCCTACTAGAGACCAGAAACCCAGTGCTAAGTGGTTCGATAGTAATGTTACTGAGGTTAGTAAGTTCTTTTTTTTACAAATGGGAATTCCCAAAAATCCTAATAGTTCCAAGAGTCTGCCGTCAAAGAACTCAGAAACCAGTGATAAGTGGTTCGACAATAATGTTAAACAAGTTAGTAAATTTGACTAGACAAATATTCCCAAAAATCCCAAGATTCCCAGGAGTCCCGGCGCTCGCTGACACCAGACAAACTCACGCCTCCCGTCAAGGATGTTCGTGATATCTTCTTACAACAGGGGAAGAATATCCTGGGCAAGATGCTGTCTCCCACCAGAGACCAGAAACCCAGTGCCAAGTGGTTCGATAGTAATATTACTGAGGTTAGTACGACGTTCATCTTTTACAAATGGGAATTGTGGGAATTCCCAAAAATCCCAATAATTCCAAGTGTCTGCCGTCAAAGACCTCAAGATAGTTAGAAACCCTGTGCTAAGTGGTTCGACAATAATGTTAAACAAGTTAGTAAATTTTACTAGACAAATATTCCCAAAAATCCCAAGATTCCTAGGAGTACCGGCGCTTGCTGGCACCATACAAACTCATACCTCCCGTCAAGGACGTTCGTGATATCTTCTTACAACAGGGGAAGAATATCCTGGGCAAGATGCTGTCTCCCACCAGAGACCAGAAACCCAGTGCTAAGTGGTTCGATAGTAATGTTACTGAGGTTAGTACCTATACTACCCTATATATAACCTATAGTATATAACCTATGGTACCCTTTACAAGTGGGAATTTTGGGAATTCCCGAAAATCCCAATATGCTCAAGAGTCTGCCGCCTAAGACCTTAAAATAGAAAACCAGTGCTTAGTGGTTTGACAGTAATGTTACAGAGGTTCGTAAGTTCTTTTTTCAAAAGGAAATTTTGGGAATACCCAAAAATCACAATATTTTCAAGAGTTCGCTGCCAAAGACCTCAAGATAGAAAAACAGTGCTTAGTGGTTCGATAGTAATGTTACAGAGGTTAGTAAATTATTTTTTTACAAATAGGAATTTTCGGAATTCCCAAAAATCACCATATTTTTAACAGTGCCGCCAAAGACGTCAAGATGGTTAGAAACCCAGTGCTAAGTGGTTTGAAAGTAACGTTACAGAGGTTAATACATTCTTCTAATGAAATTCCCAAAATTCTCGAAATTCCCTAGATTTCAAGATGGGTTGAAACCCAACCTGGTTGACAATAATCAACACCAGTTTGTATATTCTACTCGCTAAATGAACTCGACTAATGAAGTTAGTTACGATCCGGCTGTCAAACACGACTATACTTGGCTACGTTTAATACGGACACGATTAAATGCAAACCAGCTGCCAGATGGTCGGACGATATCAAAAAGACGGCAGGACCGACCTGGACCAGAATCGCCGCATCAAGATCAGAGTGGAAGTCAAATCAAGAGGCATACGTTCAGCAGTGGACAAAAATATGCTGAGAAGAAGAAGAAGAATGAAGTTAACAAATGAAGTAGTAATAATAACTTGTAGAATAGTCAGAAAATTTTTAGCATCTTAATTTTAATAGCCTCTTTGTTGGCTTTGGTTAGTCACCAAGTTCTAAACGGATTTGAGAAATGAAACGACCGTAATAATAGTAATGAGTAAGTGTAGTAGTAATGAGTATAATTTCAGCCGATTCCCGCGCGGCCAGAGAAGCTGATGACCCGCAAAGAGCTGACAGACCCGTTCGGTTCCGACGAAGAAGACGAACAGACACCGCCACAGAACAACAATGTCGCTGTTGAACCAGGTAAATATAATATTAATTCCTCTTTTAGTAGTACTTGTCGTGTATAAAAAATAAAAAAAATAAAAAGTGTATGTTGGTGCGGTGTGCGCAGGGGTCTTCAGCTATTTGAAGCGAAGACGGGCAATATCCCTGCGCAGTGCGATTATACACGAACAATTACTTTAGAGAGAGCCGGATGTAGTGCTCAGGATAGAGCCTCGTACTTTTGAAGTACAAGGACCTCTTGTCTAGTAAGCCTTAGGTCCTGGGAGTCATGGGCAGGGTGATATCATTAATACAATATGGTTGGGATAGAATATAGCATTTTATTCCATAAACACACTAGCCGCTGAGGGCGGGCACATGTTATACTAATACCGAAATCTGATAAGTCTTTGACGCAATTAAAAGTTAAAATTAACATAAACCAAATATAAGGTACCTGGCCAGGCCCGTACACAAACGTCTGTGCGCACTTAGAACGTTGTCCCGTTCACCGTTTTGTGATCCATTGGGTTCGAGCACATGGTGCTGGTCGCGTCCTCAAAGCGACGCGGCGCTCCTGCACGCTCCGTTGTATGCGAGATAGTAGACGCTGGCTGGACCTTCCGAGGTTTGCGCTGAGCCACTATGGGGACCTCGGATCGGAGGCGGCGACGCGGCCTTTGGAAATAAGGTTAGGATCCGTGTGTTGCACCTTGGGGTCGCCGACGACGGGGCCTGCGCCGTGGCATGCGGTCCACGGTCCGGGAGAACCGCACCCTCTGGTGATGGGAGGACACTCCAGGAAGCGCCAATTCATACGGCCGGGCGGGCACGTGGATATCAACAGCTCATCCTCCTGACAACTTCGTGGCGGCAAATATCCCCTGTGTCCTTGCGCGTATCGCGGATTTTAAAGCTAAAGGTTAAACTATAGTCCCATGACGGGGTGCCGAGGGCGGCGAAAGTGAAAAAAACCCCAAAAAATTAATAATTGCTCAAGCCATGTTACGTGTCTCGTGGCGGCCTATCTAGGAAGAGCGAATCGACTCCACTCGATTTGACATTTCGTCTTGTCACGCTCCTTTTCGCTTAATTCGGACGCACGTCAAACCAACCTTTAATATTCTTTAAAAGAACTAACGTTTAAATAAGGTATTTATTCGTTGAATATTATAATAATCTAAGTCGACGATATTAAAGGAGAATAATTAAAATTCTACAACAATCCTACCATGATTTCTTATTTTTTTATGATAAGAAAGGTTTGTTAGGACCCTGAGACGGAACGTGTGTCACCAGCTGTCAATGTCAGACGTCCAACTCTGCAGATTTTGTTGATAGTCTAATTTAATCATAGAGTGTTTTGTTATGAATGTTTAGTTTTTGATATAATTCCGTAAGTACACAAAATCGCGTCGAGTTATTGCTACCAATGGTTTCGGCGTGACTCAAAGAACGTTTTGATGTGCGGGTCTCCCTGTTTTCTTAATAAGTATTGTAAAAACAACATATGAAATTTGTGTACTGGTGTGTCACTTTCCCATTCAATTTGTCTGGAGACTAATGGATTTGAATGCCTGCTATTGTAGTGAGTCGAGAGCCTATCATGCAGGTAATACGCCACAGGAATAGTATCCCAATATATCAACTATTTCACCTAAAATATGATATGCAAAGTTGACCAGTTAGAAGTTCAAAATAATTCTGTAGTTATCACTACAATACCCCCCTTTTCGGCAAAGAGGTTAAGTCGTACTTAGCCGAAACAGCCGGGGTAACCGGAGAAAACATTCACCTATCCTACGGCGATATATTTCTAAATATAAAACTATCAGCTATATATGAAACTAACTCATGCTATTTCATATATTAAACTAAAATGTATGTTCTAGAGTTCTAAAACTAACTCAATTTATGTTGAGTGTCAGGAATACAGCGTCTGGCCAGACCGCTGCAATTCCCCTGCATTAAAAAAATTATACTTGGATTTCTAATGAGATAATCGCAAGTAGCATACTAATAATAAAGAATTATCTAAAGTAATATAGTTCTTACTTATGTATAATAAGAAAAACTATTTAAGATTTAATTAAAATATATGTAATCTAGCATTCCTACATAATTTACTAGTTAGTAATTAAATTGTAAACCTAATAAAGTCTTTAAACTAATGGAGAGCTCTCACATAAATTGACATTTAAAATGTATAGCCGTTGGGCTGACATTGTATAAGGAAAAAAAACTTATTTTCCTTTTTTTCTCAAAAATTAAGGAGTATTAATCCATATCCTTATGTTTACTCTGGCGCCTAGAGTGTGTAGTTACAAAAGAAATTGGTTTTCATGAAAACGCTTGACAAAAAAAATTCACATGTGAGTCATGTCATATGTGAAAAATGAGGCCTCTAATTGGTTATACCAATCCAAAATAACAAAGTTCAAGATAAGAAAGTTGCTAGCTAGGGGACACACCTTGTGAGACTTTTATTATGTCCTTGACATGATATTTTCCAACTTTACCGGTTTCTATCTCCTGAAAGTCGTAAACAACATCCGAATGCTTCCTGACAACTTTACATCACAAAGCGCGGTGCTAGTTTAGCGGAGAAGAAATGAGCTGAACGACTGGTCATTTGAAGGTATTAACGAATTTGGAATGCCGCCTCTTTTTGGCAACATGCCATCCGTCATTATCTCCCGACCTTTGGCTAACAAAAATGGTGTGTGCCCGGTGGCAACATTAATAATGCTATTCAAAGATAGCTACCACTAAATAAATCAAAAAAACATTTCAGTACTTTATGTTCTGAAGTATTCCGACTACGCCTAAGATCATCACTTCTAAGAAAAAAATCTGTGACGTCTGAGTCACCAGAAAATTTTAAATTCCACGACCTCAAATGGTCCTCCTTTAATATGTGAATAACGCGCTCATCATCTTCCCTAGTCTCCGTAACATAGGTAGTCCTACCTGTTGAGTTGGCTTGACGTACTAAACCGGGAGCTCCTAGTTGAGACAATGTGGGTTGTAACGCTTTAAGTGTGGAAGGGCCGGGTGGGTGGGTGTCAATTGCACCTCCCCGCGGTCGTGTATTAACAAATGAGGAAGTAGTAGTGGTAGGTGGTTTGTTTTCCTCCCCACTTACTTCGTGATATTGCTCTTCCCTTTCGCCGTCCGACATGTTGACAAGAATGTGAGGTTATATGCGTCAGGGTGTGTAATAGGTTATAATAATTGATAAATTTCTAAATAGATACAGGTTACTCCCTGTCAATAAAAATAAATTAGCTCTCAAATTGAGATTAAATAGGAATTATGGCTGAGCGCTATGCTTTTTATTCATAGCGAAGCCCAAATAAAATATTAATTATTATATTATTAATTATAATATTATTTAGTAATATTATAATAATTACTATGAATTGTATTAAATGTATGCTTACAACCCTGTCGCATATAAACCTAACACACAGTAAGTATAATAACTTTACAGTCAATGATATCACCAAAATTTCAAAATAACAAGTGAGCGAGTTTAAAAAATTTAAAAACTATTTTTTAGAAAAAACTGCCACTCTCACAGGACTCAAAGGCTCAAAAATACATTAGTTCGGGCGCCATTGTCGTGTATAAAAAATAAAAAAAATAAAAAGTGTATATGTTGGTGCGGTGTGCGCAGGGGTCTCCAACTATTTGAAGCGAAGACGGGCAATATCCCTGCGCAGTGCGATTATACACGAACAATTACTTTAGAGAGAGCCGGATGTAGTGCTCAGGATAGAGCCTCGTACTTTTGAAGTACAAGGACCTCTTGTCTAGTAAGCCTTAGGTCCTGGGAGTCATGGGCAGGGTGATATCATTAATACAATATGGTTGGGATAGAATATAGCATTTTATTCCATAAACACACTAGCCGCTGAGGGCGGCACATGTTATACTAATACCGAAATCTGATAAGTCTTTGACGCAATTAAAAGTTAAAATTAACATAAACCAAATATAAGGTACCTGGCCAGGCCCGTACACAAACGTCTGTGCGCACTTAGAACGTTGTCCCGTTCACCGTTTTGTGATCCATTGGGTTCGAGCACATGGTGCTGGTCGCGTCCTCAAAGCGACGCGGCGCTCCTGCACGCTCCGTTGTATGCGAGATAGTAGACGCTGGCTGGACCTTCCGAGGTTTGCGCTGAGCCACTATGGGGACCTCGGATCGGAGGCGGCGACGCGGCCTTTGGAAATAAGGTTAGGATCCGTGTGTTGCACCTTGGGGTCGCCGACGACGGGGCCTGCGCCGTGGCATGCGGTCCACGGTCCGGGAGAACCGCACCCTCTGGTGATGGGAGGACACTCCAGGAAGCGCCAATTCATACGGCCGGGCGGGCACGTGGATATCAACAGCTCATCCTCCTGACAACTTCGTGGCGGCAAATATCCCCTGTGTCCTTGCGCGTATCGCGGATTTTAAAGCTAAAGGTTAAACTATAGTCCCATGACGGGGTGCCGAGGGCGGCGAAAGTGAAAAAACCCCAAAAAATTAATAATTGCTCAAGCCATGTTACGTGTCTCGTGGCGGCCTATCTAGGAAGAGCGAATCGACTCCACTCGATTTGACATTTCGTCTTGTCACGCTCCTTTTCGCTTAATTCGGACGCACGTCAAACCAACCTTTAATATTCTTTAAAAGAACTAACGTTTAAATAAGGTATTTATTCGTTGAATATTATAATAATCTAAGTCGACGATATTAAAGGAGAATAATTAAAATTCTACAACAATCCTACCATGATTTCTTATTTTTTTATGATAAGAAAGGTTTGTTAGGACCCTGAGACGGAACGTGTGTCACCAGCTGTCAATGTCAGACGTCCAACTCTGCAGATTTTGTTGATAGTCTAATTTAATCATAGAGTGTTTTGTTATGAATGTTTAGTTTTTGATATAATTCCGTAAGTACACAAAATCGCGTCGAGTTATTGCTACCAATGGTTTCGGCGTGACTCAAAGAACGTTTTGATGTGCGGGTCTCCCTGTTTTCTTAATAAGTATTGTAAAAACAACATATGAAATTTGTGTACTGGTGTGTCACTTTCCCATTCAATTTGTCTGGAGACTAATGGATTTGAATGCCTGCTATTGTAGTGAGTCGAGAGCCTATCATGCAGGTAATACGCCACAGGAATAGTATCCCAATATATCAACTATTTCACCTAAAATATGACATGCAAAGTTGACCAGTTAGAAGTTCAAAATAATTCTGTAGTTATCACTACAATCTCTTTATGTCGAATGAAACGACTAAATGTTGTAACTGTTGTAAGTTATAATTTAGTGACTTAAATATAGTTAATGTACTTATCTAAATAGGTATATAGTTTGTTCCACGAGAGCTGCCGACAAACTGTTTCAGTTTGGCAGGATATGTGGAAATTTATTGTACAGTTTTGTGTAATAAATAAATAGTTATAATTATCTTGTCAATGTTAATGGAGTGGTTTGCCATTGCCTTCTCCATTTTACACATGCACTTGTTTACTAGAACATTTTATTTTTATAATATTGATCGAATTTTATGTAGCCTCACAATTTTTTTTATTCACAGCGCAACCAGAAAAACCGGTGATCGAACCGGCGACCACTGACCCCCTGATGACCCCCGACCCCCCGACCCCCGACATAAAGCCGGCCACGCCCGAACTACCTAAACCTACACCGGTAAGTGCTATAGTGTTTATTATAGTGGCTTGTGTTGATTTGTTACCATAGATGTGCATTTATCTAGATACCGCAAAGCTTATATATAAATATGTGACACTTATCGCACCACCTTACTACTCTCTGTTTGGTCTAATGGTTGACTGGTAGAGAATGCCATATGGCGTTAAGTCCACCATTTGTTCATTATTTTTAAAATTTTGTGCAATAAAATTTATAAATAAATAATAATAATAAACAGTTGTTAATTAGAAAAAGAAAACAATTAAATAAAGATTGGATCGTAGTTATTTATTTTATTTTTACTTGCTTATACATATATTAATGAATTATCTGTAACTACTTAAGTTACTTTTACACCACCTCTTAAACTAAGAGAGATAGACAAGAATCAGGAGTAAGGCCCAAAGACCTTATTGAAATACCATTATTGCCTTGTAGATTCTGATTGTACTTAAAAATCACACCGTAAACGTACATTTTACATGTTCGCTGTCCTTATAAAGTCTAAATGCTTTGATATATATGACTATGGTGCACCAAAATTGTGTGTATTTTGATCAAATTATATTTTTGTTCTTGTAATATTAATGGTGTTAGAAGAACAAATCATACATGTTTTACTGGCTAAAGAAAAATGGAGAAATTTCTACATGCCAATTCCTATATTTTCACAAACAATATTTTTACCTAATTCATATTAAAAAGAAGAAATGCCCCGTTATTTAATTTTTTGGCTCTTTCCCGTAATATACGGCAGTCTTGCGTTCCATAGTGCGGTATCTAGGTATAATATATATCTATGGTTATGCCAGTTTGTTGCGAATTTCTTTTACTTTGTACAGCGAACTTCAAATCATTCGTAACAGCGTACAGAGTGCTACATAGAATCTTGGCCAGTAAATGGGTTAAGATATATTTAATACTGATTTCTATGATGCTTTGTGTATGTAGTTTATTTTGAATACCTGATTAAAATAATGCTATAGTAAAACTTAGGTATGGTAATATGTCATTTTCATGGCTAGGTGTTTTATTGTTTTGTCTAAAGTTTAATCGCTTGATAATATAAATAAATAGACAAGCTAAATTATTTTTTTATAACAACAAAGGTTCACGATACCTGCATTATAACTCAAGTGTAAAGAAATTTGTCATAAAACACGTAAAACAAAAAAAAAATGAATCTCTTCTTAGTGAAGCATGGACTTTGAAAAAATGAAAATTAATATTTCTTAACACTTTGATTGCGTATGACTTTCAAAGACAGCTATTGACTTTTTTACGTTTTGGTGCTCCCACCTGCAAATGTTACCTATATAACATTTGCTGTCTCTTTTTTTCATTAACTCTTAACATAAGTGTAACAGAGACAACCGATGTTATATCATCATCTTCAAAATGAAGTTTGGAGGCCAGCAGATGTTATACAACATTTCATAACTGTGGGAGCACCATTTTTGGAAGTTGACAAAACGTTAAAAATATGACCCTGTAATAGTTTGTGTTTGGGCTTACCTATTGTTGTATAATCATAGGCTTGTTACCATTTCACATCACCACGCGTTTATACTATGTGACAAACTAAAAATAATTGTAAGTATCTAATTAATATAAGTACTACGTACAGAAAGGAAACTCCCTGCCCCTCCCGCAATATGGCACCCCCGGACTTCTCCCCCGTTCTTGTGTGTATTGGGACGTTATGCTATGAAAACGTACACATTGACGTGTTACTGACGTGTTCACGGATATACAGTTTCATTTGTAGTAGTAGTAGGTATATTTGACGCGCCGTTCTTATGAAGCGCCCGCCCTGTGTCTATGTTGAGTGTCAGTTACTAATATATTTTTACAAAAACAGCATTTATATAGATGCACATAGCAACGCTACTAATGTCATTCACAAAGAATCTTGTGAAATTAAATTAGACAGATTAAAAAATCTTTGCCGCATATATTTAACTAGCATTGGTCTGGGACTTTGTTTCCGTGGGAATTTCGGGAAATCCTCTCTTAGTGCTCCCCTACACTCCCTAAGGAACCTACATGCCAATTTCCAGCTTCCTACGCCCAGTAGTTTTGGCTGTGCGTTGTCTGTTAGTAACGGAAGAATTTTATATAAATTGATTGATGATTAAAAATACTAAAATCAGGGCCTATTATATTTGTCACATAGTGTAAATGTATAGTGAAAATAATAAAAAAAAACTAAATGAGACCATTCTTTTCCATTCCATTATCATCGGCTTTGACCATGTGTGTGCGTGTGGCCAAATCAACGCTTGGATAAAACGGAACGCGCTTTAATTGGACGAACCAAATCAACGCTTGACTCTGATTGGCCGAAAACCCGCGCGCTTCGCTCCCATTGGTTGCTTGACGTAGCAATTGTTGTCGCGTCACGACGAGCTGAAAGAGCGAGCGAGACAGCTGCTCGAAGCGACTAAAAAAGAAGCGAGGGAAAAGGATAGAAATAGGCGGCAGAGTTCTAAGGAAAAGGAGGAGGGCAAGACTGAAATAGTTAACGGTCTTAGGAATGGAGATTCTAGTCCTAGTAAAAAGGTAAGTTTTTTGCAATAAATCATGTTTTTTTTTTTCTATTGAAGGCACAGAACACAATTTTTTTATGATTATTCATTATCTGCCTTACCTTATCCCATCACCCGAGGTCGGCGCAAAATGTCTTTTCTCTTCACATTTTTCTGTCCTTAGCCATAGTTTCATCCTTCCCCAATACCTTCATATCCGCCCCAACACAATCCATCCATCTCTTTTTAGGCCTTCCTCTCCCCCTATATCCACCTACGTTCATTGACACAGCTCTCCTTAGTAAATGTTCCTTTTCAGTAATGATCTCAGAGATTATTATGGGAAAATATATAAATCGTCTTAATTGTTATATTCGGGTTTGTTTCATTCATGGGAGAATTTGTATGAAATTGTTTTTTGTATGTTTTGTGTTTGTTTATGTATGTGTCCTCTCGCCTTTTACTTAAAAAACCTTTTTTCTGCTAATTTCACTATGTATTCAGTCTTTTAAATAGCTAAGAACATTACAAGAAATAGAGTGAAAATACTAGAGAAAAACTTTACATTTTCCAACAATTTTGTTTTAAATTACGTATTTATTGTTTCACCTTTTAGCCAATGACAGAAGAGGAGAGACAGACAATGCTCAGGGAAAGAGCGAGAAAGCTGATCGCGGACGCAAGAGCCGGAATCGTTAGGTAATAAAATTATTGATATTATTGACTATAATTCAAGTTGGGGCGAAAACACATTGTTTGTATGTATGAATGCATGTATGTTTGTTCCGCGATAACTCTCGAACCGTTGAATTAATTTCGATGACATTAAGAATACGTGTAGCAACTATCCATAGAATTTTTAAGTTCGTTGCGCAACAAAATCGGTTCAGCCGTTTTTGAGATATACGCATATTTTTAAAATAATAATAGCGAGGTGTAAGTTCGCGGCGAACCACTTATTTTAGGATAGGAAATAAGAAGTCCGATAAGTCCGCCATTGTATATTTACCTTTTAATTTATGTTATGTGCACTATATATCCTTAGTACAATAAAGATACTACAAACAAACAAGTAATATCACAGATGTATAATACTACTAGCCGCGCCCCGGGGCTTCGCTCCCGTGGGAGTCGGGAAAATAAACCTTTATGAGCATCCAAGTTGTCAGCCTTCTTGGAACGAACACAGCTAAATTTTGATGTTAAGTTACTTGTGTAAAAATACTTTTTGATCATACTGGCGGATAATGTTTTTATTACACGACTGGCCAAAAAAGGAGTGTTATGTTTTCAGGGTTCATTTATGTAAATATGTATGTATGTAAGTTTCTTTGTTCCACCATAAGTCCTGAACGGCTTAACAGATTTTGATGTGAGAGGTATTTTTAGATTCCTTGCTTTCCTCCGAGTGACATAGGCTATATGAGTTGTCAGTCGTGTTTTTTATTTTTTAATAATTGGCTTGTTACTTTGTCTGTGTGTCTGCAGCCCCACATCGCCATTATCTCCGAACCGCACGCGCGGTGCTGTGGAGATCATCAGCAAACAATCCGTTATGGACGAGCTGGCGGCCGGTGAGATTTATTTATTTACTAGCCGCGCCCTCGGGTTTCGCTCCCGCGGGAATTTCGGGATAAAAAGTACCCTATGTGCTATTACCGGTATTTTTCTACCCGTAGACCGAATTTCATCGAAATCTGTCAAGTAGATTTTGCGTGATTGAGTAACAAACATCCTCACAAACTCACATCCAAACTTTCGCATTTATAATACTAGCTCTGCCCGCGGCTTCGCCCGCGTGAATTTCCCACGGGAACAGTGCTTTTTCCCGGGATAAAAAGTAGCCTATATGCTATTCCAGGTCATTATCTACCTCTGTACCAAATTTCATCGAAATCCGTCCAGTAGATTTTGCGTGATTGAGTAACAAACATCCTCACAAACTCACAAATTCACAAACTCACATCCAAACTTTCGCATTTATAATATTAGGAGGATTAGTAGGACTTGCATGGGCCAAGGACCAATGGAGCGTCAAGTCCAGGGACTTTGATGTCGTGAAAATTTCGGGAATTTTTTGGGAATTTTTTTCCCAACCAGACTTAAAGAAGACACGTTGTATCTGATGGTGCACTGTTACATTCAATGGTGCATCGACCACGTAAAGGGGTGGGACTTGAAAGATACCCTGTGTCCTTCTCAGCACTTCTAACTATGTGTATGCGAAATTTCAGGAAGATTGGTTCAGTAGATGAAGCGTGAAGAGGTAACAAACAAATAAACAAACTTACTTTCGCATTTATAATATTAGTTAGGACTAACCATCTTTACTAGCATGGACCCAGAATTAGTTGAATTTCGGGAAATCCTTTCTTAGCTCTCCCCAACACTCCCTAAGGATCTTACATGCCAAATTTCAGCTTCCTACGCCCTGTAGTTTTGGCTGTGCGTGTTAAATAAAGTATTTTTGATTCTGACTAGTCGGCTAACCAAGTGAGTGTTACCGTTAACATAGTGACAATAGAAACTTATTGTATTTGCCAGCGGGTGGCATGGAGCAGTTGGAAGCTCTGGTGTCCCGCTCGGAATCTCTCCCCCCCAGTCCGCAGGGGCGCGACACCATCCTCAGATCTGGTGAGATTACTGACATTTTATTAATTTATAATTTTATTAATTTATAAATTTGACATTTCATACAAATATTCAATGTATATTCGTCCACATACACAGTCTTTTAATTGTAAGACATATGTTGTAAAGTGACGTCTTTGGAGAAAATGCAGCAGTCGAGTTTGTTACGCCGTCTTTTCTCCACTTGCGCTTTGGAGGCGGTGGTAAACTTAGCTTTAAGTCATTTTATGACGTCAACTAACTAGAAAACAAGAATGTGACGATTTATAAGTGCTATTTTTAAGCCTATATAAATAAAAATAATTGACTTTTACTTTGACTACTGACAACTTTTCAGATGCGAATCCATCTTGACTAGCGATGTGCTCCGAGAAATTACCTTCCTCCGTTATTTCCCGAAAAAAAAAATTAAAAATGTTTTATTTACTGCAATCTGCAATATACACAATTAAGTAACATTTGTACTATAGGTACACGACTATTACACTACTGACTGAAAAAGGGATATTATGTTTTCAGGATTCATGTATGTATGATTGTTTGTATGTATGTAAGTATCTTTATTCCACAATAAGCCTGAACGGCTTAATGAATTTTGAGTCGAATAAAATACCTCTATTTTTAGATTCCTTGCATTCCTCCCAGTGATTATGTGAGTAGTCAGTCGTGTTTTTTATAATTAGCTGGTTTGCGGATAAGCCAAAAATAATATAAAAATAAGCCTGGGGTAATGCTGCGAGTATCCTGGGCACTCTGCCTCGATGCGGCGCGTTCGAGATTTTTATTTAAAAAAAGAGCTTTCTTTCCGAAAATTCTCGGAAATTTCTAGGTTGTTTTGGAAAATTTTTCGTTCGAATATTTCCGAGTCTAAGAATAGTAGATTGCTTTACTAGGGTCGGATGAAGAAGTCGCATATTCAACCCGATACTAGGATCAAATATACACTTCTTTCAGAGTATGATAGCCATAGCTATCATCTAAGTATCTTTTCAGGGTCTAACCAACAAAAAAGGCACTTCTCAGCGCCAAACAACAAAGCTCTAACTAACCCAGCTCTGGTCCTGAGAAATGAAAAATATGTACCTATTTCAATAGTTAGGGAGGCCTTTGTCCAGCAGTGGACGTCTTTTGGCTGAGAAAGAGAGAGAGAGAGAGAGATTTCAATAGTAGTAAATAAATAATAGTTTAAATCGAAATTACAAATCATTACATTTACACATATACTCATACATATATAAAAATATTGTTACTCTTTGGGCTAGCACGCATGCATGTATAAATATTTATTATTGTTAACTAGCTTTCGCCCGCGTGAATTTCCCACGGGAACAGTGCTTTTTCCCGGGATGAAAGGCACCCTATATCCTTCTCCGTACTTCCAGCTATGTGTATGCGAAATTTCAGGAATATTGGTTCAGTAGATAAAGCGTGAAGAGGTAACAATCAAACAAACTCACTTTCGCATTTATAATATTAGTTAGGATGTTACCAAGTGCATACTTGTATCAATTGTAAAGAGAGGTAGTCCTTGTAAACACTTTTTACTTAGCGCAGGGCTCCAGTACTTGTAATATGTAACTTTTCTTGGTAATAAATGATTTATGATAATGATTTCCGTTGACAGAGTCGCGCGCCAGTTCGGAAGAGTCCAGTCCGCGGCTACATTCGTTCTCAACGCTTGTGGACAGACTTACGCCTGACGACGAACTGCCCGATGAGGTGAGATTCTGAGATAAATTGTGTATTTTTGTGTATGGTTTTGTGTACATCATCAATACAAAAGTCTTGCGTAACATCCGAGAGTGGATCGGGATAGCGAATGCTGCTGAGCTGTTCCGCAGAGCTAAGGGCAAGGAGCATATAGATTTAATGTCGACTTAGCTATATTTTACTATTTTATTATATTAAGTTTATTATCGAAATTGATGGTGATTCCAATTTTCGGAAAAACTAAAACTGGTTTATGTACTACGGAACGGAAATAAAAAATTAATGCGACCAAATTTAATGCGGTTTTCGTTGTTGTATATTATTCTTACTGTTATATCTCTTTATCTTTAAATGTAAATATCTCTATTGTATGGCTTTCTTTAAATAACTATGTAGTATTTAATAGCTTAAACGAATTCGGTTTTATGTGTGATATCCTTTCAGCTATTTAAAAAAACCACATAAAGTTGCCATGCGCAACTGCAAGTGCAGTTAGTTGCTAATTATAAAAAAATAACGGCTTTCTTTTTTTTCAATTCATAATTATTAAACGAATTTAAAGTTGATTATTTTTATAAAAAAATAATATATTTACATATTACTACCTTTTGCCCGCGGCTTCGCCCGCGTGAATTTCCCATGGGAACAGTGCTTTTTCCGGGATGAAAGGTATATTACTTTTACACTATATCCTTCTCAGTACTTCTAACTATGTGTATGCCAAATTTCAGGAAGATTGATTCAGTGGACAAAGCGTGAAGAGGTAACAAACAAGCAAATAAACAAACATACAAACTCTTTTTCACATTTATAATACTAGTTAAGACTAGGATTAAGATATTATTAATAGAAAATAACGTATTACAGGGTCGCGAGACCGGATCTTACATAGCGAGTGAGTTGGAAGCGTTAGAGAGGGAACAGAGTGCGATCGATGAGAGAGCGGCCGCGCTCGAGAAACAACTGCGGAGGGTCATGGAGTCGGCTGATAACAATGAGGTAACTATTTTTCAGGAATTGTTTGCTGTTTTGTGAGAATGGTGAATGTGAGTCGACTTGCATGTGATAAAAATGCAAATGTTTCTTTTATACTTATCTGTTTTTCTATTTTTTTTTTAAATTATATTATTCAACTAGCTTTTGCCCGCGGCTTCGCCCGCGTGAATTTCCCACGGGAACAGTGCTTTTTCCCGGGATAAAAAGTAGCCTATGTGCTATTCCAGGTCATTATCTACCTCTGTACCAAATTTCATCGAAATCCGTCCAGTAGATTTTGCGTAATTGAGTAACAAACATCCTCACAAACTCACAAATTCACAAACTCACAAATTCACAAACTCACAAACTCACATCCAAACTTTCGCATTTATAATATTAGTATGGATGTATATCTTCAATTACTTAAATACTGTAATATTGGCTACGAAATATGTACCGTTGTATTTAAATAAACAAATAAATAAATAAAAAAAAATAATAGAACTAACTGTTGCCCGCGGCTTCGCTCGCGTTAATCCTTTCTTAGCGGATGCCTACGTCATAACATCTACCTGCATTCCAAATTTCAGCCCGATCCGTCCAGTGGTTTGGGCTGTGCGTTGATAGATCACTATGTCAGTCAGTCAGTCACCTTTGTGTTATACACACATATGTATATATAAACCATAGAGATAGAAAAAAAAAAAATCATTCTTTAATAGACATATAATCTTGATTGTCAAATGAAGCCCAAAAACGTTACCTAATAATAGTGTGCTCCAAATACATAAAAAAAAATTACAGATTGTTCACAAATTCTATGAAACCAAAACACACTAAAAATATCAAACTTGACAAAAATGAGCTTCACATAAGATATTAAACATAGGCAAAAAACATATCTGACATCCCGCTTCCTCAGCTGTCTGTCTCTAAGTAAAATTAAAAAAAAAAATTCTAGCTCTATGTTAAAAACACAAAACAACAAAAAAATACAAAAAAGAATGAAAACATGTTGACAACAACATAAATACTCTGCAAAATGGGGATAATTTATACAAGCCGGCGCGCGGCTTTAATCCCGTAATTCCCACGGGAGCGATACTTGGGAATTTCGGGATAAAAAGTTCCCTATGTGCTGTTCTCGGTACTTTTCTACCCGCGTACCAAATTTCATTTAAATCCGTCCAGTATATATTGCGTGATTGTATTTGGTTAACCACTGAACCAATCTTCCTGAAATTTTGCATACACATAGAAGTTACTGAAAAGGACATGGGGAATTTTTCATCCCGTTACCGTAGGAAATTTGCGCGGCTTTAATAATTTTATCATTCGACATTCGTTCGTTCAATTTTGACAGGTTATTTCATTCATTTTGTTATGATTTTCCAGAAAAAATGGCGTCTTATATTCCTAGCATGCGTAGAACCGCCTCGCGAACCGGTATTCTGATACTTTTGTTTTGTATTTTTTTTACGTAGGTATTTGGTTGTAATGGTTCCCAGAAAACATTTTTGGTACCATAAAATAACCTATTCTTGGTATAAATAGGTCATTTTGTGATAATTTCAACCAAAAATGTTTGCTGGGTTATTATATACAATACAAAGTAATCAAATAATGTAGATCTTATGAGAGGAAAGTAAATATTTAGTTGTAAAAAGTAAGTAGTTAGTGTAATTGTTAATAAGTTGATATGTACAATACAATAAAGTTGTATAATATCTTAATAGTCTTCTACACTATCAATTATACTAAATCCGGTATTTTTCTACCCGTGTACCAAATTTCATACAAATCCGTCCAGTAGGTTTTGCGTGATTGAGCAACAAAATTACATCCTTCTTTACACACATTTAAGATTGAGCAATTTTCTGAATTTAAATTGTTAAAACTTTTGCATATTTTGTATGCATATTTATCAATTTACATCTATCGTTCAACATATTTTATTTTATTTTTACCCGGGTCTTGGATGTTTATCTATATATGTATTTGTTATAAAATATGGTATCGTTGAGTTAGTATCCCATAACACAAGTCTCGAACTTACTTTGGGGCTAACTCAATCTGTGTGATTTGTCCGTATATATTTATTTATTTTATTTATTTATTTTATTTGCTGTCTCGGTCACTTTTATTGACATAAGTGAAACAGCACGTCATTCATCTCATTCATGTAAGTCAGATTGAGCGAGAAAACGAATATGCTGAACTTAAAGAAAGAATTCCATAGAGTTGACATCTGCATATATCCGTAAGGGACAGACTCATTGAAATACTACTAAATTGAAAACACACAATAACAATGGCTACCCTCTCACTACCTGGGTTGCTTAATTCTGAAATCGGGCAAGCGAAAATAAGTAAAACTTAGACAAAGACAAAAAATATTAAGCATCTCTTTATAGCTGTCACGTTCTTTCATTGTATTATTTGTATGTCAAGTCTAGAGATACTTGGTCTGAGACGTTGAAGGACAATAAGCCTTAATATGAATATTGTTTGCAGGAAGAAGACAGACTGATGTCGCAGTGGTTCAACCTAGTCAACAAAAAGAACGCGCTGCTCAGGCGGCAGATGCAACTCAACATTCTGTAAGTCTGATAAATCTCAAATCTCGCTTCCATGCTGGTCTGGGAGCAAAGAAAAAACATAGACTGTCTTACTACAAAACGATGTCTAAAGTTAAATACTTGTTAAACACATTACCCTAACAATTAAAAAATACACGTGCTTTAATGACATTTTCTAGGTGTCAGTATCTTTTTCTTATGAACGGGTAATGTGTTTAGCAAGTATTTAACTTTAGACATCGTTTTGTAGTAAGACAGAGAATGTGCCAGCTGCTTCTCTTCCCGCGCAGATTCTTAAAGTCAATCGAGGGAAAGGGCTTTAAACTGGGGATTCCTCCACTCATAGGCGATGGGCTAGCAACCTGAATCTCCATTCCATCAGAGAGCTAAGCGTGGCCGTCGAGTCTCACGACTCTTGGCTCTGTCTACCCCGCAAGGGATAAAGACGTGATTCTATGGTATGTATGTACGTATGATAAATCTCATGTTAATAAGCTCTTTTTAAAACAATACCTAATGTATTTCAGTCATAAATACATAAATCCTAACTAATATTATAAATGTGAAGGTGAGTTTGTTTGTTTATTTGTTTGTTTCCTCTTCACGCTTCATCTACTGAACCAATCTTCCTGAAATTTAGCATACACATAGTTAGAAATACGATGAAGGACATAAGGTACCTTTCATCCCGGGAAAAAGCACTGTTCCCGTGGGAAATTCACGCGGGCGAAGCCGCGGGCAAAAGCTAGTATATCATAAATCACTAGGATTGAGCTAGCCCCATAGTATTTTTTTTTCCTTGATCTTTTCCAGTGAACAAGAAGAGGACTTGAGTCGTCGCTGCGACCTGCTAGCGCGGGAACTGAGGCTCTCACTAGGAGTAGATGAGTGGAGAAAGACTCCAGGACAGAAGAGGAGGGAGAGACTTCTTTTGCAGGTATTTATCGTCAATTTAAAATGACTGAGCCCATAACCTGTTAAATTAAATAAACGACAAGCGGACTTGAGTCG
This sequence comes from Ephestia elutella, assembly GCA_018467065.1. Taxonomy (NCBI): domain Eukaryota; kingdom Metazoa; phylum Arthropoda; class Insecta; order Lepidoptera; family Pyralidae; genus Ephestia; species Ephestia elutella. The sequence goes on along the minus strand of CM031594.1, from coordinate 11,443,521 downwards.
TCTCATTAGGAGTGGACGAGTGGAGAAAGACTCCAGGACTGAAAAGGAGGGAGAGACTTCTGTTACAGGTACTTTTTAATTTAAACTAACTAGGCCCATAACCTTTTGAATTAAATAAAGATCAAGACTTGTAAATAAAGACTTGTTAGCGCGGGAACTGAGGCTCTCGTTAGGAGAGGACGAGTGAAGGAAAACTCCCGGACAAAAGAGGATCCCTCCTCTTCTGTCCGGGAATCTTCCTTCAGACTTCTGTTACAGGCATTTATTTTCAATGTAAAATGACTGGGCCCATAACCTGGTTATTTAAATTAACGACAAGAGGTTGAGTCGTCATTATGAGTGGACGAGTAGTGAAAGACACCTGGTTAGAAGACAAGGGCCAGAGACTTCTGTTACAAGTATTTATAACCAATTTGTAATGACTGGGCCCATAACCTGTTAAATTGAATTAAGATCAAGACTTGTAACTAAAAGTGTCTTGTATGTTTTTCATACAGATTTCACCCCCACTGGCACTTGGGGGTTAATTTTTGTAAAATACAAAAACAGTTTTTTTTATTGAACAACTTTTTATCTTATACTAGCTTGTGCCCGCGACTTCGTCCGCGCGTAACTGCTATTATTTATATCTCCGGTTCTAAGCGGCGTATAAAGATGAAACCTACGGAATTAATATTAGTACTACGTACAGAAAGGAAACTCCCTGCCCCTCCCGCAATATGGCACACCCAACACCTCCCGCACTTCTCCCCCGTTCTTGTGTAACTGTGGGACGTTCGACTATGAAAACGCACACATTGATGTGTTACTGACGTGTTCACGGATATACAGTTTCATTTGTAGTAGTAGTAGGCATATTTGACGCGCCATTTCTATGAAGCGCCCGCCCTGTGGTCATATTTTAAGTTAGAACTTCAACAATACAAAAGTGAAAACTGCTTCAAATTTGGTCCAGTAGTTTTTGCGTGAAGCGCATACAGACTGAAAGACAGACCGAATGACAGACAAAAATTCTTAAACAAATTGTTTTGGCTTCTATTGGGCCTATAAAGATCGCTCGTAGTATTTTTTCTTAAATATCTCTTCGCCAGAAAAGGTAAGCGTTATACGATAGAAAGAGATGGAACGTTTAGGTGAATAGGTTATTAGCGTTGTGCGATCTGAATTGCACCTTATCGTATCGTAGCGAGAGTCGCTATTACTTTAATTGATTTTTCGGAGTGTTCCTTCTGTACTTTTACTATTACGTATTCTGTGGTATATTTTCTTAAATATCTTCTATGTACAGACACAGACCAGTTACAGTTTTATTATATGTATATATATTGATTGATATTGTCATTCTTTTCGCAGGAGTTATTGTCAGCAGTCAACGAAAGAGATAGACTGGTTCAAGAGATGGATGAACAGGAGAAAGCGTAAGTTGTTTTATTTTTTACGTATTTAATTATTATTTGTGTCAATCCACGGGAAAAGGTACCTTATGACAAATTGTGATATTAATAATTTACTAAATGACGTAACTATTCTCATATATTTGTTTTTTTTTTTTAATTTTTTGCTATAATTATACATTTATTACAGATAATTTATATTTTAGGATTGACATGCAATATGATTTAAATTATTTAATACTGTTTTGTTAACTATAAGTTGTAGATTTTCCTGTACCCTATATTCACAACGCCTGCAAAGGTAAATTTGTAAATATGTAGATAGATTTAAGATGTTCATGTATGTTTACAAATTAATGTGATTAAACGAATATGGCCTTTGGCACTTACGACATTGTGATTTCTATAAGCTAAGTAAACTCGAATGATTTCTTTTTCTAAACGACTTAAGCGCCAACGACCATAAGGTACCTTTTCCCGTGGAATGACACATTTGTATTGATGCTTTTAAATTATGTTTGTTGATGAATCTATTAAAACAAAAACGAAGTTCTTAAGTTTATTGATTGATTGATTGATTGATTGATTGATTGATGAATCTATTAATTTTAATACAGGATAGCAGACGACGAAACCATAGAACGCAATCTATCTCAAGTGGAGATCCAACGGAAGAACAATTGTATACTACAGTAAATGCGGTGCTAAATGCCGTGCGAATTTGTATTCTAGGAATGTGACTTCCCCTATATTCGTAGATGAAACTACGCATAACATTTTAAGCTGAAAACTCGTATTTGAACCGAGAAAAATACTCGTACAATTCTGTTTTAGTTTGACCTAAAACTTTGACAAATTTAAAAAAAGTAAAAAATATGGAAAAACCATCCTTTATTGTTACTTGTTCGTGAAACAAATAAAAAACTGTATAATGAAATTAATGTACACAAATAAAAAAAAAGTTTTTTTTTTAATAACACGAAAGTGACATTATAAAAATGTTTTTGTGTGAAACATGTGTTTATTGGTGGTAAATTTAAATAATGTGTGAAATGTCCATTAGGATAATGTGGCTATTTGAAAATAAAAGTGGGGGAGGTTGGTTATCCAATAAATGGGATAATATCGGCTTAATGTTATGATTGTCATAAAATTAAATTTAAAATATTGTAAAATGTAAGCTTCAAGTTGGAAACACACAGACTCTGGTACAAGTATAATATTCGACTTTGGTAATAATTTGGGCTGTTTTTTATTAAAAATAACAGGCATAATTTATTTATTTTTTTAGTTATTCATTGTACTATTAACATAATTACATTGATTGACGGATATATTATGTAAATAGTACTAAAATGTTAAAGGCGCACGTACCTTTTTATTACTCGAAACGTAGTCGCTTGCAATACGATCTGAAACGTCCGAGAAGTAAAAATGGTACGTGGCGTTTGACATCTGTTGTATTCTTTAGATACGCGAAAATTTGAAGCGAATATTAATCACAAATAAACATAGATATTTTGTAATTTATTTTTTATATTTATAATTTATTTATTTATATTTATAATACTTTCTTCCTAAATGTAATAGCGTCTCACCGAACATATATAAACCCTGCGAGGTTTCCGCAATTCGGTAATTATTATATGTATTTTTTGATTTTATATTATATAAATTATTTAAAAATATATATCATAAACGGTGCGTCCCGGTGTCTGTGTGTTGGTCATTCGTGCTGAAATCAAGTCTGCCGTATGAGGCACATAATACTCATATTGATTCCTATATTTTAATTTTTATTTTCACGTAAATATTTTGCTATATTTTTTAAAGCTTAACATTTGGTATGTAAAATTACCAAAGAGTCAAATTTTAACATTATTTCCTTTTGTTATTTATATAACGCCCTACATAATTTACGGTGATAAAAAAGTACAATATGCCATAAGATTTTTTTTTTATATTCAAAGCTGCGTACTGTGGCGCTTTATTTTTTTAAGTAGACATTTTTGAAGGATTTAGTGTAAATATTAGCAAGTTTAGTTTTAAAAAGTTATTTATTTCCGATTTAATTGTTCTTTCTTGCCTTGGTGTTTTGATAATTTAAAGCCACTGCATTTTTTTTATTCGTTACTATTATCGAACAATTATTAAATCGATTGATTATTGAAATAATTAATTTTATATATTGACATGTCGTGCTAAGACTACTCTGTATATCGCAAATACGTTTAAAATTTTGTGAATTCCTAATAAAAATGGGAAATAAAATTATTATCAAAAAGTTGTCGATAATTGAGACACTATAGATATTACTAAAAACCATCAACTTTTCACATACTAACATTAACAAAATATGAAAAATACTTATCATAGTATTATAAACCACAGAATTTGGAATAAAAGTGTGAATAGAAGTGGCTGAGCTGTTTTTTATATGAAAATGTCTTTCGCTCTGACGCTCTTTAAGAAGCATGTAGCATACAGCAATACATGATTAAATAATTTAAATTCAAACGAGAATTCGATTCAATTGTGTGTAAGCTCCTTAGAAATACAGATTTCTATGCGTTTTATCTCAGACGGTGATGAAATAATGCTGGAATGCCACTTCTACCGTTTATATTATTCCAAATTCTGTGATATAAACACTACACAATGAAATAAAAATGTATTTAATAAAGACGATTGATCCTTTTTTAATTAAATTGCAAACGAAAATGGCCATTAATTCAATCACTATAGAATTGAAAGCTTCCAGGTCTAAAAATGCTACTTTGACATATCACAATATGAACCATTTCGCATACTTTATTAATGTGAATTCCTCAAAGTAGCCTTTTTTGGCCTTCTATTTCCTATCAATCACGTTTTAATAACTGTAATAAGTCAATTAATTGTTTTTTCAATAGTACAGTAATGACCATTTTAAATACACGACCACATGAAACAAAATATACCATACTTTAATGAACACAGCGAATTTTAGTTAAAACACGTTTTGTATCGTTCTTTAAATGTCAAATATTGAAAAGAAAGGAAACACATATTAAAACTAAAATAAGTATTCGTTAACGTTATAAGAAGGCGATTCATTTAAATTACTTAATGTCATATTTTCCGAAAATAACGTAAAAGTCATAGAAATATATCGAATTATGATAATCGTCCTGTAGACTAGCATTTATTTTTCGATGTATAAAAGTATTTTTTATGCAAAATAGTTGCGTTTTAGGTGTATTGTAGTTAATCAGTTATTTTAACGTGGCTGTGAGGGCGAACCGGTGGCTTTTTGTGGTAGATACGACCCAGGGTGAAAGGGTAAAATATGGCTATGTAAAAAAAAAAGTTCCCCTTTAGTATCAATAAAAATTAAAGTTAAATATTCCCATTTTAAGATAATATTCTTGCACTACGCACTTGGAGAGTGTGACGAAATTAAATTAAATTATTTCTGCTTATAAATAGGTTGTGTTTTAAATATCATAGTCAAAAATTAACACTATTTTGAGCTTATCAAATCGGCAGGTTAGAGCCTTGTATCCACTGTCCCCCTGTAAACGGACATTTTGCGACGTACGTAATTAATTTTGAATCTTACTTGTCAAATAGACAATAGGTTCGACATTGGGACCTTCAAGAAAAGAGCCTATCGCTTTGTCAAAGAGTCGGCAACGCATCAGTGACCTTTTTAGGGTCGTTGGTGTCTATGGACTGCGGTGATTCCTTACCATTAGGCAACCGCATGCTCGTTTGCCTACTATTTTATTTTAAAAAAAGAAATGTAGACCTCGCGAGCTTATAGAGATTGCAGATCGAAGGCGCTTAGGCCCCTTGTGCCAACTCCGCCATTTTCAAAAATTACCAAAATATGGCTATGTTTATCGAACGTGCTCCCCAAATTTCACGGGAATCAGTTGAGAAATGCGACCTCTAGAGGGGAACACACAGATATACCAAAGCATTTTTGGCCAAGCTGAAATGGAGAACTAGCTCGCTTCGCTCGCTCAGTCTATAACTAACGTTGTACCACTGCTTCGCTCTCCACAGTCCCAGCTTGATGTTATTATTGGGAGGTGCTAAATTTGTCGGATCGTGTGTAATATATCACTATTAGTGCAATCTTTTGTACCGGAACTAGCGTGGTGTCGTCGATCGCACTATGTGACTTACTACTTACTCACTGTTTAGTTTACTATTGTGTTTACGACAACTGCCGCTAGATGGCGGTTGCTGTCATGTCATTACAATCTATAAGAAGAACTACTAATTATGGTGGCGAGTAGCTCAGACCTTGCTGAGATTGAGTGGTCCAAGTCTTTTTTTACTTAACCCATGTGTTTTTAATTTTTAATTTCGCGAAATTTATATGAATGGCCACGGTCAATTGATAGTGAAATTTTCGCAGACTAATGCAGCCGTAGCAGGGTTAGCACCATACGACTTTTGCCAATGGTCGATTTTCTGACAGCTAAATTAAGAAAAAAAACTCAGTATAAAAAAGTCTCAACAGATAGCGTTTTATGAAAGCCGAGTCGTAATAATGGCTGTTCCTATATTGTGCGCTTATTCTTGTCAACCAGAGGCAGAAAAAAAAACACCTAACAGTTTGACAGTTGCACAAATCACAATATTGATACTTTTTAGATGTTTTTTTTATTAGGTTTTATTTAAAAAAAATGCCAATCCCGTCTATGAAGCGAAAAGCGCCATCTGTGAAGTCATCTGGAACAATTTTTTTTTAAATTTGGGTCTCGAAAAATCCCCCATTACGAAAATTGTAATTAACTCTATCTATTGTTACGCTTTTTTGTCATGACCATATTGTTATGTGGATACCATACCCTACATATTACTTTTCGCTTTATATGAGGTTCACCAATTACTTGTATAGAATCATACTTGGCGATCGACGACATAAGATTCCACTACAAATAAAAAAACTATGGGTAATTTCGACTCCCAGTTTTTATGACATACGCAAGGTCAAAAATGAGTCTTACTTGTAGTGGCTAATACGTTTATTTATTGTGACCAGTAATGTGACCATATGATTATTCAAAGGGCTTTACACTGGGGATTCCTCCACTCATAGGCGATGGGCTAGCAACCTGTCACTATATTTGAATCTCCATTCCATAGCTCACTATTCAGCTAAGCGCGGCCTTCGGGTCTCACGACTCTTGGCTCTGTCTACCCCGTAAGGGATAAAGACGTGATTCTATGTATGTATGTATTTTTATTGGCTAACAAATTTTATTTAATATAAAAAATGTGACACTATTACTCGGTAATAAAAATTTGAAAAAATATTAATGGACATATCTGATTGGTAAACGTATTGGCAGTTATAAAATGTTATATAACATCTGTCGTCTCTGTTACACTTATGTTACAAGTTAATGACAAAAAGAGACAGCAAATGTAATATAACATTTTATCTGCCAGTGTGGGAGCACCATCGTAACTCCCTATATAAGTTATGGTGGTAGCAGAGTGCATTTAAGTTAGTTTCTAGGCTCGAGTCGGACAGACGCAGTGCCGTATCGAATCGTTACCGTCGGTTAACCATCGGGCTTTTTTGGGGACCTATAGGTCTTTTCTTGAGACCCGGTCTTTTTCGGTGACGAACGTTCGCGGCGCTTCGTTTGTCCCGAATCTCTGCCACAACCATATCTAACTTACTGTGGTAAATAGTTAAATATAGGGAGGGAAAGCCATCAGGGGGGAAGGAAACCAAATTTGGAATAATCATGTGGTCATTTGACACGCTAGTGAATTAATTTTAGATGGTAACTACAGGAATTTGTGACATTCGTTGTAGTTCAAATCTCGGTAGTGTCGCAATGTGGTTTTAGTCATTTTCACTAATACTGCAATGTCGAATATACACTTATCTTGGATCCGTATAGAAATCAAAAATATATATTTCACCTACGTAATTTAGAAAGTTTTCCTAAATAAAACTTTAAAATTATCATCAAGCGTTAGAGATTTATGTATACGATATGAAACATTATTAAAAAATTGTTTTTTTTTTTACCTTATTTCCAATCTAAAAAATAATTCCAATCTACAAGTTAATTATTCCTACGACCACGATCTAAGTGGCTAGTCGACATTGCAATATTACTCGTATAGCTGCAGTTCAAATTTATTTAAGCATTGCAGGCATACCCGCGGTATGCAAGTAGATTAGACAGCAAGCGACGCCATGTTTGTCTGTATCGTTATTTATAACGCTATTTAATATTATGAACCGTAATAAAGTGATATTGTAAATTATATTTGACTTTTATTTAAAAAATAAGGATACCTCAAAAAAAAAGAGACAATTCAAATAATGTTTTTATTGATTATTCGTTGTACAAGCAACTATAATAAAATATAGTAATAATTAAAACTTAATACAATAATTAATATCTTGTTAATAACTAATTGGAAGAACGTAAGTATCAGTTCAAAAACAGTTGCGAGTAATTTATTACAATAAATTGGTACTTATAAGTATGGTTACAAATATCTAAAATAAAGTATGGTAATGATTAAATTATTTCTAACCAAAGAAATATAATACTGCATACAGTTTAACATCTGCAAAAATGTCAAAAAACTACTCGTTATTTAATATTATTTGCTAAAAAATGTTACGTGATCACTACTTTATTGAATTCGTTAAAAATGTCTTGGTCATATACAAAATTCTTAAGTCTACTGATTTATCGCAACAAGTTAGAATATTTCGTGAGTTGCTTACATTAAATTGCCACCTCGGTCCCACAAAATGCGAGAGTGACAAGGATGGATAGATGCAAGCCAATTACCACATTACGTGCCTCGTTTTATTGAAGCCATTGTATCCACTAGAACCTCGACGCGTAACATGTTCGCTTTGTAGCGAGAAACGATGTGCTATTTCACTTTAGTCAGTAGAAGTGAATGAAATAACATAATGTTGCCTAGTCGATACAATACACGGCTTGACTGCTGTTCACTGTTTATTTTTGCAAAATTATATTTTTTTTATGAAGTCGAAAAAAAACATCATGTAATTTTTATTCTTCTATCTCATGATGAGATATTTTCAATCACGTTAGGATAATGCTCCAATAAATGTGAAAGTAGTGAAACTTTTGTCACGTTTTCCATGTTTTCAACAAGGTTACTTAATTAAACTTCTATCTTAAATAATACTTGAAGCACTTGGGGCTTATAATACCATGTACATAAAGTGTTACTTATCAATACTACAAAAAGGGCTAATGCGCCCGGAAAACTTCGAATGGAAGTTAAAATTGGGAAAAACCGTGGGACGGTTACCATGTCTGACCAGCAGAGATTATTTTTTCAAAAAGTTTAATCAAATTCCGCTAGGTCCAATATTATTTACATTTTAATAAATTACAATTTTTTCTCAAATTCAATTTTCGAAATCCGTATCCTCATTACAAAAATAATGCATTTTCTGATTAATCCGTTAAATCTTTCAAGGTTCAAGTTTACTTTTTGTCTTTGAAGAAATGCCCATAGTATGCCTGAAATGTGCAGAATCTAAAAATACTAAATTAGATTGTGAATTATCAATTTTTATAGTCTGAAGTATACTCTCATACCGTTTTTATCGGTTTAATTTTTTTTAATAATGTCGAAAATTGGTTAACTAAGTTTAACCAAAACTGGAATATATTTTAAAAACATTAATTTTGCTTTTAAAACAAATTTACATGAAAAAAATATCTGTACTTTCAACATTTAAATGGGCATATCTTTTTTAGGGTCAGTGTTGTTGCATCGATATTATTGCGTTTCGATACTATCAATAATATTGACACGATTCAATAGCATTGAAACGCGACACTATCAATAGTATCGTTGCAATAACACTGCTTCATATCAACTTTGTACTCATAGTCATGTGGTGTATGTATGTCTGTTACGCTCTGGTGTGGTTGTTGTCGGTGACGGGCGGGGCGGCCTCCGCTTCCTCCGCGGCCGCCTCCGCTTTCAACTTGCGGTATTTATCTGCGATTTGAAACATGTTAGTTAGATTTAGACATTATTTTAGTTTTCTCTTGCAATTTCGCAGATGCACAATCTTGACAATAATTACAAATAACACGTACAATAACACATTTCTTCGAAAGTTACCACCATATTGTAACTTTTGAACAAATGTGTACTTGGCGCCCAACGTGTAACTATAAAATAATGCAGAAAAATATTTCATTTTATAATCCTAATACTAACTAGGTAATATTATAAATGCGGAAGTGAGTTTGTTTGTTACCTCTTCACGCTTTATCTACTGAACCAATATTCCTGAAATTTCGCATACAAATAGTTTTGAATAAATGTGTACTTGGCGCCCAACGTGTCACTATAAAATAATGCAGAAAAATATTTCATTTCATAATCCTAATACTAACTAAAATTATAAATGCGAAAGTGAGTTTGTTTGTTACCTCTTCACGCTTTGTCTACTGAACCAATTTTCCTGAAATTTTGCATTTGCATACATATAGATAGAAAAATACTGAGAAGGACATAGGGTACCTTTCACCCCGGGAAAAGCACTGTTCCCGTGGGAAATTCACGCGGGTGCAGCCGCGGGCAAAAGCTAGTTTATAATGGTTTCTAGCTAATAAGGTATGAACTCACTCAGCTATTTTATAGTTACACGTTGGGCGCCAAGGACGTTTTGTCTAAAAACTACTAAATGGTTTTCCAGAAACGAATGTTATGTCAAAGATTCCGATTTTATACATGAGTTAGTCAATTACATTTTCGCTGGACCGATTTTGATGAAATTTGGTATGGATGTAGCTAAAAATACGACAAAAAGCAGCCTCCCCTCCCCGTAATAAAGCAGCTACTCACGCGCGACCCGCACGAGGATGACGCCCCACCAGATGGACCAGCCCCAGCCGACCAGACAGAACAGCACCGTGAACAGCTGCCCGCACCCCACCAACAGGTTGATCAGGAACGAGCCTGCGAGGGAATTTTTTAAAAATAAATAAATATATATCTACGGACAAATCACACAGATTGAGCAAGCCCCAAAGTGAGCTCGAGACTTGTGTTATGGGATACTAACTCAACGATACTATATTTTATAACGAATACATATATAGATAAACATCCAAGACCCAGGTCAATCAGAAAAAGATCATTTTCCATCATGACCCGACCGGGGATCGGACCCGGGACCTCCGGTGTAATTGTCCAACGTGATGACCGTTGGGCCACGGAGGTCATCGGAGTTGCATCGAATGATCTTAAAATGATTGATACAAACTAAGCCGCCGGGAGCCAGGAGCTAAGCCGCGAGGTAAGTACAATAATACGCTGGTGTCGACCTAAGGACTGCTGATTCTTTTTCAGAAATCAGAATGTTTATTTGCCAGAAAACAGTACAAAAGATGATACAGAATAATAGTTTCATGTCTTCTGTCTGCAAGCAGACGTGCAAAAAATACAATTAAAATATAAATTCTTAAATTCACTCTACAAAATGACTTCTCATGTTTTCTCATAGCCAACTATATTTTTTTACTTTCTTGTGGGTAAGTAATGCTTTGGGTCTGTACAAATTGGCCCCAGACAACGTAGTTAACCGAGATTTAAAACAAAAATATAATTGGAAAACATCCCAAAAATTTTATTTTAAGAACTTAACAACAACAAGAACAAACAAGAAATAAATATATTAAGTTCTTTAAAGAAGAAGAAGTTCTTTTAAGGCAAGAGGCATTAAGATCAAGCGAGCGAGGTCACGTGCTACAAGTCTTTACAAATCTCAAAATTAGGTACTAGCATTTTGGAACGACCACTGCTAAGAAGAAACATCGAAAGAAACTCATTAAACAGTAATTGGTACCTATATCTAAAAATACCCCGTGGTTCACCTGGGTGGACTACGAGGTGGAGCACGGGAACTAAAGGATCTTATCATGCGTTATATCTAGACTACAATACAGCTAGAAATATAGAAAGACATCACTCACCTATCCTATGCTTGGCTCCGTCGTGCACCCCAAACCTCGGGATTCCAAAACACAGGCAGAACATTCCACTGAATATCGTACCTGCAACAGAAAAATACAATAATTGAAGATTCTTGCTAATTCTTCGAAGGCACTATTGACGCCCAGATAATCTTCATCCGTCGAACTTCGTTCTTTCTTCGTTCGTTCTTATTACGTTATTGCTGAAAGCTATGATATTCTGTGTGTTCAGTGCGCTTATTTTTTCCTTTGGAGCCCTTTCCCTTCCCACCGTTGCGAAATATTTGTGTTGTTTCAAATGGTCCTTCTTGACCGGACCCAGTATCCTTATAAAGAAAGTCTTTTACATTTTGCTTGTCACTTCTTTTAATGCTCGCATTATATTATTTGATCTGCTTATTTACACTGTTTTTTAAGTTTAGCACATAACCATGGAGTTTTTATGTATTTTATATGACTGCAATTTGTTATGTGTACTAAATAAGTAAAAAATATAAAATCAATACATATAATAAAACTGTAACTGGTCTGTGTTTGTACATAGGAGATATATAGGACCAATAGAAGCCAAAACAATTTTTTGTCTTTTGTCTGTATGTTTGTACGAAAATCACACAAAAACTACTGGACCAAGTTTGATGCGGTTTTCACTGTTGTATTGTTAAAGGTCTAACTTAAAATCTGGCGTAGGTTTCATCTTGATACGCCGTTTAGAACTGGAGATATAAACAATAGTAAATTACGCGCGGATGAAGTCGTGGGCACAGGCTAGTAAAAAATAAAGTCCATATATTCATAATTTTCCTATCATGTAAACAATCTTACCATGTCTTTTTATGATTTTACAACAATATAAATTAAAATTGACTGTTTAGGAAGTTACTTTCGTGGTTAATAAATGTTTTACTTTAGAATGTTTAGGTTTGAACTAATATTTGATTTATTTTCAACAAAATTCAACAAGAAGTACTGTGAAAATTGTTTAAATAACATGATAAGACAATTATGAATCAATGGAGTTTAGGTATTACCGAGCCCCGGCACGAGCACGTTGGCGAGCAGACAGAAGTAGGCGAGCACGCGCGGCAGCGCGGGCAGCGCGCCGCGCATCACGCTCGTGTGCTCCACTAGAGAGGTGTCTAGCTTCTTGCGGGTGTCCTGCAAACAAACGGTTGTTTTACAAAGAAAAAGTCTAGGCAGTGGCCGATTGTACCCTAGGCAATATAGGCACAGGAATAGCCCTACGCTCGATTTCTAGAAGAATCGTGGCCTGACGATGAATCGCTGGCCGCTTTCAATTGGGCGACGAGATAGGGAGAGGCGATATGTTATTTTTGTTATCATTTGCTAAAATGATTTGAATTTGTCTTAATTGTGAAGCTAATCACCGCTAAGTAATATTCAGTGCGCTAAAACACCACAAAAATTGATCTTAAAATATCATCAAAAATATCGACATATGGTAGTATTTTATTAACATTGCAAGTACTGGTTATGGTATGGTAGGTCGGGTGTAGAAAATTACCTCACCAATTTTAGTCGCAGATGTGACCTGTTTTATTTAGTCGAAGTCACTATGAACAAGTGTTAAAACACTTGTATAAAAAGTCTTCTCATGTTACCTCAACATCGTCCTCCTCGATGTCCGTGTCGCGTTTCATGAAGTCGGTAGTGATCATTATTTTACTTTTTCTGGATGGCGCAGGGGAGGGGGCAGGAGGAACGACCAGAGCCGACGACATTTTGATGAGAATTTAAAAATTTTCTTTAAAAGAACTTCACGAGATTATGGCTTATATTTTTTAAGCTTGAATTTAAGACACCAAAAGGTAAAATTTGGTCTTGAAAATAAAATACACAAGTTGTCTTAATTAACATAAAATTAAACAAATGTACGTATATTTTATCAATGTGACAAACGATATCACATATTGTGCGTTATTTAAAATAATTTTATGGAAACGAAACTTAAAAAAAAAGTAAATTAAATTTTAAATAAATTTATATTTCTTACACACGTTGACAATGTTTTCGCGAAAGACACCAGGAATGTACTAACAGAAATTGATAATCCAAGTCATTTGCTTATTGCTATCGATTGTAACTATTGTAAGTGAAAACTCGACCTTGCCACAAGTGACCCATTTCAATACAACTTCTAAGGAACGAATAACTTTTAATTTTAATGGGAGATTACCATCGGACTAGAAAAATTATGTTTATCACGCGACAGTTCTTGCATTGTTTTGATATGAAGTTGCGGTTTTGATATTCGTGTTCAAAACTTGTAGTTTTCATAGAAATATACTGCCTCATTAATAGAGAGGTTTGACTGTGGTTTGAATAACGTTACAGTTCAAAATCATGTCATATGAATTACGGTTTTTCATTTTACAGATAGCTACAGGTGGAGTGCTAACTTTTACTTTAAAATAATTTAGATAATTTCATGACTGAAAGTCAGTGAGCAGTAAGTAATAAGACTTACCTTAAATAACTCTTGAAGATTTAAAAAAGTAAGTAGGTTAATGTATCTTATTGATCATTATACTTTTGATTGGCACCCAACGAGTAACCGGAGTTACACGTTGGGCGCCATTCAAAATAGAATCCTCATGTTAATTCAGGTGATACAATATTTTTATGGCGTGGTAATTTAAAAAAAAAAATATTTCACCTTAAAAAAAACTCTACGGATTGTAAGCGACGACATTCAAACCAAGTTTAAAGTAGAAGCCAGTGTTTGTTGGCTATCCGGATATTCGTGTCCCTAAGTATGTTAATGTATCTGAACTTATTGACCATTATACTTTTGATTGGCACGCAACGTGTCACCGGAGTTACACGTTGGGCGCCATTCAAAATAGAATCCTCATGTTAATTCAGGTGATACAATATTTTTATGGCGTGGTAATTAAAAAATATTTATTTCACCTTAAAAAAAACTTTACGGATTATAAACGACATTCAAACCAAGTTTAAAGTAGAAGCCAGTGTTTGTTGGCTATCCGGATATTCGTGTCCCTTGTCTCATTATACAAGTGCTGATATACTGACAAGTGGCTAAGGTCGCCGCTTGAAGGGTTGCGACGAGTTTTGTTTAGAAAATAAATCAACTGAGTCATGGGTTGGATATTTGATTCATATTTACAAAGTGGGTGTAGAGTAATTTAAAATGAGGAAAATCACATTATACAACTATACTATTTTTTACTAGCTTTTGCCCGCGGTTTCGCCTGCGTGGAACAGTGCTTTTTTACGGGATAAAAGGTACCATATGTCCTTCTCAGTACTTCTGACTAGGTGTATGGGAAATTTCAGAAAGATTGTTTCAATAGATAAAGCGTGAAGAGGTAACAAATAAACAAACTCACTTTCGCATTTATAATATTAGTTAGGACTAGCTGTCGCCCGCGGCTTCGCCCGCGTGAGTTTCGCTTAGATGAAAAATCTCTCTTGGAGCTTTTCATCAGATGTTCCAGATCTTCAATTTTTATACGTCAGCAGATAATGCTCATCAGGTTGAACGATTTTTGCTAAGGCGCCATTTCCATATATGTTATAGTGTAGCTGGTCTCTTGGAGCTTTTCATCAGATGTTCCAGATCTTCAATTTTTATACGTCGGCAGAAAATGCTCATCAGGTTGAACGATTTTTGTTAAGGCACCATTTCCATATTACTTATAGTTTAGCTGTTCCGTTATGGTTCTTCATCAGGTGTTCCAGTTTTCAAAATGAATTATAGCCTATATGTTGCCCAGGCTTAATAGCTATACAACAAAAAAAGTTTCATTCAAATCCGTCCAGTAGTTTTTGCGTGAAACGCGTACATACATACAGACAGACAGACAGACAGACAGACAGACAGACAGACAGACAGACAGACAGACAGACAAGAAATTCCAAAAATTTTTTTTTGCTTTCTATTGTTCTTTTTAGGTCTCCCTCTATCCATTTCAGTCAAAAATATTAAATGTACAGACAAAATATTTTTACTGTTTTATTATATGTATAGATTAGGATACGAGATGGGTTTGCTCTTGAATACAATCTTGCCCTATTGTAAAATAAAATGATAGTAGGATATTTTTGTACAGTCTTGCCTCTTACCTAATGTTTACATCTCTCTTTAGTCGTATTTCCTCATGACTGAGGGTCGTGGTCATTATATGGAATGAAACACACACAACGACTCTCTTGACAATTTTAATTAAGTGGTTTGCCATTGCCTTCTCCATTTCACACACTAGCTGATAATCATCAACCAGAGTGCAGGTTTCCTCACGATGTTTTCCTTCACCGAAAGCAAGTGGTGGTCGATGAAAACTAACATGAGTCAGATTGGTATACAAACTCATGTAGCCCGGGCAGGATTCGAACCTGGGATTTTGCATCCACAGGCGGACGCCCTACCACTCGGCCACCACCGCATGTTTACATAGATCGATGTTTTAATAGAAAACAACAAATATAGCTATACGTAAGTATAATGTAAGTACCTGACAGGTGCGATAGCAAATAACATATTGTTATACCCTAACTTACCTCATATTTCTATTTCATATTTGCATTAAAACACGTTAGTAATAATAATTTTCTCTTCGTTTGAGTTACATCAATGTAGGTATGTTTGTTTGAACACGCTAATATCTGACATTATTTGAAATGATTTGAAAAAATATTTTGTGAATGTCAGCCACATTGATGAAGAAGGTTATAAACCACCCGGAATCCCGAAATTGCCACGCGAGCGAAGCCGCGTACATAGCTAATCCTAACTAATATTATAAATGCGAAAGTGAGTTTGTTTATTTATTTGTTTGTTACCTCTTCACGCTTTATCTACTGAACCAATCTTCCTGAAATTTCCCATACACATAGTTAGAAGTACTGAAAAGGACATAGGCTACCTTTCATCCCGGGAAAAGCACTGTTCCTGTGGGAAATTCACGCGGGCGAAGCCGCGGGCAAAAGCTAGTATTGTAATAAAAAGCCAGCGAAACAATTTATTTAATTGACATTCTTAAATGATTTGCGTGCGGCCTCAAACTAATTGTTCACCATACACTTATTATGCACAGTTTTTAAGCGTGACGTCATTTCTTACTATTAGCGCCTTGTTACTTGTTCGGAGAAATGATGGAAAGTTAAATTACAGCCGTATGGTCCTTGGTTTGCTAGGAATAGATTAAGTACGTACCTATCTACGTTCAATGTCCTACGTACATACTTACCAACATACGTAGATAGGTATGTAGGTACATTGAACCTACATACCTAGCTTAGGTAAATCAACTTTTCAGTAATACCCATTTTAGTATTTAGTACATACTTGTCTTATAAAAAATAAAAATAATAAAATGTAAGTATTTTTTTTTGTTTTCACTGGGAATAGACCCCTCTTGGGTACAGGCTCCCTCCATGATATTCCATTGTCCTCTGTCCTGTGCTAACTCTTACCAGTTATTGCCAGTTGTTCCTCTGATGTCGCCTGACCATAACATTGTGTTTTGGGTTTCCCTGGCATTGGATGTAGCTTAGTAGATATTACTAGTGGTTCTGTGAGAACAGTAGACCTCGCGAGCCCTTCCACGAAATAACCGATATTTTACCGTGTCCCTGGCTTAGAAGAGTTTTGAAACCAACCTACTAATGCTGGAAAGAAAGTAAAAAGTTCTTGTGGTTGGTCAATACCACAAAAAAATTGACTGAGACCTGCCTTTTCCGCCTCGAAATAATATCCATACTAATATTATAAATGCGAAAGTTTGGATGTGAGTTTGTGAATTTGTGAGTTTGTGAGTTTGTGAGGATGTTTGTTACTCAATCACGCAAAATCTACTGGACGGATTTCGATGAAATTTGGTACAGAGGTAGATAATGACCTGGAATAGCACATAGGCTACTTTTTATCCCGGGAAAAAGCACTGTTCCCGTGGGAAATTCACGCGGGCGAAGCCGCGGGCAAAAGCTAGTAAATAATATTAATAAATATATACGGACAAATCACACAGATTGAGTAAGTTCAAGACTTTACGGGATGCTAATTTAACAATACTATATTTTATAACAAATACATATATGTATAAATAAATATCCAAAACCCACGTCAATCTGAAAAAGATTATTTTCCATCTTGACCCGACCGGGGATCGAACCCGGGACCTCTGGTGTGGCCGTCTGGCGTGATGACCGTTAGGCCATGGAGGTCGTCAGTCGTCAGAAATGCATGGTTTGACCTATTGGTTATAGGTATGTATATTTATGTAATTTGCGCAACAAAATTAAAGTTCAAAAAAGAAAGTTCAATTTGAAATCGAATCTATTATATACATATCGCGGAGCTGGTGGTAGCCGACGAATATTTAACACCAATAAATATTCAATTAATAGAATCAGCGCGTCATACATAACACCGACGCCTTAGATGAACCGTTTCACACCAACCGTCATTCTGACACTGACAATGACAACCGTTCATGACTGACTCAGGGATAATAACAATAGACAATATTCATTTAGGGCGCTAGCTATTTAGCACTCCGACACGGCCATACTGACAATAAGCGCGTTCTCGCGCGTATTCTTTAAAATAATAATCCAGGAACACGTCACATCAAAATCTATGTCAACTCAAATAAAATAATAAAAACACTCACTTATCGTGTAAGTACTCAGCTTTTAGTACACAAACGTCTCGTGATGTGAAGCTACCCATGTTGAACACATCTCACGAAAACTGTGACACATTACAGGATAGCGTTGCGATACACGATGTAAGAAGCATGTAACCTTCTGATGTAGTTTACACTGCACAAGAACTCGGAGATGTTGCACCTTTTCAGTGCAGCTGCGATGCGCTGGAACTCGTTGTCAAAAGGACTCAATATCAGAAACATATTGCACATACAGTGCACTGCACGATATCGGAGCTCGTTACACTTATAGTGTACAATTTCAGAAACTTGTTGCACCTATAGTGCACGATAACAGGAACACGCTGCACTTAGAGTACACCATAACAGGAACACGTTGCACTCATAGTGCACGACAACAGGAACACGCTGCACTTGTAGTGCACAACAACAGGAACATGTTGCACACATCGTGCACGACAACTGGAACACATTGCACCCATAGTGCACGATAGCTGGTACTCGTTGCACTTAGAGTGCACGATAACTGGAACAAGCTGCACCTATAGTGCACGATAACTGGAACAAGCTGCACCTATAGTGCACGACAACAGGAACACGCTGCACTTATAGTGCACAACAACAGGAACTCGCTGCACTTATAGTGCACAACAACAGGAACACGCTGCACTTATAGTGCACAATAACAGGAACACGCTGCACTTATAGTGCACAACAACAGGAACACGCTGCACTTATAGTGCACAACAACAGGAACACATTGCACTTATAGTGCACAGCAACTGGAACATGTTGCACCTATAGTGCACGATACCTGGAACATGTTGCACTTATAGTGCACAATAACGGGAACACGTTGCACCTATAGTGCACAATATCTGGAACATGATGCACGTATAGTGCACAATATCTGGAACATGTTGCACGTATAGTGCACAATATCTGGAACATGTTGCACGTATAGTGCACAATATCTGGAACATGTTGCACGTATAGTGCACAATATCTGGAACATGCTGCACGTATAGTGCACAATATCTGGAACACGTTGCACGTATAGTGCACAATATCTGGAACATGCTGCACATACAGTGCACAGTTGCATTGCATGCCATATGCGATGCACAATCGGGAACACGCTGCATAAAGCGCGGAGCATATCAGTACCTTGAATAAAATACAAACTCTTCTGTTCTTTTTACATTTAATTACTTCATCTTCTTGCTAAAAAGGAAAAACTGCTGAAACAAAATAACCAATCGAATGGTCAAAGTGATTATGAATGTAAAATAAAACTGTAGCTCTCAGGTAGTCTTTTATTAAAAGTTACAATACACACTAACAATGTCCTTAATTAAATGATTCGAAACTAAAGTTAAATAGTGAAATCATGAACTGCTCGACGAATAACTATAAAAACACAAAATTTAAATCAAACCTTTTTATTACATGTATAGCAAATAAATACTCGGTAGAATTTTGCAGAAACTGAAAATAAAGGTCCGCTCGTCCATCCTGCCATTATACGATGATAACATTCTTGAACAACTTGATTAAATAAAGAATGATCTGTGCACCATTCATATTCGGAAAACGAAGCATTATTCATAATTGTCCTGCACTTGACATGAATAATAACCATGGACTGTCATGACACACCATGAATCAATTGTTGAACAGGACCGATACTACCTGCCAACAGGCGTTCAAACAGCAGACGTCGAACTGACACGTATCTATTCAACACCCCTCTTTTTGCGTCGGAGGTTAAAACTACATAGGGGTTTATATGATTTGGACATTAGTATTATAACCCAGTGTTAGATGTAATATCACGAAAGTACTTTTTCCGTACCAATGTACATTATCAGACGATAACAGTTTTCAGCATTCTAAAATAAATACATTTATGAAATCAGTCGTTTTGGGAAAAGGTGATTTTGATATTTGTTCATGACGATATCGTTACAAGATAGGAATCGGTCCAAACAGACCGGAAGGATTCGCACGTTTATTCAACCGTCCGGTTAAACACTAGGTACAATTTTAATGTCTCATACTCCTCACCCGTCCAAAAAGAAGGCCGGTGTCTCACCAAAATAGTTGATTATGATAAGAAAAACACAATTTGTAGTTAGTCGATGCAATCCTCCAACCGTATTTAAAAACCACCGCAAGGCGCAAATCTCAACCAAACGTAAATAGTTCTAATAACTATCCATCGGCATAATATTCAATACGCGGCACCGAAATTCATGGTAAGCTACGATTCATTTTGCTTTAAGAAATTATTCATTTTCCAATTTTAATGGTAAGCAACCTCGGACGTGACCACAACTGGGATGGGTTGCCAATGTTGCCATCGCAGTCCACCTCAAGAGAAAACCTCTCAAGGCTTTCAGGTTAAGCAACCCTTAGACTGGTCACAACTGGGATGGGTCGCCACCATTCCCACTCGACGATCGCGAAGTTATCATTGGCACCAGCCATACAAACACCTCGAAAACTGCCATTAAAAAAACGGCATCAAGACACAGCCACGGCCATGCCCAATATTAAACCGTAATAAATATTGACGCATGAACACACATAACATACAACTAGGATAACAAAACTCAGTATTTGCCCTGAGAATTCTTTCAGAAAGATTCATCTCAGAAGGGCTTACTCTAATCTCAGGAAGTCAGTTTATAATAAAAATTTCAATTTTATATAAAAAAAAAAAATGAAATAAACATTTCTCAAACAGGGCGTAAATAATTTAAATACTATGGTATTTCATAAGTGTTCAGAAATTTATTTTAAAAATGTGTTAGTATCATAGCATGATTTCACTCTGCTAACAGATCGCCGCTCGCGCCCAACGCTCTGATCAAACAGAGCATACCTCCCACGTTCACTGTTACAAATCTCCGTCCCATAACGAAACCGCTCCCACGAAGAGCAGGAAAATCAGGGGAAAGATGGTACACATAACATCATACACAATACAATAAAATTAGTTTCATTATCTTCACGTTCATGTCGGCACAAGTTTGGAACAGTGTTGATATTCAAATTTCAAATTCACTTGTTAAGATACATCAATATTTTTTTTTTTTTTATCTCTTGCTCTGTGTGACCACATGAGTAGGGAAAGGGAACAGACACAGTAAATATGTTATTTTTCCTTCTTAGATACTTCATTTTTATTTTTAACTTCACAAACTGGTAACATAACTATTATTCCTTCAACAACATAGATGTCCCATTAGGCTTTGTGTCCATTGTTAAACAATTGTTATCAAAAACTGTGCAAGTACAAGTCAAGCAAGCAGATCAAGTACAACTTTCAAAGCCAAATTTCTCCCAATAGTTTTCAATATACCGCTACAAAAATAAATAACATGGATTTTTTTTTTTTTACTTATCGAGTAGATCACAGGTACTAATACCAGCGCGACCTCAGACTCCTCTACAGGTCAAACCTGACCCGATTTCTACCGCCATCCAGCGGCCGCCGTCACACACACACCGGTAAATCAATCAGACAACCAGTGCGCAGGTACCCCACTATACTCACTCAAAGGCAATAAAAAGCCAGACCGGTATGTAGTCCACAGAATACAAGCAGGACCTGAACCCGGAACCCCCAGTCACAGGCGAGCAATTCAACCACTCAGCCACCTCTGCTTGAACTTATTTTAGGTATTTTTATTATTTATTGGAACGATGAATACCAATTTCATTCATTGGTTTAAAGCTTCCAGAGTACAGCTAAATAGCCACAGTAGAAATTATAAAGCCAATCACTAAAATATTATAAAGGCACTTTACAAGTGATAAATTGTTTAGAATTTTCCACACTTGGAAATTAAATCAAAACCATGTTTAAAGTAATTTGCCTTTCCTTCTAATACAACTTTCTATGCCATACAATTAAATTAGAAATATTACTTTCAGCTGTTCACTATAAACTGGTGATTAATTTGAAAACTAATTTAATTTTTATTCTATTTTGTAGATATGCAACAAACACTTCCTTGTTTATTTCACAAAATAAAAGTATTTTTATTTTTATTTTATTCTGGTACTCAACATACACTCAGCCAAAATTTATTTTCTATTATTATTTAAAATGTTACCCAACAGCAAATAAACCTTGTAATCATTGTTATTATTAGTTCACCAATGGTCAGCGAAGATTGTTTTTATTTTCCAGTAATTCTAGAATTTAGTCATAACAAAATAGCTTATTTAAATTTTAATTAATGTCAACACATCAATTTATCAAACACATTCCATGATCACATAAAATATTTACCTCTGCTTCTCAGTTTTTAATCTGAACATTTAATTATTAGGTACAACAACACAACATTACCATGGACATAAGTGATCAATAGATAGAAACTCACATGTAAACACAGGTATAAATATCATTTTGTCATTTAGAAAATATACTTAAAAAGAAAACACATGTAACACTCGCCTTATCCGGGCTTATGCAATGCATGTGGTCGGCCTTATATCGGCAGAGCGCCTCTTCGCACATTCTCTTTGATTGTTGTTGCTTATAAACTAAGATTTTTGTTAGGAATTGAAAAATTGTATAATAATAACTCACCCACAGGTGCGTACATACATCAATTTTGCTTTGTGGTCTCATAGTAGGTAACATCTCCCACGGATAAATAAGCAGATCCTGGCACATTGAGCAACAACACGTTTCACAGGGGAATCCGGCGTTAATATAACATACCTACTTAAAATTGAGATCATGGCTACAGGAACACAGAATGCAGTTTCTTGACTTGTGTCATTCCAAAGTAACATTTGGAGGTTACAAGTAAGGCCAAGTAGTTAAAGAAAATGTTGTTTTACGTAAACGCCAACAAGGATCACCAAAGATGATGATGATGTGTATTCGCGTTGTTACACGCATTTTTGTTTTACTTTCGCCAAAGGGCTTGCCGGCGTTTTCATGTAAGATGTCACAAAAGGAAAAGTACTTCCCTGAATTGCTGTATTTCTTTTCCAAAGAAGGCTTTGGCTTCATATCCCACCGCTGCTATCGCGGAGCTGGTGGTAGCCGACGAATATTTAACACCAATAAATATTCAATTAATAGAATCAGCGCGTCATACATAACACCGACGCCTTAGATGAACCGTTTCACACCAACCGTCATTCTGACACTGACAATGACAACCGTTCATGACTGACTCAGGGATAATAACAATAGACAATATTCATTTAGGGCGCTAGCTATTTAGCACTCCGACATACATATACGTATATATTACTTTTTTTTAATAGGATTCTAATCATACAATGAAGTTTTTTGTTATCAGATTTATTTCAAGTGTTCAAGATAATTCCACCAAGCAAAGCAATCCACAATACAATACCATTAACCAAATAAATACTTGAGTTTTTTTTTTTCAGTTTGCGTGTATCACTCTAGATCTCATTTATGCTTCTCATCAGGCAAGATAGAGGTCAAACGCACTCAGTTTATTTTGATCAATAAATCAAGTCAATCTTAAATGAATTTGCGAGTATTAAAAGCTTTGCTGCGCCATCTATTGATTTTTTTGTGAACTATCGTATAAGAATTTAATATATGGATTTATAGCGGTTTTATTAAATTTCACTATGTTGTTCATACAAAAAAGTTGCGTCTTAATAAGGATAACAAAAATGTCTAATGACATTTTTGATTTTTTTTTTAAATAGCTGAGATATAAGGTTTTTTTTTATATATTATCGCCATTTTAAAAAATTTCGAAAAACTGGCTCGACTAAAAAATTCTATAAAATTAACGAACCTGCTCAAAAAATTTCATGAGAATCGGTACAGAAATGCGACCTGTAGGCGATAACATCCGGACAGACAAAAGAATTTTCGGCTAGTGGAAACTGAGACGCTTCGCTCGCTGCGCTCGCTCGGTCGATAAATAATTTTATCTACACTCATGTCGAAATATTCGAATTACGAATTTGAAGATGGTTTTATAAAGACGTACTTTATAAACGCACATACATAAATTAAAAAATAAAAGTCATTATAGTACTGCCAGCAGTATCACAAAATAACTTTTTAATTTGTATAGTACACTTTTACTTTTTAATTTATTAAATTAGGCTGAATGTAAAAAAGAGGCGCCCGCATGGCATACGCAGTTTGAACTTGTAAAAAAGTGGTGCATTCGTAGTTCGAACTTAATTTCCCGCTATAAATCTTTTCTTTGTTACTTAGCTACTATGTTTAATTTTAATTGTTCCTATGAGTGAAGATAAAGTAGTGTATGCAACTGTACATAATTAGGCATTAAAACACTCGTGTGATGTAATTACATCACACGAGCCACTAGTAACTACTAGTGGTTCTGTAAGAACAGTAGACCTCGCGAGCCCTTCCACGAAATAACCGATATTTTACCGTGGCTTAGAAGAGTTTTGAAACCAACCTACCAATGCTGGAAAGAAAGTAAAAAGTCTCATATTTTACCCATAAGCCCAAACATGTTCTTGTAGTTGGTCAATACCACAAAAAAATTGACTGAAACCTGTCTTTTTGCCTTGAATAATATAAATAATTAAAAAAAACCTACTTAAACTTACGAAAATATAACAATTGCGAATTTGCGAGTATAAAAGCTTTGCTGCGCCATCTATTATTTTTTTGTGAACTAATGTATGAGAATTTAAAATATATGGATTTCTAGCGGTTTTATTGAATTTCACTATGTTGTTTAGACAAAAAAGTTGTGTCTTAATAAGAATAACAAAAAACGTCTAATGACATTTTTGATTTTTTTTTTAATAGCTGAGATATGAGGTTTTTTTTATATATTTCCGCCATTTTTTTAAATTTAAAAAATCTGGCTCGACTAAAAAATTCTAAAAAATTACCGAACCGGCTCACAAAATTTCATGAGAATCGGTTCAGAAATGCGACCTGTAGGCGATAACATCCGGACAGACAAACGAATTTTCGGCTAGTGGAAACTGAGATGATGCTCATGTTTTAATGCCTCTCATTGTGTATCAGTTGCATAAACTACTATTAAAAGGAGATAAGTTTACCTCTGGCGGTAGTGTGGGGGACAGACTCTTGTTTTTGGAGAACATGCTGGTGCGGCGGCTGGAGGACGGCTCCGAGCGCCGGCGGCACGAGCCGCGGAGCCACGTGCACAGCCGCGTGCAGCAACTACATCACAAAAGCATGTTTGTATAGATGGCCACCTGGGTTTTAACCCGAAACTGGGTTAGAACCAAGTTATCACCCATTGCAATGTATGGACTGAAATGAGTGATAACTGGGTTAAAACCCAGTATGTTAGTGTCACAAAAAAGAGGTGGCAAAAGTTCGCAGTGTTTTTCGAAGCGCATTTATTTTCTCTCTCTCTGGTCGGTCCTTCATGGTTGGTGGTTCTTTTGCTACTACTTTGTATTTCTTTTCTGTAAATGGTGCAATAAAGTGTTGATCTATCTATCTATCTAAAGATCATGGTGGGATGAAATTCTAAAACGGACGAACTGTTTTCAACGGCTTCTGTCGACTGCGATGTTAGTGACAGTATAGAATTTCGGTTTATTTTTTTCAAAAGCACCAAATGAAGCGCACCAAGAATATTTCTTGAAGCACACCTTTCACTGGTGCTAACGAAATCAACTACTTAATTAGGTACTAAAGAAAGGTCTTCGCAGAATAGTTTAGGTGTGCTTCATTTGGTGCGTTTAAAAATGGATGCGCTGCGAGGAATACCTCAAGAGGTTTTAAGTCGACCGCACTTCTTGACAAACAAACGAGACTAATTTAATCTTTTGAGCAAACAATTATATTCTATCAAACAGAATTATTAGCTAACGCTTATTGTCGAATAGGCGGAGGCGTCTCTCCTCTCCAATTCAAGCCGTCTCTTTCCACAACATCCCATATCAACAACGCCTGGGACCGCCGCAGCAACATCTGCAATGTTGCGCGGCTCATTGGGCAGCCGCAAAATTCAAATTTAAAATGTTGGATGGGCACTCATTACCCATCCAATATTATAATTCTGTATGGACACACGACCGGACCAGACACAAAATAAGTTTTATTGTTATAACTGCTAGGTAAAGACGGAAGTCTTAATATGCTAAGATTAATTGGCTTAGCAAGCCACTAAAGTGTTAAAAAGAAACGAGGATTCTTTTAAATAAACAGAACTTACTTAGGCGGAGGCCTGTCGCTCAGTATGCTGTCTCTCCTCTCAATCTCAGCCCGGCTCTTTCCGCAACATCCCGTGTCAACAACGCCTGGGATCGCCGCAACATCGCCGATGTTGCGCGGCTGCACGTCCGACACATCGCTGACGCGGCGCCGGCGTCCGCAACACCCGCAGAAAATGTCGCGCAGTTTCTGTTTTCGTTTCGTCTCGCTCTCGAACTCTATCGTTGACGTCTGGAGGAAGAGAGATGATTATAGTGTTACCATTTTTTATTAAATAGTGGGAACAGCGCTCTACACACACCCACAGAGACACACATACACAGAGGTCTGCGTACACCTCTCAGCAACAAGGACTTCCGCACGGCACGGGGTCCGTGTTGCTCTATGTTATAATCACATGAAACAACTTGTCCGTGTTGCTCTTTGTTATAATCACATGAAACAACTTGTCCGTGTTGCTCTTTGTTATAATCACATGAAACAACTTGTCCGTCTTGCTTTATGTTATAATTATAATCACATGAAACAACTTGTCCGTGTTGCTCTTTGTTATAATCACATGAAACCACTTTCACGCGTACACCGAAATAACGTAAAAGCCGATTTACTGGTGTCAATGTGATAACTTTATTATTTCACACTTTTCCTGAGATGTACTTATGTAGGTAGGTCTACCTACGAACTATTGTGAGAATGCTAGAAACTGCACTAAACTGAACTAAAGAAATAAGTTTGGTTTACTGCTTCCTGAAAATGAAGCCGTTGAAAAGAATAATTTTTAAAATTACACGTCCTTCTTCACGGAACTTTAGTTGTGATTTGCGAGGCCCAAGTGTTGTAATACCATTTGTTTTATTCGCGTGACTTGGCGCACGTTTACCAAAAATGATTATTATTAGTTTTATCTACTCCCGCGATCGTAGTGGACGGCGTTTAAGAAAATAATTTTCATTAGAGTTCCTTACGAAAATCTGTGTAAGAATCAAAAACAAACAAATGTACGAACAAGCTAATTATTAAAAAATAAAAAAACACGACTGACAACTCACATAGCCCAAAATAACAAAAACAACTTACTAGGAGGAATGCGAGGAATCTAAAAATACCTTTCACATCAAAATCTGTTAAGCCGTTCAGGACGTATGGTGGAATAAAGAAACTTACATACTTACATACATGAACCCCGAAAACATAACACTTCTTTTTTTGGTCAGTTGTGTAAAAAGCAAAAATGGTCCAAACTTTACCATCTAACCTAAAACCACTGAATTTTACTTACTAAAGTTTGGATTTGTGTGACTGATAATAAGTACTCGTACTCAAAAAAACTTACTCAGTGTGTATGTATGTTACTCAATCACGCTTGATCCGCTAAGCAAATCCATCAGTTAATCAGCGTCCAAGTTTATACAATATCGATTTGAAGCAGTATTTAAATCATTTGAATCAAGTAAAAACAATGCAAATTCAAGAAACAACTACACTTAATATATTTATTATTCCAAGCAACTGTTTAGCTTTAGGTAGTAACGCGCGCCCTTGACTTAGCCGGTCACACTTGCTTGGCGGTTTGTGAACCAAGACAATCAATTATAAAAATAAGTGGAATTTATAACTACTTTATTTTTCAAGGTGGAGCGTAAATGTAGAGTACTTAACCCATCACGAACTCTTAGTGACTTGTCTAGACATAACCTACCTATGCCTTCGAGCAACATGGACTTCCGTGTATCTATGGTAAGCCCCTATAAGGATTTGGTTAAAAATCCTGAAAATTTTCAAGGTCTACTTAGGTTAGCTTTTGTATAAAAAAATCCAGACTTTATAGAAGAAAGATAACATGATGACGTTAGACCGGTACACGAAGTTTGTTGAAATTTCAGTTGTTGAAATATAAGAATTTAAAATGACCATTGGCACCCACCATGACATTCGTATATATGTCCTGGCTGTCATATAATACAAAATTAATGTTTAAATAATATAATACAAAATTAAAAAAAAACATGTAAGTCTCACCTTTCCTGCTGCTCTTTCCGCTTCCGTCTCAGCATTTTCCTCCTTATGTTTACAGCAATTTAATTTACTAAGCGCTCCAGTTTTCTGCGCCTCCACATCTGCCATCTCTGTCTCTTCATCGCTCTCCCCCTTCACGCAACAAGGACAGCACTTGGTCTTGCACTTCGTCATCAAACGAACGCAGATGTTCGGCTGTTTCTGGGCCTCAGGCGTTGGTTCTTTGCTGTCATTGGAAGACGTAGTTTTCTCTTCTTTGGATTGTCGTCTGTTCGTCCGAGCTGGTGGTTTTGGAGTAGTGCTTGTGCTTTGGGGGAACCTGGTGGTGAAACACAAGAATTAATGGTCGATTAGAGACCCTAAGAGGATGCAACTGTCCGAACGGACAATCTTAAAAGATTTTCTTTCTTTTTACTATTTTTATTATGAATATATTGTTTGCTTTTTTTACTTCTTTCATGTTCCACCCAAAGGCTGGCTGGATAATTTGCATTTCTATAAGGGGTCTGTAAAGGGTAGCGTGTTTGTAGTTCTTATGTTTTAACTTAATTTGCTGATAGAATATCATCATGAGGAAACATGCGCTCTAGTTGTGGATGATCAATTTGGTGTGTTTAATGGAGAAGGCAATGGCAAACTACTAGTAAATTAAATTCTATTATGACCATGACCCTAAGCAATGAGAAATAAGTCTAGAATCTTACAAGTTGAATAGTTAAAACATGGTTTGGTTTTAACAGAGTTTCGCTTCGTGAAGAAGCGACGAATGAAAACATTAAACCAATACGAACGTATATAAATACTGTTACTGTACTGTAACGTATTTAACTGTGTATACTTTTAACTGTGGCCGACGCAGAAAATGTACCTAAATTGTAGAACTGTTTTTGCATGCAATAGTACGGATTGAGTTTCGTATTAAGTATAGTTCATGCACATTACTTAATCACATTATGCTTAGTTTATAGCCCATAAGTTATGCGCATACTAAGTAAACGTAAACTTTTATAAACATGCAAAGTTCTTGTTACGCAGCGAATGCGCCATAGATGGCTGTAGTGTAGTAGTAACCTGCTGTAGTAACGCAGAAATCTTAGTAATATATGACCATAGAAAGAGAGACCATCAATGGAGTTATCTCACATTGGTCTTTAAAGCTCTCTGACACATTTTGAATTACTTTCCTTATCCATCCTATCCTACCCTCATGCAAAGACAAAGATATAGAAGGCCCTCAGTCCCCAGCGGTCCTGCAAAGACTGGTTTCGGCAGCGGCCAGAGCACCACAGAGGATGCGAATCCCTGGGTAAGATCCGGTTGCCTAAAAACGATAAACCTGGCTAAGTGTGGGGAAGCCACCGACGAGATAGGCCGATGACATAGCCCGTACTATATTGGGAAAGAGCTGGATGAGGAATGCTCAAGATCATAAGGAACGGCGTGTGCATGAGGAGACCTACACTCAGCAGTGGGTGGACAACGGTTGAAGAAGAATCCATCCTATTCTTTTCACTTCTTACTGCACCTTATTTTTTCCAGTATCTCTCCACTCAAAGATTGGCTGGAAGATGAAGCTGCAAATGGTGTAGTGGTGTTCTTACTTTTTGCAACTTACATTTTTAAAAATAATCTTACTTTTTGCAGTGGAAAATATTATGACGTGCCCTTAAGTAGTTGCCGTTAATTAGTTTGATTTCTGGAGGTACTAATTTATTATTTTCCCATTTTACATGCTCTAATAATATTGTACCTAATGCTAATAAACATAGACATGCATATGTCAAAGATAAAAACTTAAAATAACATCGTATTCGCAGACCAAACAGACGTGAGGGCATGCGATCGTTTCGTTCAAAACAAATTGGTTAGTTTACCTTAGCAGCGCAGATTGGCCCGGGTATCTAGATGGAAGGCAAATTCTCTTTTAATAACACTTGCAAGCAACAAAAGAACTATAAAGTTAAAGCAATTTGCCCAGGCTTAATTTCGGGTAAGGCAAAGTGGAGTGCTTAATTGGTCCCAACCATTTTAGTATACACGCATAACTTGAAAAGCGTATTTATTCTACCTTAATATGGTTCTATAAATATAAAGGTTCTATATACAGGATGTTTTTTAAATCATTGGCATCCTTTCTACTGGTGAAAGTACTCATGAACATGAGCAACTTTTTGTATGGGACCGACTCAATCCGATGGAAAAAAAAATCTGCTGTTCCATACATTTCGGGTGAGTAGGTATTGGAAAATAGTATGGAACAGCAGATTTTTTTTTTGTGCAAAACTACTTAATTTTAGGCATAATTAATATATTTGTAAAGTTAGTCAACGTCAAAATGTGACATTTTTTTCAAGGTTCTTGAATACAAGGGTTACATTTTGAGGTTATGTTTTGACCGTGGCATTTCGGTTGACTATCTGTGACTGTAATTAACTGGTTTATGGCTATGTAAATGCTGCAGCGTTTAGGTACTAGTTAATATAATATCCAGTACATAATGTAATAAATAAATAATATAAAAACAATGTAAAAGAAAGTAGTAATCAAAATATAATCTGCAATATATGGTGTCAGAATATCTGCAATTACCTATTTTTTACTTAAGGATAAAGCGAAGGGCTGTTCATTAAACAATTTCCGCTGGATGGCGTTGATAGCAACATTTTCCGTTTTATTTTTTTTGTTGCGTTGTTGCAGTACTTATAGGCAAAAATTTTGAATTGGCGAGCGGTAAACACACTATTTTATTTATTTTATGGCCTACGATTATATTTCAGTCAACATAATGAAAAAAAAGCTTTAGAATAGAATCTGCCATGAATCTTCGTATCTCTACACTCACTCACACTACGACGAGAGCTTTCAAAATGACATTAAATATAGCGCAAAGCATGTTATACATTTAAAAATACGCTACTAGATGGCACTTATTTCAAAAGAGTGTCTAACTACAATAATGCCAATCGGACTGGCTGGCAGCATAAGAAAAAAGAAAAAGAAATTTAAAAAATACAAAGAACGAAATATAACCTATAATTTCTTCTAGTCATTGTCATATTTTGTAAGAAAGCAAGAAAATATATTTATGAAAATTAATATACATAGATAGTTCAAGTTCGTATCAATTGGACTCAGAAAGTCAGCAACGAAAAAGTTCTCCAGCGCGTTGCAATGTCTAGACTGTAGTTGCAAAATGTCAAAAAGCGCAAAGTTGAATATTTGGGACACGTTTTGCGACACGACAGATATCAGCTACTTCAGCTTATTATGATGAGAAAAATAGAAGGCAACAGATGTGTTTGAAGACGCAAAAAATCATGGCTAAGAAACATATGCGAGTGGACTAGAGTCACCACGGTTGAGGAGCTGTTTCGCTTAGCGACGAACGAGAAGAGTTTGCGAATCTGACGGAACCTCCAGTAATGGAGAAGCACTACAAGAAGAAGTTCTAGTTCAGTAGTGCAAAATCATAATTAGTAATAAGAAACTGTAATTTAAATACCTATCTACCAATAGTTTCAGCAGTTTGGATTTCACCACCTCTTAGATTTCCAACAGAAATCTAGCAATACTTCGAACATCTATTTTCAAAAATCAATCAGCAAGCAGGACAAGCCACCGCAGACGTCATGATCATAATGTTCTATTGAATTGTATGACTAGAATTATATATTTTAAATAAAACTAAATAGTACATATTGTTGACTTTTATTTTTAGTAATGAAGTGGAAATTTCTTTTCCGAACTTTTTTATTAAAGAAAACAAAAAAAGATTAGGTATATTATAGTTATTCCTTTCTCATATAAATTGTTAAATATTGCAGTCATTGTTCTGTGCATGATGACTCCTTCATTGCTAGGAATGATGGATGATGATGATAAATTCTTCATCACGACAAACATGTGTTACAGTTTTTGTATTTGTATTACAGAATTAGTGTATAAAGAATCACTTGTGCTGTGCATTTCCTGCCAATATGGACCATACCTGAAACAGATTTATAACGTGTTTACAACAGTTTCAATAAATAAATGTCAAACTTTAGTTGTTTTACAATGCGGTGACCGTGTATATATACATGTGTGATATTTATGTCTTTGCAATATTAATGTATCATTCAATAAGATTTTAACTTACGTCAAATCGGTACCTATATCGTTTCAAATCTCCAAGCACTCGCTTCCTCGACTTTAGCGGGTCAGAATTTACCTACATGCCTCAGATATATCTTCCTATCAGATCTAGTAGCCATTATTATCTTCAATGAACAATAAACTAATAAAGCACAAGAGAAACGTAATACACTTATATGAAAAAATCTATTGCAAAAAAATAAACTTCCATAAGTACAACTACAATACAACACGGGGCGTCATAGAATAGGTAAATAGTAATGTTGCAACAATATTGTTGACTATCGATAGTATTGTCAATAGCATTGTGACCATAAAAAATAGTCCTACTATCGATAGTATTGATTTGCAATACTATTAATGATAACCAAAACTAATATTTCAACAAACAATCGATACTATTGCACTATGGATAGCTTGTGAAAATTCAATAGTATTGTTATATAATAGTATCAATACTATCGATAGTATTGAAAAGCAATACTATCGATTGTATCGATAGTTTTGGTTATCATCAATAGTATTGCAAACTATTGGCTATCGATATAAATATATTATCGATATAATAAATATTTTTTCTTTCTTTTCTTTCTTTTTCAATAGTATTGACACTTGTCAATACTATCGATAGTCCTGCAACGCTAGTAGATAGATATGTATGTAGTGTAGACTTTACATCGATACCACGACGAATATCGATATCTTTTATTGTTGATAAAAATTAATATCGTTTTAAAATAATTAAAATAAATCACGGAGGTCGAGCCCACCTCGACTTTATCGATGATTCAAAGTATCGATACTTCGTGCCCTAGAAGTTCTAGGATTTTAAATTAGACGTTCAGAAAACATGTTGGGAAATGCAAACTAAAAACTAAAAAATAATTAATCAGTAATATTTGTTTACTCTGAAACTAAATATAAATGTATGCACATATTCCTATAGTTTATTTTTTGTTAATGAATACCTACGTGTATAATACCTACCTACTATAATGTTTTTTGATAAAAGTATTTGCAAAATTAAATTGTTTAAGTTTCAGAACGAACTCTCTACAATCATAAGAGATGATTGTAGAAAGAAATATCTTTTTGGGTAAAAAAAAGCAACGTTGCCATCTTACACCTCGCACGGATCGGCAACAACGTATCGATGAATTCCTGAGATGAATTCGCACAAATATTCCAGTCCAGTCATATACATAATGGCAAGCTTGTAGTAATAAATTAACTCTAGGGTTCAGTACGTATTTATATGAAAGATTTTTTTATGGTGAAATTTAAATTTGATAACTGGGACATATTATATATTGGATATGAAGGCAGGGATATCTGAATATAACATCTTGACATCTGGATGTGAAGACCTTTTTAATCCATTTTTTTTTCAATATTTGTATGCTGTTACCGGCAAAACATAGAGACACTGTTTTATATTTTTTAACATGTATACCTATTACTACCTATGTTTTACAAATAAAGTATTTGATTGATTGATTGATTGATTGGGTGTCTGGTCATGTGCATATGAAATGCTGGACAGCTGAATATGAGGACCAAAGCTTCAGGAGATGATCACCTGGACATCTGGAAATTAAGACCTGAAAATGTGGAGCTGAAGACCTGGACATCTGGACATCACCTGCACATATGAATTTGAAGACGTGGGAGTTTGGTCATGTGGATACGAAAACCTGGACAGCAGGACATAAAGTCCAGGACTTCACATCCAGATGTCCAGGTGATGTCCAGATGTCATATTTAGATAGCCTGTCTTCAAACCCAAAAGTCCCAGTAATCAAATTTAAATTTCACCATAAAAAATCTTTCATAAAAATATGATTGAACCCTAAATTGAATTTAATATTGAAACTTGCTATTTTATAATTTTTTAGCATTTCATAATTTTCTTTTGTTTTTCACGTACAGCCGATGGCGCTGTCAAGGCTAGCAACGTCGAGGAAGCATGCATTTAGGTCTCAAAGTGCTTTTATATAAATAGTAGTAGTCAGTAGTTTGTAATAAATCTGCTAGACGTCGCCCCTAAATGTCACAAAATATTACGCACACATCAACAAGAATCTCAATTTTTGTCGTATTTTAAAAGCCGTTTTTCTCGTAAATTATTATACATTATTATGTTAAATTCAACATGAGAGCACAATTACTTCATAAGAATCAGAAATTCGATTTTATCATGAGAATCATTAACGAAGTTTAGAGCATTGCTGTAGAACAAAATGTATGGACAGCCAAAGCTTGGCTTTCACCTTAAGTACCTATACACTGTTTGACAAGTCATCATAGCTAGCATAGTTTTATCCTTACTAATATTGACTATATAAACTGTGATAAAGAGATCCACTTTAGCTAAAGATAATGCGTGTGATGACAGTAAATAGAATTGTGATCAAACATGAGCAAAAAGCACTTATACTTTATAGGTTATGAAGTTTACCCGCTATTATCATTGTCGTACCGCTTTGGCAGCAGCTCATTTGGCAATATGTAAACTGTTCTGTTATGAATCATTGTAAATCAGTCACCAATCCAATTACAGCCACCAAATCACAATCGAAACACTTGATTAGCATCGTAATCGAGCGTTGGAAGCACTAACTTTTTGAAAACGGAACGTCTCCGTTCGTAGACATTCAAACGTTTTAAAATTCGACTAGCAAAGAAACAAAGAACTATGCGTCAAAAATGTGAGGTTATTCTTAAATAAGTGTTATTTTCCCGCCATTGTGTGTTTTCAAAGGACGGGCGAGACGACCGGCACGCGAGGCTAGACTGCTTACTGAACCAATTTCTTGAGGGTTGTATCGAGTGCCAAGAATTGCGTTACGTGGATTTTTGTGGCGTGAGCTGCTCTAAAGGGTTGTCGATACCAAAGGTCACATGCACCACTAATAAATCGCGTACGTATGTGCAAAAACGCCTGTTAATGCGCGAGTTGCCTTGAGTTTTTTTTATAGGTAATGAAGTTAACGTCCGTTGATAAGTTTTTCTAACCGCGATGTTGGCTAACCTGACTGCTTGGATTCGGACGATATACTAAGATATACTTTATTACAATGAAGCTAAGATTGATATTCCAATAAAATTTTCTTACATCTACTGTCACTAAGAACATTATTCCTAAGTGCTTTAGGATAAGGTTGGTTTTTGTTTAACCTGTCAGAAGCTGTCAGATAACTTTGATATATGGAATATATATTTTCATAATATCTAATTTCTATATTAATAAGAGTGCTTTAATTTGTATTATTTGCATCTTAAGTGCAAAAAAATCCAAAAAACCCAATTTTTACAAAGCCCTCCTTTATTTATTATTAGTTTATTTATTATTGCGTCTATTACTGTAGATATATTTAATAAATATATTTTTTAGCTATCTGCTAAATATATAATTGCTATATGTTTTCTATAAGTTACACAGCTATCTAGATGTATAGTCAACATAATAATATCAAGTTAATGTGCATAGCATGATCTTCTCTCTATGCTGTTAATTTGCAAAGAATTTGGTTGATGTGTTGCGGACCGTACCTTTCTTTTGCCCACAATTAAGTTAAAGCTATTGTGTTACAGTAAACATAACAATATCACAGCTAATGAGTACCTGTTATTACCCATTTACCTATATTAACGCCTTCAAGGTCATAGGACGCACGTCGCTGTGGCGGGGTAAATGGCAATAAAAATAATCACGATTAGTAACAACAATGTGCTTTAATTTGATTAAAATAGAACAATGCAGAAAACAATCGACCGATATTGTTAGGTTATGTGATTTTATTTGTCATTCACGTGATAAGATTTCTTTGATTCATATAGCTCTTGCTTCATAACAATGGGGTGAAAAAAAATATATAAAATAAAAAATATATTTATTGATTATTTTCAAAATAACATTAGGCTTATAGGAATACGCTGTATTGTCAGTTCGATCCACTAGGTCAGCAACCCACCCATCGAACTAGGAACCAACCTGTATTTCGAGTGAATGAGTGAGCTAAACAGATAATACTAAATGGCGCCCAACGTGGGACTATAAAATTGAGTTTAGTAAAAACTTTTTTTTAATCTAAGCTTCTTAAGGCGCGCTGAGCATTTATTTTTTGTAGAAATTAATCGTCCATGGTATTGAATGAGTCTGAGATGAAACGCTCGTATATGTAACATACGTTCGGGTAAAGTCGGCTCGAGTCGACGAAGGGAAATGTCTTAGTGAAGTTTTCACTTCGGCAGTTTGTGTTCATTAATTTTCACGACAGAAGGCTGGGACAAATACTAGGTTTAGCAGTATTTACTGTTTATTTATACTACTTTATTACCTTCGTACCTACTTATACTGCGGTAACGGGGTTGCCGTTAGATAGAGCGCTTAACGCAACGGAAATTAAGAGGGGTTTGGTAAATGATTCCCTGTAAACAAGACTAATATGATAACGACAAACTAGGTTTTAGGTAAATTACTAAAATAGGTACCTAATTTAATAAAAAGCAGTAAAGTCTAGTGTAGACTATTTTATATTCTTTATTTTTGTGTCCTCATTTCTTCTTGTTGGTGTCAACAGTTTAGGAAAATTTAGTCAAAGCTATTAGCGATATGTTTATTCATTCACGCAATAACTACTAGATGGATTTCGATGATCGATGACTCGGTCATATAAACCTGAAATAGCACATTTATATTTTTAGGAAAATAGTACATAGGGCAGGATTTCCCGAAATTTCAACCGGTGCAACGGTCAGGATAGCAACAAGTAATGTAGAAATAGTACTATAGCCTACACTGGCTACGTAAGTTAGGCTACGCTCTTGATATTTCTTTTATAACGCGAGTTTTGACTTCTCTTGAAAACACAAGAACCTCATCGCACCCGGTCGAAGTAGCCGGCCGTCTTATGTTAATGTGAATGTAGTCACGCCACCGCTCGATACGATGACCGCGGTGACTCGCTACGTTCCTAGTTCGATACGACAAAAATCGTGACTAAACTTCTGACTTTTGAATTCAATGAGATTGCAGAGCTTGATACATTGATCGCGATAATTAGCTAAGTTCCTGGTAGGTTGTCCCACCAAATAAAAAAAAAACCCAAGGTAGCAAAGTTTTTGAGGTACTTTAGATTTCTTAGCGAAGGTGAGATTGATTTATGATTTTCAATAAAACAATTGTTCCCTTTTTTGAAACGTAATCTTATTTAATACACAAAATTATGGGCCACATCTCTTAATTTTTTGCATGCCGAAGCGAAGCGTGCATTATACTCGACTCGTCACGTCAATATCGCGCCAGTTTTGGAACATATATTGTCCCTATCTTTGTCTTAGTCTAATTTGAACCTTATTTAAATGATCTCTACTAATATTAAAATTTATAGTTTCTTGAATAAACAAATTAAGAAAAGAGCACATTACGAGTTTTAAATAATTTTAACAACGCAATGTCATTGTCGTTATCGCAACGCAATTCGTTTGTCTTAGTTCGATATTTTCATTCGAATTACTTTTAAGTAGGGGTAAACTGTAACGTATGGCGAGTAAGGAACGAGCCCAGTTGGCATGCCTGAATGCGGCTGGCCGTGTTTCAACCCCTATAACATATTACTATTGAAACTCTATTCAATATTAAATCAAATCACAAACGATTGAATATATTATAGAACAAAATATTACACACATTAAATTAACTATGAAATCTAAATTCTTATATTAAATCTACAAAAAAATAAATATGTAACGACAAATAATCACAAATTGATGGAAATTTAGTTAAAGTTATTGTCTCGTAGTGGACACGATGGAATTAAGATTATGATGGAAGTTATAATGATTTTAGTCAGTAGTACGAGTATAACTTTGGGAAAATTATCTTACACACCCGCGGAATTTTACTGAACTGACTGATAATGACTAATACCTAACTACAGAATAGTTAATTTGTTTCAACTAAATGTTTAGGATTGAAAGGATTCATCTTTAGTATAGCTGGTAGAGAATGCCATGAGGCATTAGGTCCACCATTTATACATATTTTAAAAAAATATTGCAATCAAGTAAGTATTTGAATAAATAAATAAATCTTCTTTTTTAGTTATGGTTACCATAGATTATAGACATTAAAAAAAGGATTTCCTTTCTTAGTAAATGATCTGCAAAGTACGAGAAAAGCTGATAGAGATTTACAACTCGAAGTTAACAAAGAAGTAATTTAAGTCTTACAGGTGATATTAATTCGAGTGAGTTTTCGTAGTTCCGATCTCGATACGACTCCCCTACTGGCTTCGCCTCGAAGTGACTTATTTTACCCCGTGACATTGCCCCTTAGTTTGTTTGCATTAAAACAAAACATGTGTTTTGAAAAGGCGTAGTTGTTGTTAATTTCTCTCAGGGTCAGACATAAATACGTCTGTTACAAAGAAAGAATTTGGATTATTCAAATTTTGTGGTCAATAAGAGAATATTCTTGGTCAGTGTCGGTTTGAACGATTTAATGCACGGACAGGCAAAAAACACATCAAACTTAATAAATATAAACATCAAGAAAAGAAGAATAAGCTAATTATTGAAAATTAAAAACACGACTGACAACTCACATAGCCTATGTCACTCGGAGGAATGCAAGGAATCTAAAAATACCTCTCACATCAAAATCTGTTCAGCCGTTCAGGACTTACAGTGGAATAAAGAAACTTAAACTCCATTTATTCTTACCAGTCCTATCGTGTAAGCAATCTTACCACGTCTTTTTATGATTTTACAACAATATAAATTAAAATAGACTTTTTAGGAAATTACTTTCGTGGTTAATAAATGTTTTACTTTAGAATGTTTAGGTTTGAACTAATATTTGATTTATTTTCAACAAAATTCAACAAAAAGTACTGTGAAGATTGTTTACATGATAGGACTGGTATGAATAAATGGATTTTACATACATACTTACATACATGAACTCTGAAAACATAACACTCCTTTTTTGGCCAGTCGTGTTAAAAGAAAGAAAAGTATTTTCTTTTTCAGCATAGGTAACAAGAAATAAAGGAATTTATTTACAAAATCATCTCGCAATTTGGAAATTACTAAAGCCAAGATGTTCATGGAATACAATAAGCCTATATAAATACAATTTTACGTCATTGTCTAAGTTCACAAAGCGTAAAGAGCTATCATAACCACTGACAATTTATGTGAAAACGAAACCATCCACAAGTTATTAGCTATTCATACCGCATGAATCTCCGGGGAGAACTATAGTGAAAATTCTCTATGGGAGACTTTCTTTTGTTACGCAGAGCTGTTGGGAAAATAAATTAATAATGACTTTTCCGGAAGGTGAAATATGGATTAGATAAGGTGCACGTGCTTTGCGTTACAGTTTTTTGTGTTCTAGTTTTGGGCTCGGAAAAATGTGAAAAATATTTCCAGTTTCAGTTGACCTACTGGCAAAAGGGTTGTTTTAGAAAAGTACCTATAGGAATATTATTACGTACGTAGACAGGTAAATAAGTCTTATGTTGATTTAGCTATCTGCTTTGTGATTTAGGAGTTTTTATATGTCATGAGCGAATCCTTAAACAAATACTATAAACTTGCTAGAGTTTATAGTATTTGCTTCAAGTCAAATGATTTATCAAGTATCTATTTTATTCAAAGATAGACAGACAACATTTTCTTATATTTGAGTAAGGTACGTGGGTGTTGTTTTTGACACAAAATTATTTGTTCGAACTTATTAAACTTACTTGTGCAAAAGCACAGATCAAATAGATAATATTTTTCTGCAAAATTAAAGGAACTTTTAAGAAAAATATGACTAAATATAACTCACCCGCCATTGCTGTGTGTTGATTTATCAGAATCATTTCCATCCATCATTTTCTTCGGCGTCTTTTTTTCCATTTTCTCCATCCCAGGGGTTGACACATTCGAGCTCTGTACCTCTACTTCTGGTTCTCCCTTCACGAGAGTCTCAGTCATTTTTTCAGCCTCTGCCACAATATCTTTCTTCTTTTCATTTACAACAACCACTATTGGTTCGACATCTTTTTTTATCTCATCCTGAATTTTCTCTTTTAACTCTTTTGGTTCCTCTACAGGCGTTATAATACTATTCACAATTTTCGTAGCTTCAGAACGAATTTCTGCAGCCATTTTGTCATTTTGTTTTACAGCTTGATCCTTTAGATCAGTGAGTTTCGCTGCCATTTCATCTTTAGCCTCATTAGCCACCTTAATATCAGTTTTCGTTTTGTCTGCAACACTTTTGAATGTATTCTTAGTCTCTTTCACTGATTTCGATGCTGATGTTAATATGTTTTCAGTGGATACTTCGGGTTCTTTTAATAATTCGTCAATCTTGTGTCTCACTCTTTCCAAATGTGGGTTATTGAATGGAGGTTGTAATGGTTTCAATTTTATATTATCATCCGAAAACATTGCAGCCGCAGATTTTCCTGGTTTTGTTACCTTCTTATCATCTCCTTTGTCTTTTTCTATTTCTTTTTCAGACTCTTTTTCCTTTTCAGTTTCCTTCTCCTTTTCCTTATTTTTATCTTTTTCTTTGACCTTCTCTTTTTCTTTAATTTTATCTTTATCATCTAATACTTCTTTTACGTCAGTTTTGGTAGGATCGCCGTCTTTTTCTTCCTTTTCGTCTTTAGGAGCTAAAGAATCTCTAGAACTCAATCTCTCAAATATTCCTTTTTCTCTTGCTTTTTCAAAAGCAGCTGGTAATTGATTGGTGACAGTTGTCACAACTTCAAGGGGTTGTGATGTGATTGCTGCAGTAGTCATGGAAAGAACACTCTTCTTTGTTAAGATTACTAATTCACCTTTTTCATTAGTTATTGCATCATACTGTGTCTCATTGTCTTGTTTGGCTACTTCTTCACTACCCATACTAGAATCAGTGACCTTTTTTGCACTTGTTTTAGTGTCATTAGTTTTGTTATCAGCTTTCTTTGGTGATATTTTTTCTTTATTAACACCTGATTTAAGTGATTTTCTATCATCTTGTTTAGACATGTCCTTCTTCGTTCCAACTTCATTAATTTTGCTAGTTGAATTAGTCTTGGCAGACAAGTCTTTTTTACTGTCTCTTTTTTGGAATGGTGGTTTCTCATTAAGTGTCCTCGTACTTGGTGTTCTAATTAAACTTTTCATACTATTTGTTCTATTCATAGGTTTTTTGGGTTCGGGTTTGGTTGGAGATACTGTAGTTTTCTGAGTTGTCTTTGTACTTGGTGCCCTAGTTATGGGTTTGGTTGGTGATTTTGTGGTAGTCTTTGAAACAGATTTAGTATTAGCTTTACGTTTATCAGGACTAGTGTCTCTGCTCATTGTTCTGCTAGGCTGTCTAGAATTTAATCTAGATGTAGCAGGCGTATTTCCGGCTGTTTTAACAGACTTTCTAGTCAGTGGAGAGGGTTTAGTTGGTGTTTTGGCAGATTTGGGTTTCAGATCTTCAACTGGACTTTTATTTGGCGTGCCTACGATCGGAGAGAGGCGTTTGGCATTGATTGATTTATTTGCTGGAGGTGGACCGTTTCTTCCAGGAGAAATAGGTGGCTTTCCTCTTATATGTGCTGGTGCAATGTTCAAAAATTGAGTGCTTTTACTAATTGCTCGTTTATCATGAGTTTGACTTCCAACTTTAATAGTCTCATTAATACTGCTTGTACTATTCGATATAAATCTTTGACTTTTATTAAAATTGTTTTCTGGTGAATTTCTAGAATTAGACCTGTCTCTCCAATTGTTAGTTCTCGCTGGTGACACTGAGCTTTGTCGCTTAGGTATTTTAGAATGTTTCGGAGATCCATCATTTGATTGTGGTTGGGATCTTGAAACAGACCTAAGTCTCGATTTGTGCGTAACTTGTCTAGGCATACCATCGTCCTTATTAATAAATTCTTGGCTGCCTGTTGGAATGTTTTCAAAATGTAGAATAGCTGAAGGGGAGTTGGATCTTGATCTAAGACTAATTTTGTTCGGGGAACTACTTCTAGACGTAGCGCGGGAACAAACAACACTTCTAATAGCATCACTTTTAGCATTCTTCTCTGTTAGTCCCATTTCTTTGAGTAACGCTTCCTCTTCTTCTTGCCTCTTCCTTTCAGCTTCTGCTTCGTGTTTTTCTCTGTTTAGTTCGCTTAATTCTCTGACTTCTTCTATGTTTTCTTTAAGGAAGTTTCTAGGTGAATGAGGTCTGGAGGACAGATTGAGTATCGGTGGAGGGAGAGCAGTAGTGGCC
The DNA here is from genome assembly GCA_018467065.1 of Ephestia elutella. Lineage (NCBI taxonomy): Eukaryota > Metazoa > Arthropoda > Insecta > Lepidoptera > Pyralidae > Ephestia > Ephestia elutella. The sequence goes on along the minus strand of CM031594.1, from coordinate 11,400,847 downwards.
ATTTTGTCTATTCTAGGTAAGGAGTTAGTTCTTCTTCTTGGAGGGGAATTGGCTCTGGAGTTTGCTGCTGATGTTCTTGGAGTATTATGTCGAGACGTACTCTCTCTGAAGCCGCGACCTTTGAGAGAAAGTAATAAATATAAATTTAACATTCAGGTAATGATTACCACATAATTTTTGTCATTGCCAAATTTTTGTCAAAGCAAAAAATTGTGTAATTTGTATACTAGTTAAATAATTGTGTAATTTCGGTACATTTCTAATGAAACAAAACAATTGGACTTAATAAAGAACTTGGTTACCTTTGAAAGGGGAGACTCGTTCAGTCCGTATTTCCACCGGGAGTGACCTCGGACTGGACGGCCGGGACGCCACCGGCTCGGCGATGATCGCGAATGACGACTCGCGCTTTCTTTTCGACGTTGGCACCACTCTGGACACAGAGAAGAAAACATTATTTAATTATAGCTTGTTTTAATTATTTGATTTTAATTATTATTCTTTTTGTTTCATTAATTAATAATTTTATTACGGCTTTTCACATACAATTTAAGAAATGTAGTAGGTTTTCGGTTACATAAAGATCACAATTTACTGCCATAGAAACCAAGTCTTTACAACCGCAAGATTTTGTTATAGAGTCGAGCATTTACCAAAAACCAACACAATTAAATTAAGTCTTTTAAAGTTGATATCAAAGCAATCATCAAGCAATTAAAAATTAAAGTTTATTTGGTACAATAAACAAGCAGTACAATAAGTACATTTGAACGATAATCTGCAGTTATTAGAAACTGTGTCAATCCATCAAAATATCAGTAAGTAATATTTTTACAATTATTTATTTAGGTAACTACTATAATGTTTATTGATTGCGAATAGAGTTTAGAAGAAAATTGGAGATTGAGCTGACACTAATTAATTTTCGTCACATGTGTGCAACATACAGGTAGGTATCATTAGCACCTGACTCCGTATAAACAATATAAACACAACAATATTGTTCATGACGTTGGTAGGTACTGAACTATATCACATGTACTTCTTTTGAAAATGTTTGTAACGTCATCACCAACCTGCAAGTCATCACAAAAGGCTAAATTACGGAAACACGCCGCATAGAATTACAAAATAGCTGACAGATTGATTTATTGGACTCATGATAGGTTCAGAATATAGTTCTATATGTATGTAGTATAGTAAAATTACTCCACACTAAATAAAAGAAATGAATGGAAAATCTACCTACTACCTACCGTCACATGGGCGTAAGGTAAAAAAAATAATGTTTATTATTTTTTCTATAACATATATTATAGTAACGAAACGGCCAAGTCAAGCAATAGGTATTTTGACTAAGATGATGGTTATGAAGTTATGGCTTTAAGAGTTCGGCGTGTAGAGATAGTAGCTTGGCTCTACATGAGATCTGATATTTTTTTGACAGAACGAGCTTTAAGGTCTCGTCTTGGTAACATTTTAGGTACATGAAAATGTTTTTGGAGGGGTAATACTTACAAAATAAGAATTTTGACAGCATGTCACAATATAGATGAAGAATCGGTCTTCACTAGGAAAATATTCTCACACACTTATTGGTTCGTTTATATATTTTCAGCACATTGTTTTACTATGGTAACAATTTTATAAACTTTAATTATTGTTATAAAAAAATATAATATAACTCTACTAAATTATGTTTACCTTTATTATAAGATAACATAAATATTGTAGCACACACGTCCAAATCAGTTAACATGATCCATTTTTATGGTGGAAATTACGTTTACATAAAAAATATATACTTGTATTGGTTAAAATTCAAAAGAAATTCACCTAATTTGTTGTAAACGTAACAAAGTTTCATGGAAATGACTGGAAACTAACAAAGAACATACAACTCACAATGCGCTAATTTCCGCTTACAATCAACATTTATAATGCGAAAATTCTATTTCCATTTACAAGTTTCTTGGAAAATAATCAGGGGGCACGGCAGTGTCCCCGCCAAGTCGAGCGCGAAGCACTGCCTTACCATCCTTTACCGGAACCACTACCATTTCGCCGCATTTTCAGGTCCCTATTTGAGAACCTCTGTATAAGACCAGAACGCAGAAATTTTAGTCATCCAGTAAGCTATAATCACATACTTAAAATCCAAAATTTCAAGTTTGTAGGTCATTTAGTTTCGAAGTTAAGCGAAAGCAAAGTTTCGCAATTATGACACTTACTCATGATTATCAGAATAGAACTAGTACTTCCCATAAACTCAGCTGAAATTTGGTGCAAGGTTAGGGTTTAATGGCCACATAAAGGGAAAACTATTAAAACTAGGATAATCGAAGATCTGGAGTACCTGGTGACCCTGATTAGAAAACACAAGGGCCCAACCAAATTATTAGAGATCGACATGCCGCCTTTACAAAAAATATTCAACTTCATTTGATGTCAAAAATCGAAGGTCTGAAGTATCTGATGAAGAACCCTCAGCTGGTCTCAGCTGTATTTGGCCAAGTCACACAACATGAACTATAATAATAAATAAATAGCAGTAAGGAACCTTAGACTTGGCATGACTTTGTCTAGATTTCATTACTTTTTCTTTTTAGAGATAAACAAGCAACTCCATCGAGACTTGGCTAGTTTTTTACAGAATGTTTTTGGTGGGATTTAATTATTCTGATGCATACCTAAATTATTATCATACATTTAACATTTTCAAAACACGAAATGTGAAGCACATCAATTTGTAATTTAACTCTTCTTTGAGTCTCTTAAAAATCTTTAATCAAGCCGAAATCCTTGTGGACCAACTCGTCCATATACTTATTAAAGGTATACCCTGTGGCGTACAGCGGAGCGTCATGTTCCCCGCTACCCGCATTGAGCTGTGACTCATTATATTCAGATACGTCTCGGTGTGCGGACGGTTGCCCGAGTGCAGAGGCTGTTATCATTCTCAGTGACTATCTAGTCGCTCTGTACCAACTTATACCAATAGTCAGGATACGGTGGAGCCCCAGTTAACTGACCCGGTTAAGCCCCGGGTCAGGTTGTGCTGTGGGGCACATAACGTGCGGGGCGGGGCACGTTACTATGCCGTATAATATTAGTGCCAACGGCACATTTGGCGACGAGATAAAAGTGAGTACATTAATCTTTAGTAAAAAAAAACAAAGAAAGTGGGTGGAATATTCAATTTAATTTTATAATCCTATCACTGGGCTTCCGCCCGCGTTAGATTCTTATTCGAGGGTAGAATCTTAAGAAAATATATCGTAAAGAATAATCAGCCATCTCGATAATCAATAATTTAGTGATAAGGGTACAAAATGACCTTATTGTCTTCGATACCATGAATGGCTCAAGGGATCTTGTCACCAACATAACAACAATATTTTTTATTTAAATATTAATTTCAATATTTTCCTGCATCTATAGTTTGGCCATAGTGGCCGTGATGATATACATCTATGAAAAAGTTAATAAGTAGGTACTAAACAATAAACGACAAATACAGATTTCACGTAACATTTAATGGCTCTGATTGTGATGAGCGGCACCTAACTGTTTATGAATAGCTTTTCGCTTAATACAATGAGTATTATTCTGTTAACAATGCACTTTCTATACATAATTTGAAATATTTGCTCATTCATTTATTCACTGTACAATATTTACAATTTATCATTATACAATGTTACATAAACCAATATGAATAATAAATGAAGAATGAATGAATGAAGTAATATGAATGCATACTTAGTTTTCTTAGGTTAAAACCTCAGTTTAAAACTTAACTACAGTGATACAAATCATGAAGTCGGCTGGACTGGCACTACCGGCAGGTCACAAGACAGAATATTTATAATTGATTATTTTTCTAAAGCGAAGTATATATAGCAATTACCTACTTTTAATTTAACGATTTAACATAAGAAACAAAAATTTAAAGCTTGTGTCGTGTCACTGTGAAAGATACACGAATTTTTGTTTTCTAAAGTTTTTATACCTTTGGTATTATCAAAATAGATAAAACAGTGAAATAAATAGGTATAAAAATGGAATATTATAATTATTTTCTCATCACAATCAAATCAGTTCAATTTGTGTCATATAACTAATACCCAATTTCTGAGATACTTTTGTCAATCTGTTGATCTATTACCATAATAATTGCGTTTCTGAACAACGTAAATTAAACTATGTTTATATGAGGTTAACTTAACTGTCCATTGTGACGATATTTTATATAATAAAGGTACCTAAGTGCAACCAGAACAGGAATTGTGGTCGGCTGGTACCTGAACTAGAAAAAACATGTTTCCCTGGTTCCCAACCCGAGAGATTATTATAATTAACTGATATTTAATCGATAGTGTACTTTTTCCATATGATTGATTAATATCGTGATGAAAAAAAAACACAAAATTTGAACTAAGAGTGAAATAAAAAATAAATAGTAATAGGTATTAAAACAATTACAAGGGTGCAAGTAAATTTTAGAAAGAACTATAGGAACTATATTTTTGATGTCTCTAAATATAAGAATTATTTTAACTAAATAGTTAAAAGTTGACTAGTATCATAAAGAAACTACCACCCGAGATGCAAGAAAATACACGCCAAAATAAAAAAATAAAAATTGAAGGACAGTTTTAAATAATTAGTCTGGTTCTAAAAATACATGATATTTTAACCAGTGGAGTTCGTTACAGCTTCTGGTTGACCGGAACATTGATAGATGCGTCGATTAAGATGTTGTTCTCTGTGATTACAATATTCAGAAAAAAAACTTGTTTATGTAACACTGGCGGCCCGTCCCAGCTTTGCAAGGGGGCCATTTAGAGGTAAATTATGTTACATAGAAATAATATAGGTGCTAACGCAGGAATAAATTTTGAAATCAATCCAGTGATTAAGATTTTTTGATAAAAATATCTTTAAGGAAAATGCAAAACTTCCATTTTGTATTATGGGTATTGAAGTGTAAGAAGTGTAGATTGTACACTAAAATGTATTGTATATTTAATGTGAAATAAACAAGTAAAACAAATAAAATAGGTACCTAAATAAATGGATAAAAAAATACGGCAGTAAATACTTAGCGTATTTCAACATAATATGACAGACATGTCGATAACATGTACAAGTTTAAGCCACCAGGAAACCTACAATATAAAATGGAGGCATTTATTTACTTTACTCAATTATTATTTTACAGTCTACCCTGTAAAACAAAATGGTATTTCATTGAAAGCGAATTAATTGAACTTATTGGTGAAAACATAAATTAAGTTTATTACAAAGGATTTAAGTATGATTGTTCGGTCCTGACAAATACAGTAACTGGGCTATGCCCAACGATTTTGATATTAATTGATGCTATAATAACTACTTTAACGAAGGTACACTCGGTTGCCTTTATATGTTTACATTAATTTACTTCACTAATCACAATGGTACCCCAAGAAGCAAGTTTACGTGCATGAACAAAGTATATTAATTGTTCTTTAATGCACTATAAGTATACCATACATAAATGCTGTTCTAATAACTATTCATAGTTTAGTTTATTAAAATTTCCAATTGTAATGATGTGTAAGGAGATATTATTTTCCATTGATCATTGACGAGTTAGCAATGAATCAGTTAGTTGTAATGACAACACAATATTTATTGGAAAATAGAGAAAAGCAGTTAAAATATCTAAATACATGGTGTCACCTAAATGTTATTTTTACTGTTTTATACTCATACTTAATATCCAACAGTATTTTAGTACCTTTGTTTATGAGTCCATAATTATGGATTGATAAGTCAGCATTAACTCGACCTCGGCAATTTTATTGCCTGAAGTCATCATTAAATTGCTAAAGTTACCTTTGTGAACCAAAGTATGAATTCAGATGAATCGATATTATGGATCGTTTAACCAGCATTAAATTGCTAAAGTTACCCAAAATAAAACGAACAAATAATGAATATTGATGTGCACTTTGTGCTACAAATAAAAATATTATGAATTGTTAAGCTAGCATTAAATTGCTAAAACTACCCAATATAAAACGAATAAAGAATAAAAATTGATGTGCACTTTGTGCTACGAATAAATGTTATTCCAATTAGGTATTTAAGTTTATATCTAATTGAGAATAACCAATATGTGTTTCGTTTGAAATAAAATATGTGTAAGGACAATGATGACCTCTGTATGTGGTCCCGGGATAAATTCTCGGTCAGGTCAAATAATCTTTGTAAATCGGCCTGGGTCTAGTAGTGTGCCATCCTACACACAAGCGACTGTTAACGGCAATAATCCACAAAGGTGGATAAGTAATCAATGTGTAAGGACAATAACGACAACCTCCTTGTGTGGTCCCGGGTTAATTTCTCGGTCAGGTCAAATGTTTTGTTTAAATGGGCCTGGGTCTAGTGGTGTGCTATCCTACACAAAAGAGTTCCACTGTTAACAGCTATTCCGTATATGGGTGACTGTAACGGATAAAGTTACGACTGTTATAAATTTAACAGCTATTCCACATAGGTGGTTAAAGAAATGATTGTGGTCCAGCAAATATAAAATTATTGGAGACGTCCAGTCTTAGCAAATCCATATTGTTGGGTTGTAATTAAATATAATGTATATTGGAAAAATGTATAATGCAGATCATTAAAAAATATATATATTCTGAACCTGCTACTGACAGGTTACAAAAAACTTATTGCCAAGTTAAGTTTAAAAATACAGAATAGTCACTCATAAGCTAATACATAAACAAATATGTATTTTATTATACTAATGTAGGTACATTACATACAATTTAATAAAATGATTATTTTAATATAGTATTAATTGAAATTGACACTGGACTGGAAACATTAACATAAAACTAAAGTAGGTATGGATAAATTTAATGTCGTCCTGACAAGATGTTGCCTTGCGGTAAGGTGCCCAGAAGACTGGCAGAATTGCCAAGTTGAATGGCAATACTGATCCTTTGATCAGTACAAAAACATTATCCTTGTTATTTAGATTTTAAATTAGTTGCTGCTTTAACAGATTTAACTAATAAGCAACTCATGCTTTATTAACAGCAAATCCTTATTTGTGTGTGTTTTATAGAGAAGGTCTATATACTGTTCCGGCTAAGTTTAGATCCAGAATTTACGCCAAGCAATGGTATCGTGTCTACTTCATGACCAAAATAATTAACAATATTTCTGGCATTTCTTCAAAGTTTTGACACACTGTAACAGTTGTCGTTGTTCATCTTTCAACTGTAGTAAGTAATTATTATAAAATACAATTTCTACAAACATTGAACTGGGTTGATCAAATTAAAAAATAATAAAAATATGATCAAAATACAAGTAAATAAATGCAATATACGGACATGTGGTTGTTAAAATTTTTCAAATTCGGCAAGTATCTACCTCTAACAATGATGTTGCTATGAAGGAATGAATTTTTAGTATGATTAAATGAAAAGTTAAAAAAAAAAAAAAAAAGAAAAAGGGATAAGTGGCCGATGTTGGGAAAGTGAACATGTTGATTATGATGAGATTAAAATCTGTGAAACTAAGTGACTTTCGGTAAAGGAAATGGCGCAGAATATTTTAATGATCCCAATTTGCGAGATAAGAATCGAAATTTATTGATGCAGATATTTATATGATTCCTATGAGATTGTTCGCATTCTTTTGACCATGCACATGATGTAAATAATATCTTTTAAATTTATTGATGCAGATATTTATATGATTCCTATGAGATTGTTCGCGTTCTTTTGACCATGCACATGATTATAAAGTAATTAATATATAATAGTAATATAGAAAAAACATACCAAAATAAAAATTAGAAATCATGTCATGTCAGAATGACATAATAGCGACCAATACTGTAATGAGTTTCTTTCGGCGTTTCTTCTCAGCAGTGGTCGTTCCGAAACGCTGGTAGTTTGCAGCTTTAAGAATTGCGATGGTATATAATTTGAAATTTGATGTAAAGGGTTACTTTGGATTTATTTCATACTAGTGGTAATAAAAATTATTGAAAACCTTTATCTGTATTAAAATCATCAAAAGAAAGGAGAGATGTGGCGTACAGCGGAGCGTCATGTTCCCCGCTACCCGCATTGAGCTGTGACTCATTATATTCAGATACGTCTCGGTGTGCGGACGGTTGCCCGAGTGCAGAGGCTGTTATCATTCTCAGTGACTATCTAGTCGCTCTGTACCAACTTATACCAATAGTCAGGATACGGTGGAGCCCCAGTTAACTGACCCGGTTAAGCCCCGGGTCAGGTTGTGCTGTGGGGCACATAACGTGCGGGGCGGGGCACGTTACTATGCCGTATAATATTAGTGCCAACGGCACATAACCTATGACACAACCAGTACAAATTGTGTAAGCAAGTAAAATAAAATGAATATTATTATATTTACTAGCTGCGCCCCGGGGCTTCGCTCCAGTGGGAACTTTGGAATAAAAAGTACCCTATGTGCTATTTCACGATATTTTTCTACCTGTATACTAAATTTCATCGAAATCCGTCCAATATATTCTGCGTGATTGAGTAACAAACATCCTCACACATTCACAAACTCACATTTAAACTCAAAAAAACGTACTTTGCAGTTCATTTTGTGTGATTTGTCACTATACATTAAGATACTTGAATATTTTATCACCGAAAAATCTACGCTGACATTTCATGATGACGATGTTAACAGTTCATGACATTTACAATGAAGTGGTTAGTGATTCATATGCCTTGCTGCTAATATTTAAGAGTTAGTGAAGTATGACGAATATGCCGTGCGTGTGTACAAATGTTACTCACTGTTATTACAGTCATCATCAAAGTCAAATTATAAGAAAACTAGCTTTTGCCCGCGGCTAAATTTCCCACGAGAAAAGTGTTTTTTCCGGTATAAAAGGTACCCTATATCCTTCTCAGTACTTCTAACTATGTGTATGCGAAATTTCAGGAAGATTGGTTCAGTAGATAAAGCGTGAAGAGGTAGATAGATAGATAGATCAACACTTTATTGCACCATTTACAGAGAAGAAATACATAGAAACAAAAGTAACAAAAACATTTTAAATGAGCGCAAAGGCGGGCTTATCGCAAATGCAATTTCTTCCAGCCAACCTTTGGGTGGAAGGAAATATACGTGAAAAAAATGTAGGGTGCAGTAAACATTATTAATTACTAGCTGTCGCCCGCGGCTTCGCCCGCGTGAGTTTCGCTTAGATGAAAAATCTCTCTTGGAGCTTTTCATCAGATGTTCCAGATCTTCAATTTTTATACGTCAGCAGAAAATGCTCATCAGGTTGAACGATTTTTGCTAAGGCGCCATTTCCATATATGTTATAGTGTAGCTGGTCTCTTGGAGCTTTTCATCAGATGTTCCAGATCTTCAATTTTTATACGTCGGCAGAAAATGCTCATCAGGTTGAACGAATTTTGTTAAGGCACCATTTCCATATTACTTATAGTTTAGCTGTTCCGTTATGGTTCTTCATCAGGTGTTCCAGTTTTCAAAATGAATTATAGCCTATATGTTGCCCAGGCTTAATAGCTATACAACAAAAAAAGTTTCATTCAAATCCGTCCAGTAGTTTTTGCGTGAAACGCGTACATACATACAGACAGACAGACAGACAGACAGACAGACAGACAGACAGACAAGAAATTCCAAAAAAAATTTTTTGCTTTCTATTGTTCTTTTTAGGTCTCCCTCTATCCATTTCAGTCAAAAATATTAAATGTACAGACAAAATATTTTTACTGTTTTATTATATGTATAGATAAAGGAAGAAAGAAATTAAAAATAAAATAAACATTGATGATATAAATATACACACTCGTTCAAAACATAACCATGATAAGGAGAATATGCTCGTAATAAATAAAATTAAAGATTCAGATAGTGAGACTTTACCTGCTCTCTGAAGGATGACAGAGTTTGGGCCTTGCGGATATCAGCTGGCAATGCATTCCACAAACGCGCAGCCTGGACAGTAAAGGAGTGGGAGTAGAATTTGGAAACGTGATCAGGGACAACTAAGTATAAGGAATAGGCACTACGTATCTCACGATTACTGACCTCACTGAGAAATTTAAATCGTTCTTTAAGGTAAAAAGGAGTAAAAGGGTTATAGAGAATTGAGTATAGCAATGAAAGAATATGTAGATTGCGACGATGTCTAATAGGGAGCCACTTGAGTTGGGTACGAAAGGCTGAGATATGGTCATATTTACGCAAACCGAATATAAAACGTATACAAAAGTTAAGGAGGCGCTCAAGTTTATTAAGTTGCTCTTCAGTAAGATCAAGATAGCAGCAGTCAGCGTAGTCAAGAATAGGGTGGAGTAAGGATTGTGCAAGCGTGATCTTAGTCTCAGTAGGGAGGTAACAAACAAATATACAATCAAATAAACAAACTTCTGCCTGTTCCGGATTCGCGCGGGTTTTTCTAGTAACCAATATAGCCTGAGAGATAATGTAGTATTATATTAAGAGTGTACCATTTTGAGTGTATTCTTTACAAACAGAGAAAGAAATACATAGTACGGCAACCCGTACTATCCATCTATCTATCTGTCTATATATATATATGCAGAGAAAGCTGACTAAGATTAGGATTCGGTGAGATGGGGTTTCTTTGTACCTGTGTTACCTGACTGTACTTCGTGTGTATACTGTGGATAGTATATAAAGTTATTAATATAAAGAAAGACGGTGGTGGCCAAGTGGTGACACCCGCCTGAGGTCGGATAGGACCCGGATTCAAATCCTGTCTGTGCCACATCAGTTTGTATACCAATCTGACTCATATATGCTAGTTTTCATAGACGATCACTTGCTTTATTCAGTGAAGGAAAACATCGTGAGGAAACCTGCACATTGGCTGACTGTTTAGTGTACTAGTGTGTATGCGGCTACTGCCTCTAGAAGGCAGTAGTCGTAAAGTCATGTCAGATGCCTTTAGGCGACTTGGATAAAATCTGATAAGAAGAAGTATATATATTATACTGTAATTAATATTGATACTGTATAATATAGTATACGTAATTGGTCGTTTTTTTATCAATTTGCACCTAACTACAGAAGATTACAGCCAAGTTTTTGCCCCAAATCAAATGAAGGTCGTTCGACATTGACATTGCTATTAGCTGGTCCTTCGCGTAATTTCCGTCAAATCGTCGACAGGAAGTGACCCGACCTTCGGCCTGCTAACGAGTGATTTGGGGCGCCATTTTTGAATCATGTGACTACAAAAACCGATGATACCATTGATTAATTGATGTTCGTTCGATATTAAATGAAAATTTCTAGTGGTTCGCCGCGAACTTAGACCTCGCGATTATTATTTATTTATTTTTATAAAAATGCATATTTCTCCAAAACGGCTAAACCGATTTTGTTTCGTAACGAACTTAAAAATACTATTGATAGTTGCTATACGTATTTCTAATATCATCGAAATTAATTCAACGGTTCGAGAGTTATCGCGGAACAAACATACATACAAACAACGTGTTTTCGCCCCAACTTCGCTCGCTCGGTTATATACATTATCGAAGAGACTATTAAAATTAATATAACAAGCTTGTTTGTGGTGCAAGTCTATATAGTTATAAAGTGCAGTGGGTTACCATAAAATAAATACAAATTTTCAAATAATCTTAAAAATAAAGGTAAAATAAAATCTGTCAAAAATGCCACCCCGAAATGTATTTGGTTCAAAAGTACCCATAACGCTTGCCACGTTTCCTCTCTGAATAGCATAGCCTTTGAATCAGGTACCAACCAGATCCGGCAATATTCAATAGTATTCACACACACCACTGATAGAGAGTTATTTAATAAACTTGATAAGAAGTATTAAAATTGAAACATTGTAGGTACATATGTATAAACAAAGCGCGTTGATGTCTTTTTCACTACAAAATATAACTAGTCGTTCGCTGCGAACGTAGACCTCGCGACTATTAAAATACAATATTTATTTTTTACAAAAAATTAAATATCTCAAAAACGGCTGGACCGATTTTGATGCCCAACGAACTTGAAAATTCTATTAACCATCCCTACATATATTCCAACTTTCATCAAAATCGGAACAACGGTTCGAGAGTTATCGCGGAACAAACATACATACATACATACATACATACATACATACAAACAATGTGTTTTTCGCTCCAACTTGAATTATAGCCCTCGCTCGCTTCGCTCGCTCGGTCAAATATCTTTTTGTAACTATTTATATCCCTTGTTTTTGACTTAGTCTCTTGACTTAAATTGTGCGTTTTCAGTATCAATTAAATTATTCCTGTCGGATGATGTATAGGTAAGACAATTCCAACAAGTCGGTTCCAACAAAACGAATTTTTGATTTTATTTTATTTTTTTATTTTTGATCTTAAATTCTACTAATATTCTCTCTCTTTAGTCGTATTTCCTCATGACTGAGGGTCGTGGTCATTATATGGAATGAAACACACACAACGACTCTCATCGCAATTTTAATGGAGTGGTTTGCCATTGCCTTCTCCATTTCACACACTAGCTGATAATCATCAACCAGAGTGTAGGTTTCCTCACGATGTTTTCCTTCACCGGAAGCAAGTGGTGGTCGATGAAAACTAACATGAGTCAGATTGGTATACAAACTCATGTAGCCCGGGAAGGATTCGAATCTGGGATTTTGTATCCACAGGCGGGCGCCCTACCACTTGGCCACCACCGCTTCATTCGGATCTCCGAATCTTCATGAACCTATATTATATTATATTATATTAGTCTATATTGATCGCACCGGTTTATAAATTTCCGTACAGAAAAAACCTAACATGTGCACCAAGCTTTATAGTTTGGTCGTAACTCCAAGGATGCGGCCTTGGTCCGTGCGTGGCCGAAACTGGGTCACAGTGTACGAATATTTGTAACTTATTTTATGTCGCGCGATTCACGTGGCCTAATTTACTACTTCGATTATATTACAACTAGCTGGGCCCGGGATTTTGTTCCGGTGTTAATCCAAAAGGCGCGGGTTCAAATTTCAGTGTTTCTTCTTCCATCCCTCCTCCTTACATATTTCTCATGGAAGATCGTGGTCGTTATGTCGATTGAAACACATACAACGACTATCTTGGCAATGTTAATGGAGTGGTTTGCTTTGGCCTTCTCCATTTCACACACTAGCTGATAACCATTAACCAGAGTGCAGGTGTACCTCAAGATGTTTTCCTACACCGGAAGCAAGAGATGGTCGATGAAAACTACCATACACGAGTCAGATTGGTATACAAATTCATATAGCACGCGTAGGATTCGAACCTTGGACCTTTGCAGTCACAGGCGGGCGCCCTAACCACTCGGCCACCTTCGCTTCATCTTTCATAGCATTTCTCATTTGTAACTGTGTCTTTCTGACGATCTTTACACTTCAAAATTGTGAGCTCAATATATAGCTTGTAAGCTGGCACGTAGCTACATCAGATGTTGCAAATTGCAAGCAGGAGCTATATTCTAAAGTTGCAACTTTAGAATATGGCCCCAGGTTAAAGCCATGGCTACCGTCATGGTTCGCAAGCTAGCCAGCACCCCAATTGAACACATTACCGTGGGCAATACGCAACGTAACTTTCGCCCGCTACGCGCTGGTAGCCATACCACACACGTAGCCGTGGTCCGACGTATGAGCAGGAGCGGATCGGGGATGACACCGATGAACTCTTTCGAGCAAAAGCTGTTAACATTTCTTTACTAGATAAAATTTGAATGAACACATAGAACCTTTATACTGTGTATATATAGTTATTTAATTGTAAGACATATGTTGTAAAGTGACGTCTTTGGAGTAAATGCAGCAGTGGAGTTTGTTGCGCCGCCTCTTCTCCTCTTTCGCTTTGGATGAGGTGGTAACCCTAGCTTTAAGTAATTTTATGACGTCAACTAACTAAAAACAAGAATATGTCGATTTAAAAGTGCAGTTTTTAGCCTATTTAATTAAATTATTTCATTTTCATATCATTTCGTATATTATTTGATTTGATTTTAATCTTTGGAATTTTTTTTTTACTACAACAAAAAGAAAATAAATATCTACCTCTATTATAGTTGACATGTTGTGTCTAACAAGTTAACACACACTAAAGTTCCGATGTATCGTAAAGTTCTTAGTTAGGACAAACATTGATAAAATGTAAACAAATATAATTATTTTTAGTTTTTAATTTCTAGGTTAATCCTTCACTTAAAGGGTTTTTGGATAACAAATGTTTAAAAATATACAGAGCCCAATTGGGTATCTTCGTTGTTATTATAGAGGAAATCATTGTTATCTGTTGAATATAAATTATTTTTCTAAAGTAGTATAAGTAGTTTTAATAAACACTTTATTGCACCATTTACAAAAAAGAACATACAAGGAAGTGACAGAAAGTAAATACATAAAAAGTAAAATATCTCATCCGCCCGTGACTTACCCCACGCGCAAACAACGCATAATGTCTAAACACAGGTCCAGTAATTACATAGCTCGCGATGCGTTATATTACCTGCATTATTCTGTATATGTTGGTCGCGCCGGATTATAGTAAACAGCCTGACAATGCGTTATGTTGCAATGTATATGTACGATTTCGTAAGTCTATTATGACACAGTTTCCTAGGTCTTTCATGGGTCATTTTTGTGTGAAATTGAACATTTGAGTGGTCGTTACTTCGCCAGTTTACTGTATAATGTACTAGCTTTTGCCGCAGCTTCGATCGCGTGAATTTCCCATAGGAACAATGCTTTTTCCCGGCCTGACAAGTTCCCTATGTCTTTCCCAGTACTTCTAACTTTAGCGAAATTTCAGAAATATTGGTTTACTAGATAAAGCGTGATGACAAACAAACAAATAAACAAACTCACTTTCGCATTTATAGTATTAGTTGGCACCGGGATTATATTATTCAGATTCAGATTTATTGCAAGCCACAAGTTCAAAGTTGTTACATAATAATATAGGTACAAGTGACGCCCTGCAAGGGCACAGCAAACATGAGGGCAACTAGTTCAGTATGCTCTCTATATAAATGGAATCTGGATAGACTTCCGCAAATCCTAATCCTAACTAATATTATAAATGCGAAAGTGAGTGTGTTTGTTTATTTGTTTGTTTGTTACCTCTTCACGCTTCATGTACTTAACCAATCTTCCTGAAATTTTGTATACACATAGAAGTACGGAGGACATAGGCACACATACTTTTCATCTCGGGAAAAAGCACTGTTCCTGTAGGAAATTCACGCAGGCGAAGCCGCAGGCAAAAGCTAGTCATGTGATAAAAAAAAATACTTTTTTCGAATCGGACGGCAACGCATCAGCGATTCTTATACGATTGCAGTCCACGGACTGCAGTGTTTGTATACCACCAGGAAACCCACATGCTCGTTTCCCTACTATTCTATATATTACTAGCATGGATTCTATATTTGTTCCCGTGGGAATTTTGGTAAATCCTCGCTTGGTGCTCCCCTACACTCCCTAAGAAACCTACATGCCAAATTTCAGCTTTATACACCTATTAGTTTTGGCTGTGCGTTGTTTGTCAGTCACTCAAACGGAAGCATTTAAATTTATTAATAAAAAAGCTTCAGCTTTATTCCTTATATTAGTATTTCAGTTCCATAAATTAGTATTTCAGCCCGCTCCCAGTTCGTAACTCGCGCTCATATCAATCACAGTGGCTATTAGCTAGCAATTACGAGTGGTCGATGTCACCTTACCGGGGCACAGACCTCGGCCGCTGGGTCGTTTTATGAACAATCCACCGCATTATTGATCTTATGCGTTTAAAGGCCAACTTTCAATAAAATATTTTGACTTTTGACTTCTGTACCTACTTTCAACTCGATCGAAAGTCAAAGTCAATTGATTTTATTAAATTGGCTTAAAAATAGCACTTTCAAATCATCATATTTTTGTTTTACAGTTAGTTGACGTCATAAAATTACTTAAAGCTAAGGTTACCACCGCCTCCAAAACGCAAGTGGAGAAGAGGCGGCGCAACAAACTCCACTGCTGCTTTTTCTCCAAAGACGTCACTTTACAACATATGTCTTACATTTAAATGACTACGAAACCCAGTGAAATCCTTTACAAGCCTATTTCCGATTATGCTCATAGTTACCTCATTACAGTTTACGCAAATCATGATTCTGAACAATGGCTGAGGGCGGCGGGACGGTGGGATGACTCTTGCAACATAGCGACAGGCAGGTAGGTTGTATTGTTTGATTATATCTATTGATACTTGGCTCTATCGATTTACTTACTCTTCAATGCCATGTGATTAATAAAATTAAGTGTGTACTTAATTATTCCAAAGTTTAAATTATTAAAATTCTCTCTCTTTAGTCGTATTCCTCATGACTGAGGGTCGTGGTCATTATATGGAATGAAACACACACGACTATCTTGGCAATTTTAATGGAATGGTTTGCCATTGCCTTCTCCATTTCACACACTAGTTAATAATCATAACCAGAGTGCTGGTTTCCTTACGATCTTTTCCTTCATCGGAAGCAAGTGGTGGTCGATAAAAACTAACATAGGTACATGAGTCAGATTGGTATACAAACTCATGTAGCACGGGCAGGATTCGAACCTGGGACCTTTGCAGCCACAGGCGCGCCCTACCACTCGGCCACCACCGCTCCTTTTAGCATGTTGCGGATATTTTTCTGTAGATATTTTGACGAATCTTGTTGCGGATACATCTGTCTATTCTCAAAAGCCAAAGAAATTAAAATAAAGTGACAAGATCTCTGTAAGACTTCTATGTTTTATTACAATTTCTTTGGCTTTTGAGACACAACTGAGGCACGACATCTACGAATACGTTTCTAATTTGTAGAATCAAGGGCCAGCTTGAAAGCAATTCATTAATGATGATTCTTATTAAATAAGTCTTCTATTTCTTATTTAACAGCTGTGCTTTTATCGATGGAGTTCTATGAGTTGTTTTTTTTAACGTATTTTTGATTGCATCTTTATTATCTTCTTCTTATCGGGTGAGTTATTACTAACACTGGTGTCAGATTTTATTCAAGTCGCCTAAAGGCATCTGACATGACTTTAACGACTACTGCCATCTAATGGCAGTAGCTGTTTACACACTAGTAAACTAAACAGTCAGCCAATGTGCAGGTTGTCACGATGTTTTCCTTCACCGGAAGCAGGTGATAGTCTATGAGAAAACTACCATACACGAGTCAGATTGGTCTACAAACTCATGTGGCACAGGTAGGATTTGAACCCGGGTCCTATCCGACCTCAGGCGGGTGTCATTACCACTTGTCTTTATTATAGAACATGGTAAAAAATAGCAATGCTGTGCACTCCATATTTGCATTTGCGGCGAGACAATAATTCTAATGGCAAGTATCAATATAACGCTTAGCATTGCGGTAACAGTGATAGCGGTACACTTTTCTTATAAAGAAAGTAATATTCTATAATAACATTATTTAACAGTTTCTCTGCAATTGATTTGTAACTGTGTTTGTATGATACGAATAAGATGTTCTACTTTTTTCAGGAGATCGTTTATTATCGTGAATATGTAACAGGTTTCCTGAGATATTTTTTATGTACGGGGTTTTACGATAACAATTGTTTAACAATGACGCAATACCCAATCGGGCATCTTCGTTGTTGAAGGTAAGTATGTATTTTTCTACAATTTGGGCCAAACGAAATTTTCTTTTCTGCCGTTTAATTAAAAGTAATTGTAATAATGCGTTTCAGTAGAAATCGGATATGGTGTAGATTTTCGATGTGCAGGATTGAAATGCGATAGCTCAGTTGGAAGAGCAAGGTCGTATAAGTTCAAGTCCTGCTCGCATGGAATTTTTTCACCATATCTAATTTCTATATAAAAGTAATTTAGTACTAATTTCATATGAGATGCTCAAAAATCCAAAAATAAAAGTAATTTTGGCTAGAAATTAGACAATTCTGTAACCGATTTCAAGTTTCTTCACTAAACTAGCTTTTTCGTGTCTACTTACATACCATCAGTGAGGTTTTTTGGAAAAAAATATTACGCTTCTGTAACTTTTCTTAAATTAGACTAGTGCATACCTATTATAGGTAGACGTGTATCTGTAGGTAATCTGTTGTGTGTTCTAATAAATAAAGAAATTAGTCTTATTACACAAATCCCTTTAGACGATCCCCTGCTCAGGAGATTTTTGGACTAAAAGTTTACAAATCCCCTTAACCAATAAACTTTTAAACAAATTGTATAGATTTGTAAGTAGTGATTAATCAGCGAGTGGTATTATCTTTTAGGTGTAGTGTTGGATGCACCGAAGAGGCAATTCTTGCAAAAGAGAGGTGATTGACTGACCGTGGGTGTATGTCTGCATGCATCTCTGAAGGTCGGTAACTTGTGTCTTTGTATAATACTGTAATTATTGTGAAGCCCACGGGCGTTGGGTAACAGTGTGATTAGTTTGAAATGATAGTGAGATGTGATGGTTTATGATGATGACTAATGGAATCAATTAGGTGAGTAGCTTTATTAAGTGGGTATATCAATTGTATTTTTTACTTAATTAGAATTACAAAACTGAGAAATAGAGAATCTAAAAGTAAGTTTTGATAGTGCCTTAAATATGGCACGCTTAGTTGAATAGTGGGTGTATTGGTGGAATGGATATTCAGATAAAGTGACAGGTTGCTAGATCCTCTCATATTTGAGCCCATATATAAGAGGAACCCCAGCAAAGCCCCCTTGATTGACTCTTACGAACTGAAACTGGCACATTCTATGATTCTTCTTCGCTTCCAGACCAGCGTAGAAGTTTTTTTTATCATCCATACTAATATTATAAATGCGAAAGTTTGGATGTGAGTTTGTGAGTTTGTGAATTTGTGAGTTTGTGAGGATGTTTGTTACTCAATCACGCAAAATCTACTGGACGGATTTCGATGAAATTTGGTACAGAGGTAGATAATGACCTGGAATAGCACATAGGCAAAAAGCTTTTTATCCCGGGAAAAAGCACTGTTCCCGTGGGAAATTCACGCGGGCGAAGCCGCGGGCAAAAGCTAGTCTATATATATAATAAAACAGTAAAAATATTTTGTCTATACATTTAGTATTTTTGACTGAAATGGATAGAGGGACACTTAAAAAAAATAATAGAAAGCATTTGTACATATTTTTTTTTAAATTTTGTGCAATAAAATTTTAAATAAATTAATAAAGCAAAATATTTTTTTTGGAATTTCTTGTCTGTCTGTCTGTCTGTCTGTATGTATGATCACGCTAATCTCCGAAAGTACTGAACCGATTTGAATGAAACTTTTTCTGTTGTGTAGCTATTAAGCCTAGGCAACATTCAGGCTATAATTGATTTTAAAAACTGGAACACCTGATGAAGAACCAAAACAGAACAGTTAAACTATAAGAAATATGGAAATGGTGCCTTAACAAAAGTCCTTCAACCTGATGAGCATTTTCTGCTGACGTATAAAAATTGAAGATATGGAACATCTGATGAAAAGCTCCAAGAGACCAGCTACACTATAACATACCTATATGGAAATTTCGCCTTAGCAAAACTTGATTAATCTGATGAACATTTTCTGTAGACGTATGAAAATCGAAAATCCGAAACATCTGAAACAGTTTGGAACACAAATGATTTTTCATCTAAGCGAAACTCACGCGAGCGAAGCCGCGGGCGACAGCTAGTACTTAAATATAATAAAATATGCTAATACCATTACAATCAAGCCTACTTATTGCAGGCTAATGTCTAATTATTATTAATGAATAATTGTCACAGAATGGTGGCCCCGTGATTGCAAAAGAAAGAGTGGAAGGCAAATAAAAAGATGGGAAGATGATAATAAACACAAAGGACGGCCGCTATGGAGAAGAAAGGCAAATGATAGAGCTGAATAGAAGATGCTGGAAGAGGCCTATGTGTTCCGTAACACGCTGGAGCTTAATAATACATACATACATACATATAATCACGTCTCCATCCCCCACGCCAAGAGTCGTAAGACTCGAAGGCCACGCTTAGCTAAATAGCTTAATAATAAGTGTAATTTTATATTACCATAACACAAGTCTCGAGATTACTTTGGGGCTAGCTCAATCTGTGTGATTTGTCCGTATATATTTATTTTATTTATTTATTTATTTTTATATTGTCCTAGTTTAATAAAGTCCTTAGAATTAAGAATGTGTCCATCGGCACTTTTCTTACTGTCTCTATTAGAGAGAAGGCACTTTGATCATATATTTCTTTATTTGCATTATTTTTTCCATCACTATTGATTTGTACTTATTATCATAGAAGCGTAGCGTCTTAGCGTGTCGAGTCTAACTAAAAATAATATTATTAGGTGTATTATCTGCGCTAAAACCACTAGAATTTAATCTACTTTCACAACCCAGCATCCATTACGCATACGAAATCTTTTCGGAGCAAAACCACCATTAGTTAGCGGGTAAATAGCGATGAATGAACATACAAATGTGTGGATGTAAACATCGTAATAACATAACGTTGGCAATAAAACGATTTATTAACGATTACCTATATTAGGAAATTTGTTATGCGTTGTGCGATTATTAAGGCGCGTGTACACGTTTCGGTTAGATAAGATTTCTGATAGTTACTACAGTTTCTGACAATCTCCGTGGCCTAACGGTTATCACGCCGGACTGCCACACCGGAGGTCCCGGGTTCGTTCCCCGGTCGGGTCATGATGAAAATTGATCTTTTCTAGATTGACCTGGGTCTTCGATGTTATCTATATGTATTTGTTATTATAAAATATAAGTATCGTTGCGTTAGTATCCCATAACACAAGTCTTGAACTTACTTTGAACTAGCTCAGTCTGTGTAATTTGTCCGTATATATTCATTTATATTTGTCATTTATATTTATTTAGTTTCGTTTGTTAATACAAGTTATATTTATTATAATAGGAGTTAAACGGAGTTATTTGGTAGAAGTAGTGACCACTTCTACCAAATAACTCCGTATGGAAGTACCTTTTCGTCTTCCCGTTTAAGAGCTATGCTCTTTACTTAACGGTATCATTACATGGAATGTAACACACACAACGACTTTCTTGGCAATGATAAAGGAGTGGTTTTGCTTGCCATCTCCTTTTCACACAAAAGTTTAAAAAATAATCACTCTAGTACACTCTAGACACACTTTAGTGTACTGTATGTATAGTGTAGTTAGGCCTGCACTCTATGTCACGGTATTAAATTAATTTTTAATCAATTAGGGTAGGTTGATGTATTATTGGCCACCTGCATATTGTTGTCTTACTAGACATTAGTAGGCATAGCGCATTAATCAGCACAGCATATACATTTACCAAATGCGAAATGCATATGCAATAATGCATTTACCGACTGTGCGTTAGAGGAGGTTGTGTTAGCTAATCATGAAGAAAGTGGGTGCTATGATTCACGAAATTCGATTATTAGCGAAAATTTTGTTGAAATTTTATAAATCCATACTAATCCATACTAATATTATAAATGCGAAAGTTTGGATGTGAGTTTGTGAATTTGTGAGTTTGTGAGGATGTTTGTTACTCACTCACGCAAAATCTACTGGACGGATTTCGATGAAATTTGGTACAGAGGTAGATAATGACCTGGAATAGCACATAGGCTACTTTTTATCCCGGAAAAAATAGTTCCCGTGGGCATGGAATACCAATTATAGTAACGCCATCTATTATTTGACAAAAAAGACGTCATGTCAAAATGACGTTACGTCAAAGTGATGTTACGTCAAAGTGACGTTACGACAGCCTCCCCACTACTTTCATATAAAATGGGCCGTTGCACTGGGCGGCCGGCAGTATGCCCGGATACGTCAAGGTGTGCGGACCGCTGCAGAGTGCACGGACTAATGACACTCTGCTCAAACTTCTACATATTATGTGTGTGAAGGAACATCAGTGAGTTTGTTGTGATGTACATTGCGTGCGGAGGCGGGGCACGCAACATAGCGTATGAGGTACACTACATTTTTTCCATTACATCTAATTTGTCATTAGATGCCTTTAGTTCTCACGGCCTGCCACGAAATGACACTTTACCGCGGACAAGTTCTTTCAATATTTTTTCGCAAAGAATGTTCTTTCGAGTAATATTTTTATAAATGTTTATGTATTATGTATATCATATAGTGTAGCGAAAACAGATGCGCCACATAATAGTAAGTAGTACTAACGTACATATCGGTCACTCACCGCCCCGCACTCATTTCAAATACCGTACCCCACCCCGTCCAGCACTTCGCTGTAGACATCACTGACACGGTTCAGGCGCGATTGGTCCAAAGTTCCAAAAAATTTCCAATTCACGGTTGGTCCAATTCGCGGTTGGTCTACAAATAAACGATGTTTTCTAAATTGTAAAAAGTGTTAAACTTTGTATATTAAGAAGCTAAGATCATAAAGTAGTTTAGTATAGTTAGGTTTAGGTTTGTTTTTTTTTAGACCGCCCGGAAAGACTGAGGGCGGAAACGAAATTAGGTTCAGGTTATTTTTTTTTTTTATTATTGCCCGGAAAGACTTGAAGGCAGAAAATAAGTTTGGTTCAGGTTACTCTTTATGACCACCCAGAAAGACTTTGAGGGCGGAAAAGAAGTTAGGTTCAGGTTACTCTTTATGACCTGTTGGCGCGTTTTTTTATTATTTTATATCTTTATCAATATATCTATCTATACGACGGTAACTATGAAATTTTCGCGCCATTTTGATTGAAAATCACGACACGCACGCAAGCAGCCTTACTAAATTTCATGCACACATATATGCGAGTGTAAGCGGTATTTGCCTATGAATTTGAAAATTTGCCTATTTGCTATTTTACCTATTTTTCAACTCTCTCCATCGTGAATAAAGTGCTAACTTGCGTTCAAGCAACAGTTTCACAGGGGCGGGATAATGATCAATCCTTTTTTGCCGCGGGCGAAGCCGCGGGTAACAGCTAGTTAATAAATAATTCTAACTAACATTATAAATGCCAAAGTGAGTTTGTTTGTTTGTTACCTCTTCACGCTTTATCTACTGAACCAATCTTCCTGAAATTTCACATAGTTAGAAGTACTGAGAAGGACATAGGGTACCTTTCATCCCGGGAAAAAGCATTGTTCCCGTGGGAAATTGACGTAGGCGAAGCCGCGAGCAAAAGCCAGTACGTAAATAAATATATACGGACAATCCACACAGATAACTGTAATAAATAAACGTAGCTACAATTATCGTACCAATTACTATATGTCAGTGGCGTAGGGAGAATAAAAATAAAGGTAAAGCCGGGTCATATCTACCTTAATTTGTAACGTGTAAAAAAACATGCAATAAATTACATACCTACCATAAATTACGTGTGTTGGTAGACTACAACCTATTTGTAATAATGCCGCAATTTCTCACCTAACAGCCTACGTGACGAAAAGAATCAAACAAACACTAAACAATATAGGTAATATACCACAATCAAGCTAATCACTTGTCACAATTATAAATTAGGATACGAATGGGCGCGAAACGGTAGCAAGGTAGGGTGACTGACCTGACAGAGGCAATCGGCAGCGCGAATAAATTGCTCTGATTGGACGAAAACTTTTGGTAAGCTATCTGAGATCGGCTTAAAATCGCTGACATATCGACGTGTGGTTGTATGTAGTAGTAATGTGTATGTGTGCGTGAATTGCATACATTTTTAAAATTCGAATTCCCAATATTATGAGCGGGTTCCCTAGCCGCGCGCGATACCGCGGCATGCGTCCTACGATAGTGAAATCGTGTATGTGTGCGTTTGCGGGGTTTCAAATACATTGCGTATTTTGTGTCCAGCATATTGAATAATATATTTTCAAAGCGCGCAATGTAATTATGTGCGCTTAATTAATCACGCTCTCATATAAAATTACCTTAATGTGTAATGCCGGCGATCCTCGGCTTATGGGTATAGATTTTTGTGCAAGAGTAAAAATAATATTTGTACATATATTTGAATCTGCTAAGGGAAGCCGGTAGGAATCGTGTTCTAAGGAGGCTTCGCCACTGCTATATATAACTTTATTGGCAAAAATGGCATAAAATTTAAGAATAACGTGTAATATTTTGCATATATTTGGCGAATTGCAGCAAATAGGAACTATTTGTTGTAGTTACATTAATTGGTAAATAACATGACCAATTAGGATTGTGTATGTTGCAGTCAAAATTCATAACCGGTCTTATCTACGTTTGGAAATCATCAGCTTTTCGGTTGGTATAGGTCAAGGCCCTCCCCTTGCGCCCGTATTATTTAGTATCTCCGTGATCATTCAGTAAATAATGGCAATTTTATCAAACTTAATTTCGTCCTTGGTCTATTTTTTGGCAGAATTTTGTACTCAAATATATTCATCTGCAGATTAGCTTTTTCGCGCGACTTCGTCCATGCGAAATTTACTAGGAAAGCCTTGGTTTCGTCAAAGAAAAAATACACTGCGCGAAGTTTCATCTCGATACTTCACCGCTTTGTTCTGAGATATTAACAATATAAATTCCACGCGGATGAAGTCGCGAGCAAAAGCTAAGTTTTGCATGTTGTTTGTTTTTCATTAGGTCTTATCATAAAGTTTTGATTCCTTTCCGACAGGTATAATTACTTTATGGGTACTTTCTAGAGACGACAGTTTCTCATAATGAAGAATGATAAAAATAAATATATTAAATAAATTCTTTATTTAGTAACTTTTATAAACAGTATCAGTATAATTATAAAATACTCGTGTTTGGAGAGTCTGCTCTTTCACAGTTAGCATACTTAACTTAACAAAAAGTCAATAATATAGGTAACTTATAACATTTTTTGAGAATATAATTAAAAACTTAGTGTTTCAGGGATTTAATGTATGTATTTGTGTAATACCTTACAAATAAGTACAGAGTGATTCGACTTATTCATAGCTTAAATTTTGTAAAAATGAGATAAAAGTGTAAAAAAAATTAAAAAAATATTTCTTAAATATTTTTTTTTTATAATACCTACACGTTTATTTATCAGGCTTGCCTCTAAGTTGTTAGAGTTTTTTAATCACTTACCTGATTGATCAACTCTTTCACGCCACGCCTCGATAGATAACGCGTTATTGGCGAAACTAATAGCGTTATGAAACTATTTTAGGTGAATTAGAAAAAACGGTAAGTGCATTTTTGTGTTGTGTTGCGATGATTGAATAGTTTATGTGAATTATGTATGAGTTTTGTTGATAACGAGTTTTCTTGTACAGTTAGGTATCAAATAAGTATAGATTACGTCTTAGCTATCTTTTTTTTACATTTATTTCTTAACATTTTTCCCGCGGCTTCGCCCGCGTGAATTTCCCATGAGATCAGTGCGTTTTCCAGATATGAAAGGTATGTCCTTCTCAGTTCTTCTATCTATGTGTGTGTATGCGAAATTTCAAGAAGATTGGTTCAGTAGATAAAGCGTGAAGAGGTAACAAACAGACTCACATTCGCATTTATACTTAATATTAGTTAGGATTAAGATTTTTCGTCAATCAGAATTAGAGATGGGCGGTCAGTAAATACTAAATAGTATTTACTGAGTGAGTATGATAAATATGAGTATTTATCCGTTTTTACTCCTTCTTACTGAGTATTTATCCAAAAGCATGAGTATAAACTTTTGTATGCAATGGAGCCCTGATTTAATACTTTATTTAAGTTAACCTTTCATTTTTAGTACTGAGAATGGGATCTGTTGATTATCGGAAAAAAAATAGTACTGAAAATTGCACATCAGAACAATTAATGTTCTTTTCAGGTAAAAAAAAAACTTGAATAAAAAATTCTTAGTACTGGCCGCGATACATTTATTGTTCTCGTCGGGTCAGATAAAATTCTTAGCACTAGCCGCGGCATATTTATTGTTCTCGTCGGGTTAGAATAAAATAGTTAGGGTCCTTAACGTGAAATATGGTCCCATCCGGAAGAAAGCATGAAACTTGGCATGAATGTAGCTTTCATACCTATATGTGCTTGATATGGAAACACGTCGAGAAATGAATGTTCCCCCATCCCTTTCCCCCTTTTTATGTCCCAAATCATGGTTTTTCTCATTTTTTATGAAAACGGTAAAAGCTACGCAAAAACTGGCAAAGACTTTGTTCTTCATTAAATTCTCTATAATATTACCTTTGAATGTACGTTGATAGGACTTATAGTTTACAAAATATGCCCAATGCCCATGCTACAAGAATGTTTTGTTTTTAAAGCGAACTTTTTCTATTCGACTTCTAATATACATATTATTAAAGTGGTCCCAAACTTCGTGTCGACATATGTTACCATCGCCAACAAAGTACCTCTTTCAATTGGGGGAGGGGGAAGAGTACACCCCGCGCGAGCGAAGAATTCCAACCTATTTTGTTGAAATATTTTATCGTGTCTGGTATCGTTTCCGTATAAATCAAGGACCATGAATTCATTTTTGATAATAGCTTGGCACCGTTTCATAGAAAAAAATCAATATTTTTTGCCAAAAAGTAAAAAAATAATTATTAATTTAATTTTTTGTTCAAAGCACGTTCAAAGTGCTTCAAGATTTTATAATTTAAGATTTTTTATTCGCCTTCTGATGAAGTCGAATGCTGTCCGTAATATTAAATACGAAATTCCACCAAGACCGTGCAGTCTTCTTCTTCTTGGCTCGTCGATGCCATTCCAATGATTCATTCAGATTGTACCCGCGAAAAGTGTTCCGCCACTTTTACGGCCGTGCAGTAATAGTAAAGTTCGCATTACATTCGACAGTTTTTGCGTAGCTTTTACCGTTTTCATAAAAAAACCGGCCAAGTGCGAGTAAAACTCGCGCACCGAGGGTTCCGTACACGCAAAGCATCTCAAAACCGCTTTTATCAACACAACTGTTTAAATCAACACAAAAAAATTACATCTAAGGGGGACCACTCCTCTTAATTATTAATTATTTTTAATTTTAGTATTTGTTGTTATAGAGGCCATATTAATACACATCTTGTGTGAATTTCAAGCATCTACCCATTATGGTTATATATCGAAGCGCTGAAGTGTTTGTACGAAAACGCCACCATGTCGGTCAGTCTCCAGGATCAAGGCTCAAAACCTATCCAGTTGCAGCGAGGGGTGAGACATGGAGATTTTATATCTCCGAAACTGTTCACCGCCGCCCTGGAAGATGTTTTCAAGCTCCTGGACTGGAGTGGACTCGGTATCAATATCAACGGCGAGTACATCACTCACCTTCGATTCGCTGACGATATCGTAGTCATGGCTGAGACCTTGGAAGACCTAGGCACAATGCTCGATGGCCTCTGTAGAGCCTCTCAACAAGTGGGTATAAAAATGAACATGGACAAGATGAAAATTATGTTTAATATCCGTGTCGCACCCACTCCTCTGAAGGTTGGAGACTCTACACTCGAAGTTGTTGACAATTATGAATACCTGGGACAAACAGTTCAGTTAGGTAAGTCCAACTTTGAGAAAGAGGTCAATCGTCGAATCCAACTCGGCTGGGCAGCGTTCGGGAAGCTTCGCGACATCTTCTCGTCCAAAATACCGCAGTGTCTCAAAACTAAGGTCTTTGACCAGTGTGTGTTGCCAGGAATGACATACGGAACAGAGACGTGGTCGCTTACTATGGGCCTCATAAGAAGGCTCAAGATCACCCAAACGGGCGATGGAGCGCGCTATGCTCGGAGTTTCCTGCGTGATCTAATCAGAAATAAGGAGATCCGTAGGAGTAACTAAAGTAACCGACATAGCCCGCAGAATCGCCAAACTTAAGTGGCAGTGGGCGGGGCACATAGCTCGTAGAACAGATAGCCGTTGGGGCAGAAAAGTTCTCGAGTGGCGACCACGCACCGGAAAACGTAGTGTTGGCAGGCCTCACACTCGGTGGACCGACGACCTGGTGAAGGTCGCCGGACGCGCATAGATGCGGGCAGCGCAGGACCGGTCGTTGTGAAAATCCTTGGGGGAGGCCTTTGTCCAGCAGTGGACGTCTTTCGGCTAAGAGAGAGAGACCCATTATGGTTACAGAGATATCAAAATCCGAAGCATCGATCCGAAGCGTCGAAAGACAGACAGACGGGTACGGAATCCTAAAAACGAGTTTCAAAGCGAGTTGTGCACTAATTTGGATTTATCAAACTATTTTTTTTTCTGAAAGATCCGTAGATCCGAGTATTCGATATTAATTTAAACTTCATACCTTTAAGCGTTCCTGAGAAAACAAGTTTGATAGACAGACGAACAACAAAGTGATCGATAAGGGTTCCGTTTTTGCCTTTTGAGGTACAGAACCCTAAAAATGAGAAAAACCACGTTTTAGGATATAAAAGGGGAGGGGGAGGGGGGAAAACAATCATTTCTCGACGTGTTTCCATATTAATATTAAAATACATTTATTAAAGCTACATTTATGCCAAGTTTCATGCTTTCTTTCGGATGGGACCATAAAATCGATTTATGTAAGGACAAGGAGCCGTACTAAAATGGTTAACTAAACATTAAAATTCTAAGTACTTGCCGCAGTACATTTATTGTTCTCGTCGGGTTAGAATGAAAGGTTAACTAAACATTAAGGTTAAATCCAGTCCTTCACGCGTGCACTAATGCACTTTCTAGGACGGGTGAGAGCCAACTGTCATTTTCGAGGTACGCATAGTGTTGCAAGTATTAACAATGAAACCGGCCAAGTGCGAGTCGAACTCGCACTATAGCAAAATACGGCAAAAAGTAAAACAAGTTTGTTGTATGGGATAGGACATGGGATGTAAATATTTATTTTATTCTATTTTTAGTGTTTGTTGTTAAAGCGGCAACAGAAAGACATCATCTATGAAAATTTCAACTGTCAAGCTATCACTGTTCATGAGATACAGCCTGGTATCAGGCGGACGGACGGACAGACGGACAGCGGAATCTTAGTAATAGGGTCCCGTTTTTATTCTTTGTGACGGAACCCTAAAAAACACTATCCTACAGACGATTATTGACAGTATTTGTGGATTTAGAATAAATACATTGCAATTTTTGTACTTTTCCATTAAATACTTATTAATTAATCACCCTAATAAGTTCAATATCCTTCATAGTTTTGTAAATTCACAGTTCCAATTCAATTTATGAGACTAACTAATTAAAAAATATTTACTGTCGATTATGGATAAAAACTCAGTAGAAATGGATATTTATGAGTATTTACTCATCCTTCGATAAATACTCAGTCCTTAACCCATCTCTAATCAGAATACTTGGTAGACGAACACATAGTTAGAAGTACTGAGACGCACATAGGGTACCTTTCATCTTGGTAAAAAGCACGGTTTTCGTGGGAATTCAAGTGGGAATTCATAAGCCCATTATTAGCTAAGCAGGCCTTCGAGTCTCACAACTCTTGGCTCTATCTACCCTGTACTGAATGAAGACGTGATATCAGTATTATTGGCCAACTAGATATAAAAAGCACACTTTCACAGCACCGCATAGCAAATCGAACGTGTCAACATGTCGTCACTTGCCAACAATCGGTCAGTTCACCTTATTGCTTAACCTGAATATTGTCTGAAACCGTTTAGCAAGATCGATATGACTTGATTTCAATTTGGAGTTAGTAGATGGCCGAAAACATGTTATGCTCTTTTACACGACCGACCAAAAAAGGAGTGTTATATTTTTCGGGGTTCATGTATGTATGTATGTCCACCATAAGTCCTGAACGGCTGAACACATTTTGATGTGAGAGGTATTTTTAGATTCCTTGCATTTCTCCGAGTGAGTCAGCCGTGTTTTTTATATTTTAATAATTAGCTTGTTTATTTCCATGTGATTTTGAGTTCTAACTTTGGCAAATTAATAATTTCCCAACTAGAGTGTGAAATTTTATTCCTACCTCCTAGCAAGTGCTTATAACATTGATATGGTTTCTTGTCCTGTTTATAGCGACTATAATTTTCCTATGAATGATTGTCACAGCCTAGACTGAGGTAATTACAGCCAATAACCAAGTATTGTTGAGATTGACATGACTTGAAGGTTCCGACATAGAGCCCCATAGAGCCTCATACTACGGCGCAAAAAATCTGTTTTTACAGTAGGGAAATCTTGATATTTTTGGTGCATTAAATTAGTAAAAAACTTATGATAAAATGTTTAACGTAACTACTTTGGGTATTTGAGGAATAACCAAAGTCTTACAAAATACTAATAAAGAAAAAAATTTAAACGAGTCTTTAAATTTTAAAAATATTTATTTTTTATACGGATAATTTTTAAGATATTTCAAAGGTTTTAAATGAAGCCAGTCAACCAGAAGTAGAGTATTCGCCAAGGTTGTGGAGTTATTAAGAATTTTCTCTTGACAGCATAATTACCTGGATCTTACAATTTAACATTGCAGTTTTGGCGGAACGAACAATTTTTGTTTTATAATTTTATATTGGTAGCTGGTTACCAAATAACAAACAGAAAGATTTATGCAGTTTTTAAAATATTTTTTAAAATATGTTCAAAAATCATTGCTTTTGAATCTTATCACCGAAACATAAAGTTCCATAAAGCACTGTTTTACAAAGGTTTCAACCCAATAGTAATTAAGAAAAATCTGTAAGATAAGATTTTGATAATTACAAATATTTCTAAATAAGTACCTAACTAAGGGGGAACTAAGGGGGCCTTTGCCCAGCAGTGGGCAAAAACCTACAGGCTAGTAAAAAAAAAGTACCTAACTAGGTATTTCTTAAAAGCAATGAATGACCAGCAAGACCTTTTTTTTTTGTTTATTTTCACAAAAAAAAAAAAAAACATTTTACGTATTTTAAATTTTACCAAACTGTTTATACAGTTTAACAGCAAATTACAAATAAGAAAATAAAAATTACTTATTATATATAAGTACATTTTTATTTTCTGACTGCCTCCTCGTAAATATATGTACTTATGTATATCTGCATATACATAAGTACATATATTTACGAGGAGGCAGTCTATAAAGAAGTTAAGTTCCTACTTCGTTAAGGACATTTTGTCTAAAAGAAATAATTTCAGTGTAGCTATAGCCGTTGGGGCAGAAAAGTTCTCGAGTGGCGACCACGAACCGGAAAACGTAGTGTTGGCAGGCCTCCCACTCGGTGGACCGACGACCTGGTGAAGGTCGCGGGATGCGAATGGATGCGGGCAGCGCAGGACCGGTCGTTATGGAAATCCTTGGGGGAGGCCTTTGTCCAGCAGTGGACGTCTTTCGGCTGAGAGAGCTATACTATGCGCGGGCGTTCGCCGACGTATAGTATACCTATACTTTTAGCCACGGGTAAAGCTACATTAAGTAAAATCATAGGTGAATATCAACGAATTTGGATTTGCACGAATAAGGAATCTTGCACGAACCAAATAAAAATTATAATTCGCAGACAGAGCAATAACCTTGGCAGAGAAATATTTTGAAAGTTGAATTATTTATATAGAAGCTACGAATTGTGTTAAAGTGATGATACCTATGAAATAAGAGGTTTAAAATCTGATTTCAGTGTAGAAAAAATTGTTGGTCGAAAATTCGGAAACAAAATTAAATAAAGTATCACATCAATAAAGAAATTGGCAGTAACGCAACGCCAGGCCTTCTGTGTATCGTGGCACGACGGCGGCGCCCTGCCATCCGTCGTGCCATTTGCCGTCACGGCATTCGAGTAGGTTTTACAGCCAAGCTACTGGCCAGCCAGCCAGTGTTGCGCCAAAAGATGTTTTACATAAAAAATCTACGTAGGTATTTTATTTTAATTGGTCATACGTGGCAGGACTTTTTTTTTAAAGCGTACGGAACGATACGGTGTTATTTGTATACTTTTTCCCAAGTCATTATTTTTCAATTCGGACAGAACAGAAAAAAACCTTCAATCCTTCAATACCCATCTTCACTTCTTTTGTTCGACTTGCCAGACGCGTCGACGGACGCGCCGCGCGAATTTTCGTCACGGCGAATTACCCGTGGCCCTTATGTTATGAAAATTTTATTTATAACAAACATTTTACACACAAGTTATTATTGTAGCATTAGTAGTATTAAATTTATTTTTAGTAAGTAGTAATTGTTCAAATGATTTTAAATGTTGTTTTTGCATATCGTAGATCTAATTAATGGTAAATTTTATATGCCGGGGGACTCTCAATTTCAGTTTGCTGCGATCCTCTCCCATTATTGTCGATAACACAACAATCGTTGCTCATTAGGGCTATCTATAGATCAAGAGAAAACAGGGCTTTCCATCCGTTAATTACTTACGGCTGTATACGATTTTCTTCTTTGCTACGTGGTTTTTAATATTGGATGAGGTACAGAGTGGCTGCAAGTAATGTTGGTGACTAATTTTATAAATAGCTTTTGTAAACTGGTAAGGTACTAGTAATGAAGATTAAATATTATGCCTTAACTAGCTGGCGCCCGCGGCTTCGCTCGCGTTAATCCTTTCTTAGCAGATGCCTACGTCATAACATCTACCTGCATGCCAAATTTCAGCCCGATCCGTCCAGTGGTTTGGGCTGTGCGTTGATAGATCAATATGTCAGTCAGTCAGCTTTGAGTTATATATATATAGATAGCATAGGTCCGTGACTGTGGGAAATCCTCTCAAAGTGCTCCCCTTCACTCCCTAAGGAACCTACATACCCAATTTCATTACCCTACTGGGCGTAGAAAGTATATAGGTATGAAGTAAGGGCGTAGGGCATCCGGCAGCTAGATGGGTTGACGATGTTAAGAATATTGCTGGCAACAACTGGAGTAGGATAGCCCAGGACCGAGAAGGTTGGCGTAGACAGAAGGAGGCCTATACCCAGCAGTGGGTCACGGAAGGCTGTGGATGAAGGGCGTAGACGGTACATTATCTGTCAGCCACCCAGTAACGGAAGAATTTTATATACTTACTTACCTATATCTATTGATTTTGCGTAACACGATGAGTACCTAGTCTATTAGCAATGATAAAATTAGACAAATTATCAACACATATAATCTAAAACAGTAGCCAATCCGCTGGAGTCATATCAGTTGAATATTGCATTTTATTACTTGGTTCCTACTACCATTAAATCATTAGATCAGCTCCAGAAACGATTCCGGTGAATTTAATTAGTACAGAAGTAGGTAAGTATCTTTTTTGACTCGGAAACAAACAATACATAGGTACATACATTTACGCATTGTAATTTGAAATTTCACTTACGTAACTCAAGATTGCAAGTATATTAAGAATGTAAATATCAAGAGCACAAACAAAGTATATTTCATTAAATCTTTCTTTTCGATTTTAACATTATTATTATTAACTAGCCTGTGACTTCGTCCGCGCGTAAGGAAATTAAAAATAATTACGGAAAAGGCTTTAAACTGGGGATTCCTTTACTCATAGGCAATGGGCTAGCAACCTGTCACTATATCTGAATCTCCATTCCATAAGAAAGCCCACAATTTAGCTAAGCGTGGCCTTCGAGTCTTAAGACTCTTGGTTCTGTCTACCCCGTAAGGGATAAATACGTGATTCTATGTATGTATGTCTATTTCAATTATTTCATCAAAATTGGTCAAGCGGTTTAGGCGTGAAATCTGAATAGGTAACGACATTTTAACAGGTTTAGTTAGATCTAGTCAGTTTTCCATAACGTCAATTTGTTGTTATATTTAGTGCCACATCTGCGTTCACATTATTTTGTTGTCCAGTCAGTGTGTCTATCTGAACCGCTGTTTTATTGTTAGATTTAATTGAATTTTATTACAGTTATTTACGTAATTTGTATAAATTGTTAAATTGGGACCGAATGGATTCTTGATGGATTTAGATTGATATGAGGTGATTTTTTGCAATGAATTGTGGTAGTACCTACGGCCTACATAGAGCAACACGGACTCACGCGGAAGTCCTTGTTGCTCGAAGAGCACTACTATCTGTCTCCTCATATAGTACCACCTGATAAAATATTACTGGCATCAACAATACATTTGACAAATTAAATATATCAAATGTAAGTATCTATTGTTTAAATTAGATTCATAGTAGAATGAATGAAATGAGAAGCGGTGGTAGCCGAGTGGTAGAGAGCTCGCCCCTAATAGCATTTTTGGTAGGTATTTGGTAGGGCCACAAATATGTCTTTGGTTGGACAACGGTTAGATTTGGCCGCATGTTTTGCTGAAAGGCCAACAACTTAGGGCCTATGTGAAACCTCCTACGGAGGGCCACATATTATTTTTCTCCGTTGGGCCTTTGTATAGAAACCATACAATCAAGCAACGTTACTCGGGTGGTGGTTTGGTACTTTCCGATAGGATTATATGCTTATATAACACTCTAGTGAGAGTGCTATATAAACATATAATCCTATCGGAAAGTACTATATTTAATCACAATCACATATGTGCTTCATAGATTTTTAATATTGCATTAAGAACATAAAAAAAAATATATACATACAGTGACAGAATTATAATTAGGAATTAAAATCATTGTTTAAGTCTCACAATCAACATTTATTAATATTGAATTAACATCTTATATCTTAACAATTAACATTATTCGGTGGCACAAGTTTCTATCCACAGATGGAATGCACACTAGATCGGTAGGTATCACAACACGTAGGAACACGCTTTTTTTTCGTGGCGTTAGCCAGCTTCACTCATTATGCCTTCGATCGAACACAACACAATCTTCGAACTCAATTATGTACATAATAACGTATTGAACTTAAAAATCACAATATTACACTGTTCTTTCATAAGTTTCAACACGACACTGAACAAACGAAATGATGCAACAAAATGGCCGACAGCGCATCGAATCCCCTCCCCACTACCGTTACCCCCCCTCCCCCAGAACCCCTCCACCCCGCACCCCTGCCCAATGCATGTTGGTAATCAGTTGGCACAATAACCGATGTTTGATCTTCGTTGGGCCAGTACAAATTCCATGTTAGTGATTTAACTAACCATATTCCAACAACGTTCCTACAGTTGGCCAGTTGTCATTTATTTTTGTTGGGCCAACTTTTATTCACTGCCGTTAAATCAACGTTGTTCAGCCAATGGTAGCAAGAAAGTATGTTGGGCCACTGTTGGCAATAAGCTCGGCATAACAACGTTGTTAGTCTTCGTAGGGGCAATACAAATTCACTGTGGGCAATTTAACTAACGATATCCCATCAATGTGCCTACCGTTGGCCAATTGTGGCCAATCAAAAATGCTATTAGGGGCCTGTGGCTGCAAAGGTCCCAGGTTCAAATTCTGCCCATGCTACATGAGTTTGTATACCAATCTGACTGATGTATGTATACCTATATTTGTTTTCATCGACCACCACTTGCTTCCGGTGAAGAAAAAAATTGTGAGGAAACCTGCACTCTGGTTGATTATCAGCTAGTGTGTGAAATAGTGAAGGCAATAGCAAACCACTTCATTAAAATTGCCAAGATAGTCGTTGTGTGTGTTTCATTCCATATAATGACCACGACCCTCAGTCATGAGGAATACGACTAAAGAGAGAGAGAGAGAATGAAACCAGGAATGATACTTAAGGTACTTTTTACCCCAAGTTAGATGCAACTTATTGTTATCTTTCCACCTACGAAATAGACGACGACGTGAGTACCTATAAAACCACAGAGGTCGTCAAAATATTATGTTAACAACAAACAAACAGCAATTTTGTGAGAAAAATAAACCAAACTTGTTTCTACGGAAGCCGAAGAGAATTATAAGAAACAAAACTAAGTACATAACTACATAATAATAGCCGAATGCCCGCCAAGGTTGAAAAAACTACAATGGCTGACCGTAGAGTGTGACTTTGGCAAGGTTTATCAACAAGAAATGACTAGTGATACGGTTGTTGATGATTTTGAAGATTATCTCAAAGGAAACAAGTACTGTGGCCGCCTGTGCTAGCAGCCATTCTTCAAATGATGCTCAGGTGCAGGTGGGGAGACTGAATCTTGATTCAAGCGATTAAATACAGAACTGCCAGGAACTTGGCTTTAAATAGAATCCTAATCCTAACTAATATTATAAATCCGAAAGTGAGTTTGTTTGTTTGTTAGTTACCTCTTCACGCTTTATCTACTGAACCAATCTTGCTGAAATTTCGCATACACATAGTTAGAAGTACTGAGAAGGACATGGACACCTTGCATCCCGGGAAAAAGCACTGCTCCCGTGGGAAATTAACGCGGGCGAAGCCGCGGGTAAAGCTAGTTTACAATAAAAGAATTAAATAGAAAACAGCAGACGATCGTCGTCGTTAGGAAGATTTGGTAGTTGAGGAATTCAAAATTCAATTATCAGCGCACTGACAGCTGTCAGTGCGCGTAAGTTCCGATCAATGCAACGAAATATGTGCATGAACAAGTAGCTAATTGTGTTTTTGGTACAAGTTATTTTTGAGTACCTAATAGGTACTTATTTTTAAGGTTAGACTGAAAAGAAAGACAGTTGAATTGATATAAATAATGCATCACCAATTACCAAATTGAGGACCTCCTTAAAAAGGGATATATTAGGAGCACCCATAACCGGAGAGCATGTATGAAGAGAGTGATGAGTGTAGAGGAAGCGAGAGAGATCTGTAAGGATCGTAGCAAGTGGAAATCGCTAGTCTCTGCCTACCCTCACGGGAAAACGCGTGATAATATGTATGTATGTATCACCAACCAATTGTTAATCAAATAAGTATCTTAGTGCATTATGATACAAGTGTGCAATGTTGATCATTATTTAATTTGCTATATATAATGAGACAAATAATTAATACACTGCTGATTACTTACTGCTATGACTTAGTAAATAAATGAAATAAAATCTTGTACAATTGAGACTATTGATGGCAATGATACTTTTGTAGCTCTCTAGAAAGACCTCAGGCATTAAAATTAACCTCAGTTAACCCACAGTTTGAATACTAAAATATTCTTAATTACTTACGTCTTTTTTTACTAAAGCCCAAGTAGCTTTAGTAAAAAAAGACGTAGGCGTAAGTACAATGACCTATACTAATGAGGGTCAAAATTTCAATCAAATACCTAATTTTACCTTAACGATTTTGTTCATGGCTTTATAATGATGGAAAATGTAACTACAGTGATTCAACTAGCAATTTGATGCCATAATATTTTTGAAAAAGAAAATAGCAGTTATAGTTGTATAATTATACATATTGTGTGTTATACAGTCAGTTGCAGAGAAAACTGACTCCTTTTTGACAGAATTCGGTGAGCTGACTGTATCTAAGACGTAGTTTGATAACTAATTAATAGTAAAAAAACTTTTCAAAAAAAAGCTTTTATTGTTACTCTCAACAAACCCTTTCAGTTGATACCCATATCTTGTATTACAAATAACTATTCCGCCATCTTGGATGGTCCGCCATTTTGGATTTAGAATGACGTCACATGCTATATAATGCATTGTCATCCAAACTAAACGTGTGTACAAAATTTCAGCTCAATCGGTAGAAGATATCTACTCCAAAATTGAGTTCTAAGATTCCACCCGAACGAACATACATACGTTGCAAGTTTAATAAAAGCTTTTAAAATATGTAGTAGTAATCAATTTAAACGGTGGTGGTCGAGCGATGCTTGTCACATATCACAACAATTCCTACTAGAATTCAAACATATTTTTCTGTATGGATCCGAAAAAGATCAAAACTATACAGAACCATGAAAATCCAGTGAAAATAGAATCATAATGCGTAACGATTAATTAAACAGTTTTCACACATCGCCAACGCTTCAATTAATTATCATCAAGAAAGATTGAGAAAAACATGAACATGAATATTGTCTATCTATAAGTTAGTAATTACATACATACATAGAATCACGTCTTTATCCCTTACGGGGTAGACAAAGCCAAGAGTCGTGAGACTCGAAGGCCACGCTTAGCTGGTTAGTGGGCACTCTGATGGAATGGAGATTCAGCTATAGTGACAGGTTGCTAGCCCATCGCCTATGAGTGAAGGGATCCCCAGTTCAAAGCCCTCTTTTTTTTTTTCGAGAAGTTCGTTCATTGTATTAAAAATGTAGTTCCTATGTTTGTAATAAAAAAAAATTAAGTTTAAAAAATGTTAGAAACTTGAAATAAATATTTTATTTAATTCAATATGATTGTTTTATTATATTATGGTCATTAAATACTACACTACTATATGTCCTATATACAAATAATCTGCTTACAAAACGTGAGCGAAATACTCTATGCGCGAGTACTCGTGTAACTTTAAAGGGCGCGTGTTCTCCCGGGCTAGAATTATAGAGCAACACGGACGCGCGCGGAAGTCCTTGTTGCTCGAAGGCTAGAATGGTATTGTTTACTTCT
Source organism: Ephestia elutella (assembly GCA_018467065.1). Classification (NCBI taxonomy): domain Eukaryota; kingdom Metazoa; phylum Arthropoda; class Insecta; order Lepidoptera; family Pyralidae; genus Ephestia; species Ephestia elutella. The sequence goes on along the minus strand of CM031594.1, from coordinate 11,362,362 downwards.
TTTACATTGCCAAGGTTAAAAAAAAGTTTAAAAAAAAATATTAAAATAAACTAATAAATAAAAAATAAAGTATAGAACAAAAAAGCTTCTATGGTAAGTAAACACCCTTGATGACAACCAAATGATAACAAACAATAACAAATTGGTATCAATTACACTATTTTTGTACCATTTATGTTATAAGAAATAGGAAGTGAACTAGAGGCCATATTTAAAAACGAATTTACGGTCCATTTGAGAATAATAATTATTTTTTTGCTGATTATCCTATTGTTTACCAGTTTTATTATGAATCTACTATAAAGTCGTCGAAATAAGCACTTAGGTTTTTTATTTCAAGTTGAAATTGAAACGGCGCGGTGATATCCATCTGTAAAAGGTGGTTTTATTATTTAAATAAGACCTTTTTTTCCTAGCCTGTAGATGTATCCCACAAGCCCAGCCCAGCAGGTTGCATTGCAGCAGGCAGGGTGATGTTTCCGGAGGGCAAAGGCCCCCTTTCTCCTTCCACAATTCCCTGTTGAGTGAAGCCCGCTTCCACTCCCGCAGATAACTTTCGATGTCATCTTGCCATCTCATTCGCGGTCTATGCCTAGGCCTACTCCCGTCTGGTACCCATAGGCAGGCACAGGGCGGGCGCTTCATAGAATCGGGGCGTCAAATATACCTACTACGACTACAAATGAAACTGTATATCCGTGAACACGTCAGTAACACGTCAATGTGTTCTCATAGTCATAGCGTCCCAATACACACAAGAACGGGGGAGAAGTGCGGGAGGTGCCATATTGCGAGGGGCAGGGAGTTTCCTTTCTGTATGTAGTACTTATATTAATTCTGTGCCATAGGGTAGCTAAATAAGACCTTTATTATGAAAAATCTTTCAGTATATGATAGCTATATTCATAAAAAAGTCCATGAAATCCTGAAATTCATATAAGCGAAGCCGCGGGACATATCTAGTAACATATCAACGTGAGCGGCAATTTAATGGTTTTTGTTCACAAACCCACTCCGGTTAGTCATGCCCGGTTGTTTCAGTTTGTTATTGATGAACTGTTGACACAACAATTTAGTGGCAACAAATAATTACTATACTATGGTCAGACCAATAAAACATACATACATAGAATCACGTCTTTATCCCTTATGGGTTAGACAGAGCCAAGAGTCGTGAGACTCGAAGGCCACGCTTAGCTGAATAGTGGGCTTTCTGATGGAATGGAGATCAGATATAGTGACAGGTTGCTAGCACATCGCCTATGAGTGGAGGAATCCCCATTTTAAAGCCCTTTCCCTCAATTGTGCGGGAAGAGAAGCAGCTGACACATTCTATGTTTTTTCTTCGCTCCCAGACCAGCATGGAAGCACCAATAAAACACTCATCGTATTAATCGATCCGTTATATATTAGGATTTTGGAAATCACAGGGCACGGTAGTGCCTCCGCCAAGAGAAGCCAAGCGAAGCGGAAGAGCAATTTTACCCATCTACATGAATAATGTACAGTACATTAATTTTTGACCTTACGCCCATGTGACGGTAGCGAAACGGCCACGCCACATATTTTGACTAAGGTGTAGAGTTTGTGAAGTTAGGGCTCGTAGAGTTAGAAGCTTGGCTCTACATGAGCTCTGGTAATTTTTTAAAAGTGCGAGCCATATGATCTTGGCAAACACTTTACATGAAAATGTTTTTGGTGGGACATTTTATACATTTTCTATTTGGAAATGAGAATAAAAGTTAAGAAATGATTAAATTCTACATATATCTATGTCTATTTATAATTGAGTAGATTTATCACAAACTAATCTAAACAAATATTATATGTATGAAGATAAAAAGCCTAACAAAAGAAAATACTATCTAAGTTTGATAGTAATTTGCCGAGCCCGGGGAATGCTCCTGTGGGATTTTCTGGAAAACCAGTACCTTGAATGCTATTCCCGGTATTTTTCGGGTAGAAAAATATCGGGAATAGCACATAGGGTACTTTTTATCCCAAAATTCCCACAGGAGCTCAGCCCCGGGGCGCGACTAGTAAAGAAAAGAAGAAATAAAGAAACACAATTTTCACAAAAGTTAGTAAATATTTAACCTACTTATCCAATCTAAATGTACCCTCAAATTACGAAATTTCCTGCTTTGAAAGTCGCAGCAATAATTATGTACAATTTCTTGTTTTTTATTCATACGCTACGATTTTGTGGAGTTAGATTGATATCTATTGTGGTTCCGTAAAGTTAGACGAAAACGTGTGTGTATACCTATATAGCCAACTGCGAATCAGAATTATGTGAACAAATGATTCTAAGTTCTTGAGAAAAATCTGTACAGTTATTTACTTATCGAGTGTGTTTTATTTTTATTTATTTTATTTCGATAAGTAAATAACTAGTTTTATGAAAATTAAAAAATGACTGCAGTTCTAGATATATCCTATGTTACCCAGTATAACGTACTGTAACTTACATACATAAACCTAACAATCCTTTGAGCAGTCGTGTACAAAAGACAGAAACACTCTTTTTTGAAACTGTGGGCTTACATGTTGGTTGCAACCTTGTTATATACTTGGTAAAGATTAATTTCAATGTCGTAGTATAATTTGGATTAATAAAGCAATACCTACGTAATTGAAACTTCAAATTGTAATTCGTTCAAAATTTAAGAATATCAAGATACAAAAATACCCTAAGTTAGCAATAAGAATATCTAACACCAGCTTTTACTAGAGTACTACTCTCTACTGGACGGATTTTAGGAAATTTGATAAAATTAGATTATCAGCTTGGCATTACCATTTGAATTCTCACAAACAGTTTTTGGTTTTTTTAATGTTTTATAATTAAGCAAAAGAGTCTTCGAAAAATATTTAAAGTTAATTGCAAGTTCTAAAACCTGTAATCATGTAGAATTTGCATTTAATTTTTATGTTATCAATAAAAATATAACAACTTACGGTGTAGCAGCCGAGGACGGCTCCTCTTGGCTTCTCACTGTCGTTTCCGTTGAACACAACACTTTAAAAGCTTCATCTTTACTGTCAACAATCCTTACAGTCCTATCCTTCGCCGAAGCACTACGAACTTCTAAACTATTCCTCAAATTCACTTTAGGGCTAGTCACACTCGATTGCCGACTCGATAAATCGAAATATCGATCCTGCGCGTGGATCAACTGCGTTATCGTAAACGCGGGAGTTTCATTCGACTCGATTTGCGGTCCGAACAAACTGTCATCGACGCTTCGGAAGAATCGATCGTCCTCTATGTCTTTACTAGGTGACGCTTCGTCGAGACGCGAACTGATAGTAATGTCTAGTAGATTGGCATTGTTGAGTCTAAGCGACCGCTCCGTAGCGAAAGCGTAAGGCGTATTGGCTAACTCTTCTTCGATGCTGTTATAGCGACTTCGGAATAGCGACTGCGGCGTGTCCCCTCCACTGTCGTATTTACCACCGAAGAGGTCGTATTGGCCGAAGCGGGAGTTGATGGAATCGAACTTGGGGTCTGTGATATCAGTTTTGTCAGGCGGATCAGGTGGATCAGGCGGATCAGGCACCTTTGGAGTCCCTGACGGACTCATGTTGATGTGCAGGATCCCGTGCTCGTCTTTGTATTTCAGTTTCAATGCCATTGCGGTGTTATCTTCGCGCCATTTTTTCTATTTTTTATCTGGAAAGGATAAAATGTTTAATGTTAGTATTTGTGGATTGTAGAGTTTAGAGGAGAGTGAACGTAAACTCATTCATTTCATTTACAACATACCTATTAACACTCATAACATGAGTGATAATTAGTGTATTTTCATAACGTTTTCTTCACCAGTATTAGGGTGGATTTCCCAACGTCAATTTTAACGCAGTATGGGTGATAACGGTAGTGTGGGACGTTATTATACAATTTAAATATTTTTTCTAGAAAGAAGAAGCGCTTGCGTATATGAGGCGATAAATATTTCTATCGACAATATTACTGTAATGGTAAGAGAAACCTTTTGTTTTAAACCTTATTAAAGATTTAAACTGTTTTAGGTACTTGCTGTAAATGTTGTTGCTACTTCTTATTTTATTAAAGAAACTTTAATAAAATAAAAAGTATGGATACTTTATCCGTTAGAAGATTGTATAAAATTCATGTTAAGTAGTCACCTAATCCTGGTTAAGTAACATAAGGATGAGGCTTACCCTTCATTTGGGCGAATAGGTATTGTAAAATAGTATGAAACAGCTGATTTTTTTTCGTTCGGATTAACCCAAGTAGCAAACAAGAATATTATTAAATCCCATACAAAAAGTTACAGTACAAAGGACGCCAATGTTTTTGAATTCACACTATATTAAAAAAATAACTTCTTCATACACGCATCTTGTTACAACATAAGCGAAAATCCGTGTTGCTCGAAGTGTAACTACGTAGTTCTACAAGGTCCTTGCCTCCGCGACCCGGTTGCCATGAAACGTAATTATAATATGAAATAACCTAAAAACGTAAGGAAAACATTAAGAATGACATCCATGCCACTGTATAGGGCGATGTTACAGAGCAAGCGTACATAGCGATAAAAAATAAAAATTAGGCGGGTCCACACAGAGCGAGAAGCACAGAATATAAATTCAAGGATACTTAAATCCTTAATTTATTTCTAGCGCTAAATAAAACACAAGTTGATAGAGTGGTGGAATCTTATCAATAACAATTCCCACTAGGTAATACTACTACGACTAATATTGTAATTATGCGAAAGTTTGGATGTGAGTTTATGATTAAGTTTTTTACTCAATCACGCAAAAAAACAGCATTGGAAGTTATTTCTGTAATGATAAGGCTTAGAAATATATAAAATCATTTACAGATAAATAAATAAAATTTACTGGGCGGATTTTGATGAAATTTGGTACACGGGTAGACAAATACCGCGTACATACATATACAGAGTACTCTTTTATCCCAAAATTCCCATGATGGGAGCGAAGCTCTTGGGTTCAGCTAGTAAAAAATAAATCACTACACGAACGATCTTTCATCGAGATTGACTTATTATATTTCTTACTATAGCGTAGCTGTAAGTACACCAAATCCTTAAACTTTAAGGAATTATAATAGAGGACATATTTTGTTGTAATTTCCTAGTTCAAATGAAGCAGAAACATTGTTCCAGTAATTTCAATCAACGCTATTAAAATATTTCAGTGGACGGGAATTTTTGAGTTAAGTTTTTTTAGGTTTGTTTAAATATTTTGCATTTTTTTTTTCCACAGAAATTAAAAACTTATTTATCACTTTACAACTCTATATACTTAAGTATTTTACATATTCAAACTCCAGGGTGCTTTACATAGAAATACTAGATGTTTACCGTAGGTACAATTAGAAAGAAAAACGTTTAGATACCTTCTTCTATTACATTACCTATTAATTTCTCATCCTATTTTAAATGGGGAAAAATGTATTTTCTTTACACAGCTCTATATTTCCAGTTATGTCTCCAAATGGAGACAGACCTTTTAGATTATCGTATTATTTTTAATATCCTTCGGTCTTTATCTGCCTCTCTTAATAATTTCGTTTTAAAACCGTCAAAAATCATCGTTTGATGTCAAAGTCCTATGTCACCTCACATCTCATCTTCGATGGGGACCCAACGGAAACGGAAGCCCAGGGCTAGCTAATTAATAACTTAAACACTAGATGTTAGGAACTCCCCGACAGAGCGAACCCGGAAACCGTTATTTATATGTAAATGACACGAACGTCGTAAGGTCGTCCTTGGCTGTGTGGACTAGCCCTTAGGGCTGTGATCGGAGCCAGATCTGTGTCAGGGCCCTACGCAGGTATTTTAGGACCGGTGGCCAACTATGAGGTGAAATTTCCTAATTTTCTTGAGAAATACATCTCAGGAAACGTAGGCTCGAAGTTCTTGGGTTTTTCGGAGAGGGTTATTTCCAAAGTTTCTAGTAAAAAGTAAAATTCTTTTGTTCTAAAAAGATGAGAATCTCATACACGTATTCCTAAGTTATTCCACGAAATTATTATTATTTGAAAATACTTATTATTTTGTTCCCATTGTACTCCATAGAGAATGTCTATTTATTTAAACTTTATTGTACACACATACAAAAGTACAGTAGAAAAGGTGGACTTCATGCAAAAAGCGTTGTCTCACAGTTAAACCTTATATAATCTTAGGGTTGAGCAGAGATTCTTAGGTTTGTGGGGGATGCCAGTTTATTTTATTTAGCTACTAGCTTTTGCACTTTGCTTTGCTCGTGTAAAATTAGCATGGAGCTAGAAAAAAATACTTAGAGATACAGCGGGAAGTCAGATATGGTGTTTACCTTATGTTGGTGAAGGGGTGTGTTTTGGTCACATAGAATTTGTGAACAATCTGTAAAAAAATAATAATTTGGAGCACACTGTTATGAACGATTTTGGGCTTCAAATCAAGTTTATAAGTCTATTGAAGAATGATTTTTCTTCTATGAAATTAGTTTTTCAAACATTCCATTAGAGGTCCCTAGATTTCTTTCTACTCATTTATGCTATACAAAGAGCCTGTCTGCAAATATGTCTACATTCTGCTGGTTCATCTCTGCGTCAATATGCTCACACTTTCCAATTATTAAGCGTCAAATTTTGCCGTTATACAAGCTTTTATTTGGTTTAAGCTAAGCTGGAGTCTGTTTTCTTGAAAATAAATTTGACCACTCGTCTATTTCTTACTAGCCTGTGCCCGCGACTTCGTCTGCGCATATCTCAGGTTCTAAGCGGCGTATCAAGATAAAACTTCGCTAGATTTTAAGTTAGATCTTCTTTGATACAACAGTGAAAACCGCATCAAATTTGGTTTAGTAGTTTTTGCGTGATGCGCGTACCAACATACAGACAGAAAAACAGACAGACAGAAAGACAGACTGAAAGACAAAAATTCTAAAAACAATGGATTTGGCTTCTATTGGCCCTATGAAGACACCTCATAGTTTTTTTTCTTAAATATCTTCTATGTACAGACACATAGCTCATAGAACAGATAGCCGTTGGGGCAGAAAAGTTATTGAGTGGCGACCACGAACCGGAAAACGTAGTGTTGGCAGGCCTCCCACTCGGTGGACCGACGACCTGGTGAAGGTCGCGGTTGGGACGCGCATGGATGCGGGCAGCGCAGGACCGGGCGTTATGGAAATCCTTGGGGGAGGCCTTTGTCCAGCAGTGGACGTCTTTCGGCTGAGAGAGATGTACAGACACAGACCAGTTACAGTTATTATATGTCTTGATGATTACGATTTCAGTGACTAGGTAGTCCTATGAAAGGTATATTTACTTCATAATATTATTTTCCATTAATTTCAATTCACTATTGAACAATCGTTTATTATGAGCATTCTAAAAACTTAACTTAAAACTTTATTAGACGTTCTCTAATGAAAGTAAGACTACGTTTACCATGTTAAGTCTAGTCTAGATTTCTCTGTGCTAAAAGAAACACCATGCGACACAAATTATAATTAAATTTCCATAAAATATTAGTTGCTGAACGAATACTAAGCTACAAGGCCTTTCCAGTACATATTTTTACTTGTATACCGGAAAGAAAAGGTCAGTTTCAAACTAAATATTATTATTTTTTAGCTTATTATTCACCAACGATATTCATCAACTTTTTTGATAAACTTTTTTTATTTTCTCACTTGCTACGCCCGGGAGTATAAAAAGTACCCTATGTGCCATTCCTAGTATTTCTATAATCATATACCAAATTTCATCAAAATGCAGTAGATTTTGCGTGATTGAGTAGGTACCTAACAAACATCCAAACTCGCAAAGTCATGCACATCCAAACTTTTGCATTTAAGTATAATATTAGTAAGAAGTAGGATTTTTTCAGTCACATAAGTGTTGAACAAAGATTATCATACGTGGCTTGCCTCTAGTACGAGTATATATCCTGAAATCCCTTCGGGAAAGCCCCGAACAATAATGTGTCAATCTAACGTAGTCCAAATACTACCGATGACTGATGATTTGGTATCTGGAAATGTGATCTTGTGTGCTAATAAAGTATTCTTGTCTTGTCTTGCCTTGTCTTGATGACTTGACTTTTTGAAATGATCTTTTAATCACTATTTATACTTACCAAATGTGTGTACCTACGTAAATATTTTGCTACTTTTCTGGCTTCAAAAATTATTTGATTGTAGGTTCTTTTTAGTGAATTAGGGCACTGCAAAATAAGGCCAAAATTAAAAGGCAAAATACAGCTGTCAACATATCCATTCTGCAGCGTTAAATTGTAGTCTTGCCTTGCCTCGTAGTATACTAATTAGTTTACTACGCGGCAAGGCTCGACTACAATTTAATTCTTTCCATCACCGCGTTTCATTTCACTGTAAATGCTTAATTGACTGGCAATGAGTCGATGAACTTACCCAGAGGTCGTAGTTCCAACCTATTGTGGAGGAAAGTTAATTCGTGTTATGGAAAAATTGTTTTTAAAATACGGTGGTCTAGACTTAGCCTTATTGACTTAGGAGACTGTGGGTTTGAATCACAAGAGAAGCATATTTTGTAGGTGGAGTATTCGTAGGTGGATAGTAGCTTCACTTCTCTCTTCTCGGCTTTACAATTAAGGTCTTTTTCTCAAGTCTCCTAAAGGTCTGATATGACTTAACGACTACAGTCATAACCTAACATCAATGATGAAGGGTCATATGACAACTGCTAATGGTCCTTTCATTCATTTTTGGATAGCTAACAATCACTTAGTCATGAGAATCAATTTAGTCGCTGTGGCTGTGCTTCAAAACTCTACTGACGAAAGAACCTGCTTGAAAATTGGAATAATTTTCATCATGAGTAAAAAATTTACTAGTCATGGTAAAAATATTAATTTTTTCAACACCTATGATAGTACATTTTTCGCTTTCACTGGATCCATCAATATCTTATCGTAACGTAATGAAATTGGTAGGAGCTGGTCCATTATTTTGGAGTATCATTAATCATTGTGGGTAATATAAGAGATTGCATGTATGGTGGTGGGAATAGTTATAGGGTGTTACTTTGCAATATATTACTTCCTTATTGCTAATATACTGTTATCCATCGGTTTGTTACCGTGAATGCAGTGAAATTTTGAAGCGGTGGTGGCCAAGTGGTAATAACACCCGCCTGAGGTCGGGTAGGACACGTGTTTTCAAATCCAACCTGTGTCACATGAGTTTGTAGACCAATCTGACTCATGTATCTATGGGAGTTTTCTCATAGACCACCACCTGCTTCAGTGGAGTGACTTCCAACGGCCCCGGCGGGACGGCCCCGGTGACGGGGCCGTTGGAAAAAAAATTTCCAACGGCCCCGGCGGGCCCGGATTTTGCGTTGACGGGGCCGTTGGAAAAACGGCCCCGGCGTGTTTATTAAATGGGAGGGATAGCATAAAAAATTTATAGCATACGCTCCGGTAGTGTTTAAAGGGGGGGAAATTGTGTATTATTTTGTATACCTTAAATATGAAATGAAATTAAAAAAAAGAGTTTGTATGTAACAATCACTATTTATTGTTGATAAAAAATAAATTTCAACTAGGTATCAACAATCATATACATAAGAAAATAAAATACATGATGTTTGTTTCAGATTATAACACATAATAGTACAAGTATTAAGATAAACTACTAAATATCTTACTGTCTCTGTTGTATTTTTACTCCGTAAACAGTATTTATAACTAATTAACATATTATTAACTGATTGTTACAAACAAACTCTTTTTTAATTTCATTTCATATTTAAGGTCTACAAAATAATACACAATTTCCCACCCCTTTAAACTCTACCGGAGCGTATGCTTTAAATTTTTTATGCTATCCCATTTAAAAAACACGCCGGGGCCGTTGGTATTTTTTTTTTCCAACAGCCCCGTCAACGCAAAATCCGGGCCCGCCGGGACCGTTGGAAATTTTTTTTCCAACGGCCCCGTCCCCGGGGCAGGCCCGCCGGGGCCGTTGGAAGTCACTCCTTCAGTGAAGGAAAACATCGTGAGGAAACCTGCATATTGGCTGACTGTTTAGTTTACTAGTGTGTATACGGCTACTGCCACCAAATGGCGGTATTCGTAAAAGTCATGTTAGATGCCTTAAGGCGACTTGAATATAATCTGACACTAGTGTTAGTAATAACACACTCGATAAGAAGAAGCTAAAGTACGAGCTAGTAACTTGCTAGAAATATTGAAAGAGATTTAGAATAGTTATTGCTAGAGGATTCTGATTCACTGACTAACTAACTGACATCAACGCAGAGCCAAAACCGCTGAACGTAGAACTTGAAACAGAGAGATTCTTTGTATAGCGTACTAGCGCCCCGCCCCGGCTTTGTTCAGGAGGTACATATGATTGTACATACATAAATTGTAGCCTATGTCACTCTAATATAATGTAGCCTTCTATTGGTGAAAGAATTTTTGAAATCCGTTCAGTAGTTCCGAAGATAACCCGCTACAAACAAACACTTCATGTTTATAATAGTAGTAAGAAGTATGATGGAAATTAAAGAAGCTCAGAAAGGAACTTTTGAAATTCCACACGGGGTTGAAATTGGGGGTGAAAGTTTATATGAAACTAGCTTTTATAATCCTTTCTTAGCGGATGCCTACGTCATAACATCTACCTGCATGCCAAATTTCAACCCGATCCGTCCAGTGGTTTGGGCTGTGCGTTGATAGATCACTATGTCAGTCACCTTTGCGTTATATATATAGCCCACTATCGAAACCTATATATATAAGTATAGGTTTCGATAGTGGGCGAAGAAGCGGGCAAAAACTAGTACTATCCCTTGGGAACGTGGTATTTTTTTGTTTTTAAATTACTAATAAAGTACTTACTTAATTATTTTTTTGAGATGGTAACATAATTAAAGGAAACGTGTCCCCAACGGATATATTTTAATACACAGCTTATGTAGGCACGCACACCTAGAATCACTGTGTCTAGAAAGCTGAAAATTGGAACGGAGTCTAATCTCAATTAATGTCTAGTATCTAAGTACAAAAATGTAAAATCTTTCAAAAAAATATATTTAGGTATTTACCTAAATATATATATAGGCTCTAGCTAGCCTCAAATAGTTGTCGAATCCTATATTGATTTTATTGCGAAAGATTGGATGACTGTATGAAGATATAATTGTTATTCAAACATGCAAAATCTACTATGAAATTGAATGGATTTCTATGAAATTTGGAATTGCACATTATCCCGAAATTTCCCTTTGAAAAAGTTTTCTAAATATTATTTTTTATGTAAGTAAGTACTCCCTTATTCTCTCTTTCAATGCCCCTTGAATTAACTTAATTACTGTGATAGCTCAGTTAGAATCGGCCAATAGTATTGGCCAAGGCACAAGAGTAGGTAGGTATTCCACATTATAGTAGACTTCGGATTTATCAAGTTTTAAAAATACAAACCTTTAAAAGACTCAGCTAAAATCCAACATAAACACACAGTAAAATGGAAGATCGCAATAAACAGTCACAAGTTCACATTTTTGCAAACGTCACACACTGATCACAAATGAAAAGTCGTCATTTCATTTTGATTTTGAACACGTAATAGATAACCGCAAAATCCACTATTGTTTTTTTGGCGCGAAAACACGTCAACACAAATGTCATTTTTGAAAAAAGAACTTCAATTCAAATCACACTGGCATCTCGTAATAAGAATTTAAGTGGAAGATTAACAATCAAGGCTTTCTAAATAAAAAAAATCTTGGTTCCAGCACGTGAAGGTTATGTTTCAGCTCGTCGGCCATGATTTAAAAATTAGCACAACAAATCACCACACTTGAAAAATTATTTGCGGCCAGTATTAAACCAGAAGCAATAAAAAAGTAACTGCACACTTTTTAATTTTCGCCAATTGTTTTTTTTTTGTAATAAAGAATTCTTGTTTATTTTTGTTTTGCGTTCTGTTTCTAAGACTACGACATAGCTTACAAGGCAGTTCTAAAACTACTGACCATTGTATGAAGAAATGGGGGTGATTCGCAGGGTGGTAAGCGCGAAGTCGGGGGTGTGTTGTTAATCACATGGGGTGGAATAATTTTGCTTTTTAATTATGGCGGAGTGCGTTCAAAAACAAGATTGTGGTTTTATTGGCGTTCGTTACTTTCTTATTGGGGTTATGATGTCATGTTAAGACACCATTTAACTATGTTGATTTAAATAACATATTTAAGCTTCTAAACATGATGGTTTTGAAAAGGGTTCATCATCTTGCAAGATTTATCATTAGGGTGTCGAATTGTCGATTATGATAACGCTTAGTCATAATAATGTCTCAATGGTTTGTTTTTTCCAAAAAAAAAAACGTTTAAATGGAGAAGTGAAGAGTCATTGCAAAAGCAATGACTTCGTCCAGGGGACGGGCAGTACAGAACATCCGATGCCAGCACCATCTGCACAACCACGTCCACTCTGCCAAGAGTGACCGACTAAGGAGAGACTATTGAAAAACCATTGAAACACAATTAACGTTACCAGAATCGATGCCCAGGACTGTAGGTATAAGAACAGCCGGCTCATGTACCTAGCAGATGAAAATGTTGCGATGGAGTTTCACAGTATTTTTTAAGTCACGTTCAGAAAGGAGGTAGTCTTACTTATGTATTCTCAAATATATACAAACTCATATTTTTTTTAAATATTTTCAGTATTCTTCATGTCATGCAAATTAGATGACTTCTTATTTATTTATTTATTCAAAACTTTCTAGCACAAAATTTTAAAAATCATGTACAAATGGTGCGGACTTAACGCCATATGGCATTCTCTACCAAACAGAGATTAATAAGGGTCTTATAGTGTATTTTTACCGCTGGTGTCAGATTTTATTCATAATGATTATATGATATAACTTTTTCTCCTTGGACTTTTACGGATAACGCCATCTGGTGGCGGTAGCTGTAACACTAGTAAATTAAACAGTCAGCCAGTGTGCAGGTTTCCTCACAAACGGCGGATCCAGGATTTTTTCTGGGGGGGGGCACAAGGACCGTGGCGGACTATGCATATTGGGTGCAATAAATCGACATCCGTCCTGATGCTGTTGCCGCCCGCCTTGAAACGAATCCTAAAGACTTGCTCTCACTTCGCAAAAAATCAAGAAATAAACCAGATGGGCACAAAATTTCTGTTATTTCTTTATTTGATACTAGCTTTGCCCGCGGCTTCGCCCGCGTGAATTTCCCACGGGAACAGTGCTTTTCCCGGGATAAAAAGTAACATCCTCACAAACTCACATCCAAACTTTCGCATTTATATATAGATGCACTGTTATGGAATTTTCTCTCCACAGTAGGAACAGAAAAAACAGTCTGGGGGGCACGTTTCTGTTATTTCTTTATTTGATATGCACTGTCATGGAATCTGCCTCCACAGTAGAGATACACAAAAAACCGGCCAAGTGCGTGTCGGACCACGCATAAAGTAGAGTTCCGTGGTCATTTTTGGCACCGCTCTGTTTTGCATTTCTTGTAAGAAAAAAGTATATATTTTTATTTTATTTATAATTTCAAAAATATTTATCACAGGATACTGGAAACAATTTTAAATAAGAGTTTCCGCGCCTGTTTCTTTACATGACTGATTTGAAGTTTATAGGTCCAAGACCTAACTTTAAAACTGCTTATGACTTGAGTGGCAGAGTACAAAGAAATCCGCACAGGCTTGTATTATAAGATGTTTCTAGATCACTTAAATGTTCAAATAGTCCATATAATATGTGTGTTAGAATTTATAATGAATACCCAATGATATAAAAGATTTAAGAGAAAATTTATTTAAAAAGAAATTAAAAGAATGGTTAATTGGAAAAGACTTATGTGACATTAAACATTTATTATGACGAATTGAAATTACATTTGACATTATTATTTTAGATTTTATTATATTATAGAATATCGGTAGATTGTATCTCCTATTTGCATGCCATATATGTGGTAAAACATGTGTACTTTTTGATGTGTAAGACCTTCTTAACTATGTTTTATGCAAATAAAGAATATTATTATTAAGACTTTAGAAATTACTGGGGGGGGACACCGTGTAAACAACTTTGGCGGACTATATCTCGCAAATGGTAAAGCTGATAAAAAAAGTGTTGTATGAAAACCCTACCTTATTTTCATAGTCCTTTTCAACGATACCCCACACAAGGGGGTGCACTCAAAAAAATAATTCACCCCGTGACAGTAGCGGATTTAGGGGTGGGGGGCACGTGCCTCCGTGCCCCCCCACCCCTAAATCCGCTACTATCCTCACGATGTTTTCCTTCACCGGATCGAAGCAAGTGGTCGTCTATAGGAACTACAAGTACCATAAATAAGTCAGGTTGGTATGCAAACTCATGTAGCAGGAGCAGAGTTTGAACCTGGGTCCTTCTGAAGCCCAGGCGCGCGGAGCGCTTTGGTGACGATGAAAAACGACAATTACGCGGGCGAAGCCGCTGGCAAAAGTGTAAACAGTTGTACTATTTCCTACAGTTTTCTAAATAAAATAGGGCACTACTGCACCGTGTATCGCGGTCATAGATTTATTAATACAGGAATCCGGGTGCGGCGTTGTTTTTGATGCCAAAGTACTTTTACATGTCTCAGACTAGAAGGTTAAGAACATTGTTCTTGTCGGTGGAGATTTTTCCATCTCCTCCACTCCACTCTTCAATCATCCCTGGGGCAAAGCATCAAGGCAAAAGTTGTGTCGTACAAGGAGGTCATCTTGTACGACACAACTTTTGTCTTCTCTTTTAAGAAACTCACTGCACTGACTGACAGTTGCCCAAGGCGTGCAGTGAGCTATAGTTTTATTCGGGCTATATGCCATTCCTGGATTTCCTCTTCTAGATTCTATTTTCCTTCTATTAGGTTTTTAAAAATAAATAATGGAAATAAATTATAAGGTTATTAATTTATTTCCATTATTTATTTTTAAAAAATGGTTTCAGTAAAAGATGTTTCAATTAAGTTTTTTTTTTCAGTACTGAATTGTGGTAGGTAAGGATTACTGATTTTCCACGAACCTTAAACACATTGAAACTTTCGCATTTATACATACTTACACATTATAACGCCTTTTCCTTGTTTCATCGTAGACAGACACTAGGGATTTATAATTCGTGGGAACTTGTTAAACCGTTCTGCTGAAAAAACATTTAAAAATCTACCAAATTGAGAGCCTCCTTTAAGTTTCGGTTTAAATATCATAACTTTGGTCGGTTGTATTATTTCGGCACCAGCCGTATGGTATAAAGGCCATCCGAACAGCATTTATGGGCGTAATCAGCCTTGGCGGGACACACCTCAGTGCACAATAACTGCATTAGTACATGGAACTACTGATATAATTTGTTTGGCGTGTTGACGACTCCTTGGAAGAGAAATTAATAATGTAAAACATCTTTTGGGGCGGCTTAGCAGTAAAATCGACTCAAATGCCGTGAAAGAAAATCGCATGATGCGTCATGTCACGATACTCATTTGTTTTACATCTGCCGGGTGTTGCTGGGCGGCGTTTGTTCTTCATAACGTCTGCATCTCATCATGCTAATAATACCTATTGAATGTAATGTATTTAATGTTAAAAATATACCTGACAATTCTCAATTTTAGTTTTTAGTGAATAGTCTGCTTCTGGGTAAGCTCGCTACAACGCACCGTAGACCTCTCATCTCTGTCCTCGGGCAAGATTGTAGTCAAGAGCAAACCCATCTTTTATGAAGATCTATGCTCTGTCTTTCTTTGTGCGTGCTGCAAAGCTTTAGAACAAGCTTCCTCTTAACATTAATATGGCTCCTTCGCTTTCCTCCTTCAAATCTCAACTTAAAAGTTTATATAAAGATTCTTTAGACATTTGAGTGTGTATGTATTTATGTATATGTATTGTATATATATATATATGTTACTGTAAAAGCTCGAACTACGGTAAATCCTAAGATTTTCGAGTAAAACCTAAGATTTACCAACTCTTAATGGTAAAAGCCCGAATAATTTTGCGATTCGCACTTTTACCACCATTCGCTTGGTAAGTCTCAGGATTTACATTAAAGGCATGGTAAATGACTGATAGATAAGGTTTAGGTTATTTTTTTATGACCGCCCGGAAAGACTTTGAGGGTGGAAAAAGAAGGTAGGTTCAGGTTATTTTTTTTATGACCACCCGGAAAGTCTTGAGGGAAGAATTACTCTTTGTTTTATTCCCAAAACCAACATTTACCAGCCGTCAGTGGTAAAACCTAGCATGTACTAAATTCTAATTGTAAAAGCCCGAAAAAATCATCCCATTTTCATAAATCCTTACATTTACCAACTCATGTCGGTAAATCCTAAGACTTACTCTTAAATCTTAGAATTTACCGTAGTTCGAGCTTTTACAGTAACATATATATATTTTTTTGTATTTTCGTGTTCTTCTATTCTTTTTCTTATTTTTGCCTTTCCCTTTTTATTTTATTCAAATACTCCTTTCAAACACTTGGTTGACTGGAAGAAATCCCTTTTTGGGATATGTCCGCCATTGTACGCCTCTCTTTTTGTTTCATTATGTTTTGTATTTTTCTTGTGTGTATGTGCAATAAAGAGTTTACAAACAAAAATGTCGTAAAAGCGACAAGACATAAGGTCACATTCGCCTACCTTTTGTCGCGAATATGACAGAAATAGTATCCTATCTCGATCCACAATAACTGTGTGGGTTAACTGTTGGCCATTAAACTAATACTTTTTGTTCAATCGCACTTTACTCATTAATTTGTAGGATTTGCGTGCGGTTCTGAGTTTCTTGACTTGTTTTATGAGTTCCTTTCGGCATTTCTTCTCAGCAGTGCTCGTTCCGAAATGCTAGTAGTTTATAGCTTTGAGACATAATATATTATGATAAATAATTAGTTTTCGACGTGAAAAAGAGCCTTCTTTGAAGGCCAAGTTTCAATAAAAAAAATTGACTTTGACTTGACTTTGTTTCTTATGACTGATTTATATATCAATTCAAAGCCGTAACCACTAATCACTGAACGAAGAAACTTGAAATTTTGCGGAGATTCCTTATATAGAGTAAGTACTAACTCCCATAGTACAAGTTCCGTCATTTTCGAAATAAAACACATGACATTTTAGATTCACGTTTGGTTAGTATTTCAGTGTTCTGAAATACTAACCAAACGTGAATCTACTTTCACTTCTCTTCTTCTTCGTGTATCTACTTAAACGTGGATCGTCTTACTGTTGTAAGAAGTGGAAGCTTCTAGTATCGGAGGCAAAGATTCTCTTTGGGTCGTCGAGCCATCGAAGTATGTAAATAGGTAGTATTCAGAATAGTGTTGAGTTAAACTCATTTCTGTGAGCAAGGAATTAATAAATCTAATAAATAAAAGTCCTCTAATCCTCATTAAACAGTTTATTTTCCAAAATGCCATAAGCTAAAATAAATCTGTACAATATTTATAGCTATATACAAAACATGAGACTATAATAGGTACCAGAAATAAGATGTTGATATTAACATAACAAAAAAAACCTGAATGAAGAATTAAAATTGAATGTAAATCACGGCGCCATTTTTATAAAATGAAAATGGTTTGGTAAAAATTTGAATTAAAACAAATAAACCCTATTTATTGCAAACTAGCTGTCGCCCGCGGCTTCGCCCGCGTGACTTTGGCTTAGATGAAAAGTCTTTTTGTGTTCCAAACTGTTTCCTGTGTTCCAATCTTCCATTTTTATACGTCTACAGAAAATGCCCATCAGATTAACCAAGTTATGCTAAGGCGCTATTTCCGTATATGTTATAGTGTAGCTGGTCTCTTGAAGTTATTTATCAGATGTTCCAGATCTTCAATTTTTATACGTCAGCAGAAAATGCTCATCAGGTCGAACTGTTTTTGCTAAGGCGCCATTTCCATATATGTTATAGTGTAGCTGGTCTCTTGGAGCTTTCATCAGATGTTCCAGATCTTCAATTTTTATACGTCAGCAGAAAATGCTCATCAGGTTGAACGATTTTTGCTAAGGCGCCATTTCCATATATGTTATAGTGTAGCTGGTCTCTTGGAGCTTTTCATCAGATGTTCCAGATCTTCAATTTTTATACGTCAGCAGAAAATGCTCATCAGGTTGAACGATTTTTGTTAAGGCACCATTTCTATATTACTTATAGTTTAGCTGTTCTGCTATGGTTCTTCATCAGGTGTTCCAGTTTTCAAAATGAATTATAGCCTATATGTTGCCCAGGCTTAATAGCTATACAACAAAAAAAGTTTCATTCAAATCCGTCCAGTAGTTTTTGCGTGAAACGCGTACATACATACAGACAGACAGACAGACAGACAGACAGACAGACAGACAAGAAATTCCAAAAAATTTTTTTTGCTTTCTATTGTTCTTTTTAGGTCTCCCTCTATCCATTTCAGTCAAAAATATTAAATGTACAGACAAAATATTTTTACTTTTTTATTATATGTATAGATAAATGATTTGATTTGATTTTAAACTTTCACTATTCAGCTAAGCGTGGCCTTCCGAGCCGTAAGACTCTTGGCTCTGTCTACCCCGTAAGAAATAAAGACGTGATTCTATGTATTTATGTAAATTTCAATACAATTTTTTTTTTAATTTACTTATTTTTAGTTGAAGTTAAGTCCATATTAACATCTTATTTCGATGGAAAGTGTACAGTCTCGACAATTTTATTTTTAGACATTATATTATCAGTTTAATATCAGTTATATTATTTAGAGCTAATTTTAGACTATAATTCTTAAAGAAAGTACTAAAAATGCAGAATAATATATCTCAAGAAATTGATTTTGTTACAATTTGTAATAATTGATTTTATCAGTAAATTGGCGCAAAATTAACTTTTGTTTTTATTTTTTTTATTATATTTTAGATATGGCCAGTATAATATAAAAATATAAGCATTATGGACTTATTGCAGTAGTTAGATACCATATGCTAACACCCGATTATTCAAAAGCATTTTAAATAAAGACGATTTCTAGTCACTGACATAAAACCTGTTTTAAATATTCGGGTGTAAGCTAAAACACTAAAACATTTATTAAGGCGTTAGATACAATCTAATTTACAAAAAGTTAACGATGTGATTTCAATAAAATAGACAATATTTGACACTAAAAATGAGAAAAAACATATATTAACCAAAATTATTCGTCAACTTTTTTATGAATATGAATAATTATTTTTATTAATATTTGGACTAAAACAATTATTATAGACGGCATTCTTTGAATATAGTAACTGTCTTTAAGATTTGACAATCAATTTAAGTTTTCTGGTTCAATATACAAGTAAGGTATAGTCAGAGGCGTAAATTTAATTACCTACAGAAAACACAGACTTACAACACTAGTTTACAATTTTTTTATTTTTTTTTGTACCCTCAAAGCTACTAGGTTTTTTTGATAGATCTGTATGTGTGGAATATAGGTCTAATAATAAATTTCCTACATCACGTAAGATTTGAGAAAAAAAAATTGGCAAAAATTCAAAAAAATATTTTTTGCTAATATTTTGAGAAGAAAAATTGTAAAATTTAAAATTGAATTGCTTTATAAAATTGAAGAGTGTTATAACATTTACAGCTATAAAACATGTTAAAACTTTTAGAACCACTTATTTTAATAATTGTCTCAAAATATTAGCGAAAAATATTTTTTTTAATTTTTGACACCCTTTTTTTTGCAAAACTTACGTGATGGGGGAAATTTATAATCAGACCTATATTCCAACATATTTAGATCTATCAAAAAACCTAGTAGCTTTGTGGGTACACAAATTATGTAAACTAGTGTAATTAAACTAGATAAAGCATACTTTTGCGACTGAGTGTACCCTATATTCTCCGGCCAATTATGATATATTGATATCGAATCGCAAATCGTGTCGAAAAGAACGTAAAAAGCCTGTAAAAATCCTATAATACCTATGAGTCGCGTCCTTGGACATATTTCATTGATCGTAGATATTTGAAAAATGGCTCGTTCATTTTTGTAGTATTTTGTTAAGTACGGAATCTAGGCTAATAAATATAAGTCTGTGTCAGAAATTACAGAAAATATCCTGATTTTTGTAATAAGATAGTCGACTAATATTTTCTGAAATTCAATCAAATCTTAATGACAGCAAATATTCATATTAAAAACATAAGACTAAACAATACTTTGAACATTTTATACAATAAGAATAAATGCTAAATGACCATTAAAATATATTAATTGTGCAAAATTATATGTGCAGATCATACAGTTAAATTAAAACTTGGAAAATGAGCACAAACAGATTTTTTTTGTCTTTTTTTCTTATTTCCAAAATATTAATTATAAATTATTATTTAAAAAAAAAACAATTATTTAAACATATGTCAGTTGAGAATTCATGAATAGAAAACTTTTATCACTTTTGTTATTGTTTATGATAGAATATGGACAGATCGTATTTTTTTATGCACGGTTGTAGCACCATTTTATAATTAATAATGTCTCAAAATATGATAGATACAGTAAACAAAATAAATCATACATAATTATTTATTAATTACTAAAAGTTGCAAATTATATGTCTTGGAGGCCTGTGCTTAGTAACACGGTTATTAAATAACTTGTGTTACGGCGATTTTTGGCGTAAAATGAAACATTATTTGAATGGCAACATTGTTTCTTTTCGAAGAAAGTGTTGCCATATCTAAAAATATGGCAAAAAGTAAAATACATAGTCTTATTGAAACAACTAGAATGCTGCTCCTGTTCTGGTTGAATTGCATAATAGTACATTGTGATATAAGTGCGGTAAGTTGAAAATTACAGCCGAGGCGATATTGCTAGCCCGAGCCGTAGGCGAGTGCTACAAGAAAGGCAAAGGCTGTAATTTTCAAAGCGCACGTATATGTATACGACGTTTTATAATATATTTGCGAGGAAATATTTAAATAAAACTCGGAAAACGACAATAAAAAAGAAAAAGCGCGCGGTATAATTTTACTTGTTCACAAATTAGCGATGCGCGCGCATCAGCGCTTTTTTTAACGCGAATAAACAGCTCAGTATTACTAATAAAGTAAATTAATATTTTTATAACATATTTGCTCGTAAAGTGTCATTAAGATATTTCACCAATGTCAATATTGTATTGTATCTCATTACGCACGGTTGTAGCACCATTTTATGAATAATAATGTCTCAAAATATGATAGATGCAGTAAACAAAATAAATCATTCATAATTATTTATTAATTACTAAAAGTTGCAAATTATATGTCTTGGAGGTTAACACGGTTATCAAATAACTTGTTACGGTGATTTTTGGCGTAAAATGAAACATTATTTGAATGTTTCTTTCGAAGAAAGTGTTGCCATATCTAAAATATGGCAAAAGTAAAATACATAGTGTCTTATTGAAACAACTAGAATGCTACTCCTGTTCTGGTTGAATTGCATAGTACATTGTGACAAAAATTACAGCCGAGGCGATATTACTTAGCCCGAGCCGTAGGCGAGGGCTACAAGAGGCAGAGGCTGTAATTTTCAAAGCGCACGTATTGTCATACGACGTTTTATAATATATTTGCGAGGAAATATTTAAATAAAACTCGGAAAACGACAATAAAAAAGAAAAAGCGCGCGGTATAATTTTACTTGTTCACAAATTAGCGATGCGCGCTACTAAAGTAATTAATATTTTTGTGTTTTGTTACAGATAAATGGTTGTAATTTATTGTCAAAATTAATTTAAAGAATTAAATTTTTATTTATTTTATCTCCTAAAGTTAATTTTATTCATAAAATGTTGACCACTTTTCTGACATAAAAACTCTATGCTAAGATTTAAAAGTACCTATCGTTCGTTTTTAGACGGAGCGTGCGTTTTACTTTACAATAACGCACAAGTGCGTAATGAGATACAATACAATATTGAAATTGGTGATATAAATGACACTTTACGAGCAAATATGTTATAAATGTAATTTTTGATATAACTTATGAATTGAAACATTTACATTTGTAAAATTATAGTAATTTTGCTGATACAATAGTAAATATAAATAATCAACACTACAGTTATCCATTATCGTGTGGAAATATAGATGAGGTTACTTGACTATGTTAAAATAATATCTCTTTTCTTTTAGTTTTCGCCTTAAAATGGCTTTTAAAATAAAATAAACAAAATTATTAAAAATAACTGTAAACACAAGTAAATCATATAAATAAAAAAATAAATATGCAGTCAAATAGCCTGAAGTGTTCAATAACACGGCTTATTCCCAAAATTCCTCGTAGCGGATTTTGAAACTTTTTATCCCAAAATTCCACTTCGGATTTCGGGACGTGGCTTATTCGATTTTGGGAATAAGCCCCGTCCCAAAATCCCTTGCCTCAAAGCAAAAGGTGATTTGTGAGAAAAAGTTTCAAAATCCCCCGGGGGGATCTTGAAAGGAGATTTTGCGAATAAGCCGACACTTTTACTCGTATCAGAAAAAAAGGAAAGATATCGCTAAGGAAATCCTCCTAATTTTAATACACATTTTGTGATATAGTATTTTATTTACGACTATTCTAATCAAGTTTCAAAACGCGTTTCAGAATCGCGCCTTCCCAATCACATATCTTTCAAAACGTGTTTCAAAATAGCCCCTTCTGTGTTCCTCGTCTGATTGACCCCGGTGTCCAATTGGGAGACGACCCTGGGTTCCCTATGGTCGGACTCTATGGAGATTTGGGATGATGTCTCTAAAGAGTCGATATTTTGGAATAATAGGTTGTTGGAGCCGGTTGACGGATTACGTTTGTGGCCTACTTCGTAGGGGCTTGGGCCTGAAAAAAATTATAGGGAATAAGTTACCTTTAATTCTATTAAGTAGAGTACCTATTTAATGGCCTTATGATAAGTGGTACTTCCATACAATATTTATAAATATGGATGTGATTGTTTTTCCTTCTTCCACGTCAAATCGAGGCAATGGATTGATGAGATTTCAGTGATTGGTGCATCATAACCATCTCGAGTCGAAATGGCACAGATTAGATTTTATTCGACCAGTATTTAGCAACTTCCACCGCCCTATCGTTGGCTTCATTCAGGTCCTCCAAGGTACAGGAGGAAGGGCAGTTGGGGCAGGTTAAAAGCTGAGCCATGGATTGGAGCTCCACAGTCGCAAAGGCTATCAGACGAGTACCCCCACCTGACTCGGTTCTCACGGCATCTCCCAACACCAGCCCGGAGTCTGTTTAGGGTCCATGGGCAGGATTCGAACCTGGGACTTTTGCAGCCACAGGAGGGCGCACTACCACTCGGCCACCACCACTTCAATCAGTATACACAAGTTAGATAATAAAGCCTACCCATCATTGAAGACTTCCTGGCTTGGACTCGCTCTTAGGAACCTGACGAACTCTGCTTGATATCCCAATGTGGTTGAAGTGCGTTCTTCGACAAAACAAAACAAAGGCTGCAATGATGATGTTGATAATACACAAGGTAGTTAATAAAGCCTACCCATCATTGAAGACTTCCTGGCTTGGACTCGCTCTTAGGAACCTGACGAACTCTGCTTGATATCCCAATGTGGTTGAAGTGCGTTCTTCGACAAAACAAAACAAAGGCTGCAATGATGATGTTGATAATACACAAGGTAGTTAATAAAGCCTACCCATCATTCATAGACTCTCCCGCTTGGACTTCCTCCTAATATCTCTTTTGCTTGATATCCCAATGTGGTTGAAGTGCGTTCTTCGACAAAACAAAACAAAGGCTGCAATGATGATGTTGATAATACACAAGCTAGTTAATAAAGCCTACCCATCATTGAAGACTTCCTGGATGGTGGCGTGGAACTCCTGCTAGCGTCCTGCCCGAGGCTCATCATACTAGGTAGAGCGGGCCGCGGCTTAGATTCGCTCTCCAAGAACCTGATAGATAAAGTCAAAGTGAATTGTTTTTCTTTAAATTGGCTTATAAATAGCACTTTTAAATCATCGTATATAGCGATATGCCGCCGTGAAATTTCCTGTTCCCGAAAATTTCTTCCGTTGAAAATTTCCTCTTCAGCTTAGCGTGGCCTTCGAGTCTCACGACTCTTGGCTCTGTCTAGCCGTAAGGGATAAAAACGTGATTCTATGTATGTATGAAAATTTTCGAAAAATTCTCAGAAATTTTATTGTTTTTAGGAAAATTTTCCGTTCTCGAGAATATTTCCGAGTTTCCAAGAAACATTCCGCTGTTTCTTTGGAAATTTCGGAAACGGCACATCACTAGTCGTATACGATAGTTGACGTTAGGAATTACTTTTAAAGCTAAGTTTACTACCGCTTCCAAAGCGCAAGTGGAGAAGAGGCGGCGCAACAAACTCCACTGCTGCATTTTCTCCAAAGTATCTAGATAGGTAGATAAATAGATAATTTATTTATTTGTCGTAGGATGTATATCGGAACGTCAAGCCTGCATCGACTTGGGTGTATTCGGTTTCGTGCATAGCAACACTACAGTTTTGACAAGTGACAGCTAAGAAAAACCAACCAGCACTTTTTGAATGAACGTGGAGCCGTGCAGATGTGTAATGGTGTCAGATGCAGAAACCGACTTTACCGCGTTCCGAATGTTATCGGTTTTCATCCGGATAGTGTTTGATTATTTTTAATTGATTATACGAGAGTGTGTACGGAACCCTCGGTGCGCAAATTTGACTCGCACTTGGCCGGGTTTTTTTTATTATACCTGACGAACTCCGCCGCCAGCCCATCGGACGGGGCTGCCCTCGCTAATCCCAGCTTCTCGCACTCTTGCTGGTTGAAGTCCAGGACGGTCGATAGGATCTTTAGGACTCTTGTTCTGTAGGGGAAGTAAGACGAGTCAACGTAAGTATGTCATCATTGTAACGTTAACGCCTAAAGTTGACTCATTATCGTTATAAGCCAGGGGCGTGTACCACCGTATCAATTATATGCACAACACCTGCACATTGGCAGACTGTTTAGTTTACTACTGTGTATACGGCTACTGCCACTAAATGGCGGTAGTCGTAAAAGTCATGTCAGATGCCTTTATGCGACTTGAATAAAATCTGACACCAGTGTTAGTAATAACATACTTGATAAGAATAATTATATGGGGCCCCGCCGCGTGACAAAGGCCTCGAACCAATGGCGTAACATGGAGTGGGAAAGGGTCCCTCATCATTTTTGATTAAAAAGATGACCCTTTTTACATCTAGGAGGCAAGGCTCAAGTTGATGAACTTGTCTCAGGATCCCAAAGGGTAGCTATGCTACTGTTAATTTATCTTAGTGGATTTCAATGCGTGAAAACATGTTATATCTGTGCAGTTAACCAATTCTTTTCTTTAAGATCTTAATTTTACTTCAAGAGAGTATTCAATATAGTAGTCAGTTTTGAGGATGCAAACAAACCTGTTTTGTACGCTCTGCGACGTGGCCAGCACAAAGTTGATGACCAAGTTTTTCACCAAGTTTTTGTCCACCCTGTCTTGTTGGTTGGAGATCGCGTTATGGTACCTCTCTTCGGCGGCCGCCACCGACACTTGTAGCGTTCGGACTGGGCGTAAGAAATTATCATATTAATTGATATTCCAATTACATTACTAAGGTAAAAATATTAGGGTGTAATTTATTAGGATGATATAATTATACCATACTGAATTAATGTGTGAACATTTGCATCGTAATGTTTTATACGAAGAGGCACTATTATTTATAAATTAGCTTTATTAGCATCCGTTGGAGAACGACTAAGGAGTAAATTAAGGGTCTAACTGAAAAATATTTTGTCATTATAATTGAAAAATCTTATAACTTAAGTATAGTATAACTTAACTATCTTTACGACTTTAGTATCTTATAACTTAAGTAAAAATTACATATCAATTTAAGGCAATTTGAGGATCTTAGAACTGTACAATCTACGCTTACCATGCAGGACCGTGGAACGATGCACGATGCAGCGCTAGCACGATCTCAAAGTATTATTCAGCCACTGGGAAGGAGGCTCAACCACTGACGTCTTTGGTCGCAAACCCAAAGTATTTGGACCTTTTTAGTATATCAATAAAATCGGATATATTTTTAGACATGGTTTTCTTAGTGCAAAGGACAGAATATAACAGCAGCTGTAACCATCTCATCAAGTTTAGCGAAGAGAGACACCAAGTTGCTAGTTTTCTGTTTTCTATTATCAAAAAAAGGAGACAAATTCTATTTATCGATCTTAAAAATGCTCCAACCGTATATTTATCATCTAAATACCATTTGATCGGTCATCGATCATCACATGGTATTAAAAAGATAGATAATTAGGACATAGAAAAGATCAATAAAACTGAATGTCAGATCAGGAGAAAATTGGGAAGAAAACCAAACTAAGGCCATTGGCGATAAGTATCAGTTAAAGTAGATTACTATGGATAAGGCCAAAGTGTCAGTGATGTATCCTCCATTTTTCTCAATCCACCAGTACCTGAAGTAATACTCAGAGACAATGCAGCTTCAAATCTTCTAGTTGCTACTCTTCTACTAAAAGGGGACACGCATATAACAAAAAAAGAAAAACGTAACATGGCGTCTTGCAATGGAAACATCAAACAAACAATCATGTGATCGAATTTTCGGAACAACTACATCTAAGATGGTTGAGTCCATCACCTGGGTACATAAACCAAGATTCTAGATCAATCAAGATATATTATTTATGCACCCAGGTGATTTTTCTTGTGTAATTAAAAAAACATAAAGGTTCTTTAATTATCACAATAAAAACCGAATTCTCAAATGCATAAACTAAGTTTTACGCATGATACGATTTTTTTACAACGCAAAAAGAATTTAGTTGATCAAAATAAATATAATGTTGATTCACAACGTAGGTTCCATTGCAAGAAAATAAAACACATAAAAAGAAAATGTGCCGCAAATCAACGAGTGCAAGTGATGCTGACGAAAACTAGTGCAGTTTCCATCAAAAACACGAAAAATACTGCTCTACTAAGCCAAGTAGACTTATTTGCCGTTCTGTTTTTAGTAAAACTGAACTGTAATGGAATAAGTAAGAGCATACTAGTAATAGTATCTCTTTACATTTTGCGTTCATCTATTTGGCGAGGTCGAGCATTTAGAAAATCTAAAGGCAAAGAAGTGGTTTTGTCTCAAATTAAATTCTTAAAAATAATATTGAAAATTATAAATATTTTAAATCTTTTTTTCTTGCCTTTTGATTAATTCTAAGTTTCAGTAAAAGCAAAAATGGTAACACAGGACGACACGGTGTGAAGCCAGATCCTCAGTCAAACCCCATATGGTAATCTGAGTTGGTCGCCAACTTACGGAAGAAGCCGCGACACTTATCAAACCTCACAGTTACCAAATGAGATTAGGCCGAAGGAGGCGTAAGCTTGCTTCTTGATTTTCTTTAGCTTGTGTAACATAAATTAAAAATAAACTAGATTTTGCGCACGGATTCGTAATGACAAAAAGAAGAACAATTTAGATTTTAAGCAGTCACAAGTTGAATAATTAGAACTGATTCCATTAAAAAAGAATTAACAATCCATGCGCAAACCATAGAAATTTCTAGTAGCCTTTATTACAGATAAACATGGTAAGGTTCATGTTCGAAATACATAAGTACATAGGAGTTTTTGGAGCAAATAACTATAAAAATTATAATAAAAACAATTCAGCGGTACGTCACAAACTACATGCTACAAATTCAATACAAAATCGAGACACACTTCAAAGCAAAAAAAACTTCAACGCGTCACGAAAACATCATCTAGGTAAACAAAAACTATCAATTCGAACTTACGTGTGTCAATGCTTGCTATCTAAAATTGAGGCGGCGCAGTGCCTAACTGTATACCACCTGGCAGCCTGGGAGTAATAACCCCAGAATTACCAGCTGATATTTAGTCAGACGACCGCTGTAATCGAACTGGGTGTATTTGCTAATAACCAGCAACTAGGTCTAAATACAAAAGGATTGAATAACAAGTGCTATTCTAAGGTCCGTTTTCATCATTTGCCAATTAATTATTTCGTGATATAATATTTAGTTAGCGAATTAATAAATTCAGAGATTAAGACATCTGTTATTTCGGTGAGGTACAAAATTAAATAATTATTAAAGCTAACAATTGATGAAACTAGCCTTGAAACTCATTATTATTTACGTGCAAATATCGTTACTATTTATACTTACAACTACTTTACAACAATAAACATTATTTTTAAATACAATATTATATACAGAAAAATCTGTACGAGTAATGCCATGTTTTATAAACACATGAATTACGATTCTAACAATAAAGAAGAAATAATATTCTTACAAATTCAAAATAGCTAAATCTACCTCTAAATAAAGGATAGCTTTATATACATTTACTTAACAAGTACGTAAAGTCACCTACCTTGCTCCTTCAAATCATTTATCTGAGCAGTCTTAGTTTCCACTTGGTCTCCAAGCCTAGTGGCTGCACGTAGTCCAGCTAAAGATTCTTCTAACTTTACACCCAACCTGGTGATTTCGGTATGTAGCGCACTATTTTCTTGCTTCATGTCTTCCATTTTGTTTCTAATCTTTTCTGTGGCGGCTTGGATGTCACGTTCTTTATCTGAAACATTATAATATAGAGGAATATAATGATGCGCCACACTATTACTGTTCAATTTTCGCGTTCCTTAAAATGCAATATGGTACAAGACTTTTTGTTGCTTGAAAGAATTACTGAATCCTCCTTGAACGAGATGGTCGGATGAAAGGTTTTTAGACGAGCTGGAGAGAAAAGACGAATAACAGAGATGAATGAAGGACATTGCGGAAAGCTTTTGCCAAGTAGTGGAATATAGATAATGAAACAAAACAGAATTACTTAAGACGTGGGCATAAAACCGAACATTAAAAATAGTTTTGTCATAGAAGATTTTCAAATAAATTATACTGGTATGAAAACAGTTATAGCTAACTTACCTAATTGGAATTGCTCTAAAACCACTTGTAGATTGGTTAATGCTGCCTCACTCTTGCTCCTAGCGTCTTCAGCCTCGCTTAGTTTAACTTGCACTTCTTCGCGTTGCTTTTCTAACAGCTTGATTTGATTGCGCAGTGTCTCCACTTCTTGGTTCGCTCGAATACTGAAATTAGTTATAAGAATACTCCTTATTTTGATCTCATTTTTCGTCTTCGTTGTGGATGGAAGTGTACAGTACAAATTTAATTAAGAAAAGTTAAAGAATCTGTCGAATTCATAACGTATTTTGTTAATAGTGTCAGATACATTTATTGATTTATTTGTAGAGTTTCATACAGCAAGAAATGGCTTGCCTACCTATTACTGGTATACACTGTACTATTTTGCTTCGCCCTCTCCTCGACCTGGCTCAGCCGTGTCTGGCATTCGGTCAACTTCTGTTCCGACGTCATTAGTTCTTGAGTGTAATTATCTTCCATTTCTACGAGGTGATGTCTTAGCCTCTCCAATTCACGCGACGAATTCTGTTCTTGTTCTGTGAGCTAGAAAATAATAGATTCATTAGAGTTCACACAAATGTGTGTGTTGTGATATGCTTTTTAAATAAGTTTTCAGTTAACTTCGGGCTTGGCAGACTCCAATCCCCAGAATGTCTGTAAATATTTCCTAATTTTCCGTGTTTAAAATATAGTATATAGAGTCACAGTTAGCCATTAGTATTTTTTTCTAACAACCACTTCTGAAGTGATTTACAGAACTGACCTCGCTACGATGAGAAAGAAAAAAATTTTACCTGTAATATTTCTGCTTTCAATGTCTTTACAATTTCCAATTGATAAGCCAAAGCTTTGCTTAAATTATCACGTTCTTCGGTCAGGTTGCTAATTGTCTGAATAGCTTCTGATAACTCTGCTTTTACATTATCAAGGCTACTACTGACATTTTGATTCAAATTCTTTATTATTTCATCTTTCTCTTTAAGTGTCATCCTTATACTTTCACAATTTGTACAATCTGTGCGGTTTTGAACTAATTTCTCTTTTTCTTCGATAATATTCTTGAATTCGTTAGTCTGTTCGAGAATAACGTGATTTAATCTCTGTATTTCATTATGGTACTGAATACTTTCATTATGTTTCATAGTGACTAAGTTAATTAATTCATTTTTCTCACTCAGTGCATTATCTATCATACTCTTATATTCATTACAAGTCTTTTCCATATGATTAAATCTTTCTTTTAGACCCACTAATTCTTTCTCTTTATCTTCAATAGAATTTTTAAGACTAGCTTCCGTAGCCTCTTTTTCTTTAACTAATCGCATATACTCATCATTATGGTCTGTATGGTTGTCTGTCGTTTTCAATTTATCTGTTAGTTCCACTATTGATTGATTTAACTCTTTTATATTTTTATCTTTAGTTTCGATCATATTTTTGTACTCAAGGCACATCTTTTCACTTTCTTGTAATTTATTAGTAATATCTGATATTTCATCATTCTTGGAATGAATTTCATCAGTAATAGTAAGCAACTGTTTGGCTATTTCTTCTTTATCAAGTTGTAATCTATTTAATTCATCTTGGCTAACATTTGATTTTTGACTAGTATCCCTTAATAGAATTTGAACTTCTTCTAAAGTTTTTCGAAGCATTTTGATTTCATCATTCTTAACCTCCACACTCTTTTCTAGATCTGTAATATTTTGCTTTAACGACTGCAGCGTTTCATTGTTCTTCGCTATAGTCGAGTTAAGATTGTCAATGATCCCATCTTTTTCATTTACGTCCCTTATAAGTTTCTCAAATTCTTGTTCTAGATCAATGATCTTGTTATCAGTAGAAGATAACTCGG
The DNA here is from genome assembly GCA_018467065.1 of Ephestia elutella. Taxonomy (NCBI): domain Eukaryota; kingdom Metazoa; phylum Arthropoda; class Insecta; order Lepidoptera; family Pyralidae; genus Ephestia; species Ephestia elutella. Next base: position 11,331,461 of record CM031594.1, on the reverse strand, counting down.
TTTCTAACTGTATTTGTCTTTCGACTAGCTTGCGATTCTCCTCTTTTAGTGTTAGAACTTCATCAGTCAAGTAACTTTGTTGAAGTAATTTACTCTTGAGTTCTTCTATTGTTTGTTCCAATAAAGCGACGTTCTCCTTACTTTCTAATAAAGTCGCATTATCTTTGGAAAGTTCGTCAATCTTTTCTTGTAATACCAGTTCTACGTTGTCTTTACCAAATTCTAGTTCTGCGACATCTTTGGAAGATAACTCGTATTGTAAAATGGCAACTTTTTCTTCCAATTGATTTCTTTCATGTTCAACTTCCAATTTGTGTTTAATAACTTCATCAAGCTTAACTTCAAGATCATGTAACTTCATATCCAAAGCTACCTTAAGCACTTCCAGTTCTTTGTGTTCAGAAGATTTCTCACTAAGCGCATTCTTTAAATCATCGACTGTTTTCGTTAACAAAACTTTATCATTTTCAATAATATGTATGTCTATGGATAACTGCTCATTTTTTGCAATTGACGTGTTAAGGCGCTTTTTTAAGTCATCTACTTCATCCGATGAATTTTTTAATTTCACACACATTTCAGTATTAGTTGTATTTTCTAATTCTTCGATAGCCTTTGTTTGATTTTTACACATTTCAATTTCTGACAACATAGTGGTATATTTTTCTTTTAAGTCACTTAAACTTTTCTGAAGGCTTACTTTTTCTTCATTCACCTCAGCTAATTGCTTTTTAATTCTATTAATTTCTGATTCGAAAGTTTTGTTTATCCTATTTGAATCAGCTAGTTCAGTTTCTAATTTTGCTAAGTTGTCTTCATGGGATTCAATAATCGGTTCTAATTTGGATGTATTCTTTAAGGCAGCTAATTCAGATATAAGAAAATCATTATTTTTCTTGGTTTCACTTAGTTCTCTTTCAAAATGGTTAATATCCGTAGTCAAAAAGTCATTTTCGGTAGTCAAGTCCTCTATCTGGGACTCTAAATGATTTATATGTAAATATTTTTGCGATAGTTCATGTTTTAATGAATCGATTTCTTTCTTGAAAGAGTTTATAGTTTTAAAAACACTTTCTAATTTATAAAGCACTGCATTATCACCTGCAGAAGGTATTTCTCCCACATAATCAACAGGAAGTTCAAAGTTGACATATTTATTATACATTTGCATTACTCTATCCGACTTTATTATTTTACTATCACTGTGGTCACCACATTCAAGATCTTTAAGAGATAATTGATGTTTCAATTCATGAATTTCTCGTTTCAAAGACTCTATAACACTTTTTGCGTTATCATCTATATTAATTTCATCTAAATCTGGTTTAGAGTTTCTTCTGCCTTTCATATCATTAAGTTCTTTTACTAAATCATCATAACGCTCTCTTGGGACTACATCAGATAATTCTGAACGTTTTGTAACAATTTCCATGTCATGTTCTAATTTAGTGACTTGTTCCTGCAGTTTGAAGACTTCTTCGTGTAGGTCTTGATTTTCTTCTTGGAATTTTTCTGCATTTTCTCTTAATAGACTATGAATTCTTTCCAAGTTTTGATATTTATGATGTATTGTTTCAAAATCTGACTTTATGGTCTTTAGATATTCTATTTCTTTATCTCTTTCGCTTATTTTATTCAACAAGTTTTTAATCTCAGAAGTATATTCCTCATTTGAGGCTTTTAATTCTTCGTGTTCTTTTTTCAATACTTCAAAATTCTTTTGGAGTTCTTTTTTTAGAGATAAAAGTCTCTCCATAGCCATTTGATGTTGACTGTCAAGTTCTTCTAAACTTGTCGTTAGATTTTGGTTCTCCTCTCGTAGCCGGTTCACCTCGTCGGTTTCAGGTCTCAAGTCGAGGGTACTACGTTCTTTTATGGAGGATATCTCATTTTGTAGAGTTCGTATTTGAACCTTGTAATGATTTTCGACATCTGATGTTTCTGACGACTGAGTCGGTGGATCCCAGTACCAACTGGAGTCATCATCTTTGATGCCATTTTTCCTAGCGAGTTTCTGGAAAGAAAGAAAATGTACGTTTAATAACATAATGTTTCCTGATATATCTAGTATCTAAAATTTAAAATTACATACATAAATAGCTAGACGGTTAACGAATGTTTTTTGTATTCAATAGTATTCGACTTTTATTTCACATTGATGTATTTTCTTACGTATAAGTTATTTAGTTACATATCTTTGTCAAAGATTTCAAAAGGTTTAAAAAGTATATTTTCATGTTTTTTTTTGGAATTTTCAAGATCCCCGCTGCTAGTACTAAATAGTTTCAACATTACAGACCGTCCCTAATAGCTACGTGTACGGCGATACAGGCAAACACACATACGCCTGTACAAACACGATATGTTATCATCTTTTATGGTTCACCGACTGACTCACGGCTTCACCTTATGTGTGTGGTACTTTACCTCGTTAGTTACGAGTCCAGTATTAAAATATGATGATCTTCTAAGACCTGGTGATTCGAAATCGCCAGTTTTGGTAATAAAGGTGAAGACCTTTTGTGTGTGGTGCTTTAACTCGTTAGTTACGAGTCCTGTATTATAATATGATGATCTTCTAAGAACTGGTAAATCGAAATCGCCAGTTTTAATAATAATATTGCTGCCATTTTTTTCGTCAATTCACAAATGACAATTCACAAATCGAAAGAAAGGAACAAAACAGTACAGCTGCTTACAGTCTTTCTTATAGAGTGTGTTAAAGATAACACCGGTATCAGATTTTTCTCAAGTCACCTAAAGGCATCTGACATGACTTGACAACCGCCATCTAGCAGCAGCTGCCGTATACACACTAGTAAACTAAACAGTCAGCTAGACAGTACTTCAAACGTTAAAAGATACTTCACAAGACTTCATAGCACTTCACAAATACTCCAATGAACACATAACTCCTGTGTCGTTCCTCTCTAATTTAGTTATCTAGACAGTGACAGAATATCAATATCATAACTTTTTTTTTTATCTAGCTATTTATGTCACACTGCTGGGCAAAAGCCTCCCTTAATTCTCTCCACTCTTCTCTGTCCTTCGTCTTTTCCCTCCAGTTCTTAGCGAAACCCTTTAAATCATCAGACCATCTCGTTTTTGGTCTCCCTCTCTTCCTATACCCATCGGCTGGAATTCAGTGTGTTAGATTTCGAGTCCATCTTTCTGTGTGCATACGGCAGACGTATTCCGGAGAAATGTGGTATTATATTTCAGTACTTTCCCAAACCAAAAGAAAACCATTTTCAGAGTCTACCTAAAGTGACATATGAACTCCGCTTTTGAGCAGAAGTAATAAGGTTTAAAATAGCATCAAAATGCGAAGCATCGTGTAAACGTCTCCCATTAAGTCACTGACGCGTGAAGTGCCCGATAAGCCAATGGTGACATAATGTTGATTCAAAACTTTATGGAAGCAAAAAGTAGTTCAATTTGTTCATTGCCTTTTTATAATTTATTGAAAATATCTCAAGTATCTCTATTACGCGATTCAGTAATGTTAGTTTTATTCTTAGAGCATTAAACCAGCAGGAGATGAAGCAAGCATACATTTCTATGCAATATTTATTATCTTAACTTCTGTTAAACTAACTTAAAATCTGACGTAGGTTTAATCTTGATACGTCGCTTAGAACCAGAGATATAAATATTAGTTAACTAGCTGTCGCCCGCGGCTTCGCCCGCGTGAGTTTCGCTTAGATGAAAAATCTTTTTGTGTTCCACACTGTTTCAGATGTTTCGGATCTTCGATTTTTATATATTTCATCAGATTAATCAAGTTTTGCTAAGGCGCAATTTCCATATATGTTATAGGTAGTGTAGCTGGTCTCTTGGAGTTATTCATCAGATGTTCCAGATCTTCAATTTTTATACGTCAGCAGAAGATGCTCATCAGGTTGAACAACTTTTGTTAAGGCACCATTTCCATATTTCTTATAGTTTAGCTGTTCTGTTATGGTTCTTCATCAGGTGTTCCAGTTTTCAAAATGAATTATAGCCTATATGTTGCCCAGGCTTAATATCTATACAACAAAAAAAGTTTCATTCAAATCCGTCCAGTAGTTTTTGCGTGAAACGCGTACATACATACAGACAGACAGACAAGAAATTCCAAAAATTGTTTTTTGCTTGCTATTGTTCTTTTTAAGTGTCCCTCTATCCATTTTAGTCAAAAATACTAAATGTACAGACAAAATATTTTTACTGTTTTATTATATGTATAGATTACGCGCGAACGACCATTATCATTATACCATTACCAATACCATTGCAGCGGAGTTGAAGGCAGTCGGGCTCACCTGGTCGGAGGCGAAGCGCATTGCCCAAGACAGATCCCAATGGAAAAGCACTATGGACGCCCTCTGCCCCACCTGGGGGCTTTTCGTTCGCGGGCACAAGCTAGTAATTTATACACGCAAAAATTGGCAGAAGGGGGGTGACTGTGAGTAGCCTCTCCCGAAACGTTGGCCATATGCTCTAAGCTTTCATTTTCATTAAACTTTTGTAACCATAGACAGAAAAATATAACTATTTTTTCCTTCACCTTTATGGTACAGTAACTTGATTATTTTGAATCACTAGACTATCTTTTCATAGTTCGTGCCTTCTTCTTCTGGGTGTCTATAAATACGATCCCTTACAAGTCAGTATTATAAATTGGCATGATATATTTTTTAATTTATGGCTGATCTGCGTGAGCGACCGCTCCCAGGTCAACTGGCGAGCCACCGCGCAGAATAGGAGTGTATGGCACTCTCTCGTTTCGGAGGCCAAGATCCACTTTGGAGTCACTGAGCCAGCGGAGTAAGTAAGTATATTTTGGGATAAAAAATACATTACGCGTGTTTCCAAATTTTACTTTACCCTTGTAACCAATAAACCACTATTTGGCTACGTGTGGCCTTCGAGTCCTACGACTCTTGACTCTGTCTACCCCGTGAGGGATAAAGATGTGATATGCATCTTGTAACCAAATTTAACGTTACGTGATGACCATACAGCGTTTGGTCTACAAAGGGATTATGATGAAATATTGGATTAGGGTTTATGAATGTTATCAGTAAACATGACGACATAATAAATGCTGTTACAGTGTTGCAATGGAGGCTACGGACGGATCTTATGTAGTGGACGGAGAACTTAAAATGCATAGAATTTATTTCAGACTAGACTAGACTATGATTACCGACTTTTGCCCGCTGCTTCGCCCGCGTGAATTTCCCACCGGAACAGTGATTTTTTTCCCGAGATCGTTGAAGAAAGGTATGTCCCTATGTCCGACTTCAAACTATGTGTATGCAAAATTTCAGGAAGATTGATTTAGTAGATAAAGCGTGAAGAGGTAACAAACAAACAAACTTTCGCATTTATAATATTAGCAACAACTCTTTATTAGAGCAACAATTTTGAGTATGTGAAGAGAATAGGTTTACAACATAGCCACTATGGTCAATTAAGTACAATTTCTATTTGAAAATGTGAGTTCACTTTTTAACCACGATGGTTTTCAAATTGAAATTTGGCAAGATGGCGACGTTAACTCCTTTTTCGGCCACATTATTACGATCATTGTAGTATATTTTGCTATAGATCGTACGAACTATAGCAAAATTCACTATACCAACAAATTGGCTTTAAAACTCCTTGTTTCAGCGTGAGAAACGAGAGTTGGAAGGTAGAAATAAGATTAGAAAGTACTGGGTTTAGTTATGAACACAATAGTTCGTAAAACTGAGCCCTAGTAATAGAAATTCTGAAAGTCATTTCTGCAGAAAATAGTCGTCCATTTTAGTTGAAAATGTCATATAAAGTTTAAGTCCTAAGAAAAAATCTTTTTTTTTTGGGCTGATATATTTTACATAAGACGATGTATAAATAAGAAACTTATTAGAAGAGGCTTTTTAAAAACCTAAAACTTAGACAACGAATACAAAAAAAAAAAGATGACATATTCGATCGCATGATCGCAATCATCTTAATGTCATGTAATTAAAAATAGTTTTGATGAATACAGTCACACAATTCTAGAACAATTAAATTTATTACTTTTATGAAGTTGACAGTAAAAACACAGATTAATTTCGCATACAGATCCATCGCGACACTAGCGCCGCTCGTCGAAACCTTGACCGAATTTCCGTTGTATTTTAAACTTCCATAATTGTCAGTAACCGTTTCTAAGCAGTTACGTAAGTTGGTGTATTGTCGTTTGACGGTTATGCGTACATGACAACCTCATACAATGGTATCTTCAAATGATAATTTGTAGGAATTTAGGCGTGGGACCACGACTTTCTAGAAGGATAAATAATGGCTTGCCATCGCTTATGTCAAAGACAAAAAGCACTGCTACTTTTGATTTACAAAACACGCATTATTAATTCTCGTATAAAACAAGTACAGTTTTAAAGTTTTAAAATTCAATGTGTTTAATATACACAAGCGTAGACATCTGTTTGACGTTTTTCAGATACTATTTTCAGTCACTTACATCATTATTTTAATTTCAATAATTACATGTTATAATGAACCTGAAACAGTGGCCGAGACGAAAGGTTATTCTTAAAATAGACTGAATCTACACACGTATATTATTTTTTAAATTTATTTAACCATCATTGGCCTCAAACTTTGCCATGATTCCTGTTAAATATTCATTGTGAGCGCTATGCTCTGAAACTAGAGTCCGATTTTTTTATAACATAGGACGGTAAACTTGTTACTGGTACCAAATTTTCCATATAATCTCCCGAAAGGTATTGGTACTTTCCGGTACTTTATTTGAGAATTTGTACCGGTACCAACCGGTTAAAAGCCCTGCCTGATGGTAAGTGATACCGCTGCAAATGGACAACTGTAACCCAACTATTTGCATAGCCAAATTATGATTGAGCTATTTAAAGCTAATCAGTCTATTAGCCAAAATTTCCACGTAAGTCAAAGCCCCAAGGTACAGCAGATCCTAACTAATATTATAAATGCGAAAGTGAGTTTATTTGTTTGAATGTTTATTTGTTTGTTTGTTACCTTTTCAGGCTTTATCTACTGAACCAATCTTCCTGAAATTTTGCATACACATAGTTAGAAGTACGGAGAAGGACATAGGGTACCTTTCATCCCGGGAAAAAGCACTGTTCCCGTGGAAAATTCACGCAGGCGAAGCCGCGGGTGAAAGCTAGTATTAAATAAAAATCTATAATATACTCACAGCAAAATTAACAGACTGTATATAAAATATAACTGCTAGGGCCAGACACAAGTCAAGGCTCGCAATCATTAGGAATGAGACACGGCTTATGATTATTACTAACAATATCTAATACAAAATAATTACCTTAGAGCCGGCCACGAGAACATGATCACAATTAACCAATGTTATTTTCAAAAACACCAATATTGCTAATAAATTCATTTCAGAATCTTCATTTTTACACTTGCTTGTTTTTACAATGAAATTTTAGCACTGTTTTAATCACAAAATCTTATTTTTGCATAACTGTAAATATTTCGTAATTAAGTCTAGTAGAATAGATACACTTATGTATATAATATGTATATAAATAATATGTAAAACAAAACAATACGATATTAAAAGAAAACAAAATACTTTAAAAATCAATCTAACAATCTTACGTAATTATAAGATTGAACGTAGATTAACAATATGCTATCCGGACAAACCTTCGTAGTTTTTGGTTTGCATAAATTGTAAAATTGATTTTTGTTTGAAAATTAAAAAAATAAAAAAAAAAACAATCTATGTACACTATACTAAATATTAGAAAAAAAAAATTAAGGACTAAATCACTGATCCAATAAAATAAGCAAAAGACAAATATTCTATAAGTAAGAACAATTAAGATTCGACAGAGAATGAAGAATCTGATACTCCAAAAATACCGAATAGCACTACTATCTAGACACAATTTGAAAAAACTATACGCGATCGAATCTGACATAATCGAGATGAATGCTGTCGGTAACCAAGCGGTAACAGTCATGGGCTGAGGCCCAGATTTTGTCAAAATGTCCAATTACAACCTAATGGGTTACTATCGGCAAAAACTTGATTTTTTAAAAGGACTAGTTATGGTCGGGCCTTTTCCCATCCCTGGGCCGTAACGATGTATCTCGCGAAGCGTGACCAAATGTATTAAACCATATTAATGTAAATGGGAAATATAGATATAGGTATAACAATTAAAAATATTGTTGTTAACGCAACAAAGTCTGATTCGTAACTTTGACTTCTGAGGAGAGGAGGCATGAGACGATAATGTTCAATCTACTATTATTTATTAACTACATTTAGAAAAAAACGGAATAAATTATTTGCATAACTGTATTTCAACAGGATTATCGTTCTTCTTCGTTCTTTTCTAACTTTCCAGGAAAACATAAATTCCGAAGATTCAGAAATTGTTCTAAAGATGAGAAAAATATGCATCAAAAAGAGTTCCTTTGAAAAGATGTAAGCTTATTTAAAATGCGAATCACTAGGTTACATTCAGATGAATGAACGTCTTAAGCTACAGGTGAATGAACGTAAAAAGAACAAATAGAAGACATAGAAAAAAATAAGCACATAGATACATAGAAAAATGTAATATTATTAAAAAAATGCTTCTAAGCACACATAAACGTATGTATGAAATACTTCATGTTACTGCCTGTGTATTTAATCCCTGTAAACACCGAGAATTATAACATAGTTACGGACACACACTACACGACACATATTTAGTTATTTTACGCTCTGTAAATTATTTTTATGTAAAGCACAATAGTTCCACGCTTTTTAGCTTCGAATGACTTTTTCAATAACCCATAACGATATAACGTGGAATTTTAACTGGATTTTAGATTTTAACACTTGTATGCATTGAACAATGGCGACGGTCGCTCCCGCGTTACTGCTTTAGAGTAGGGACGTACTTCACTTGGACTTGTATCGACACTTTAAGTTACTAGTACAGGGTCGTGAATAACATCGATACTACAGTATTAATCGATATCTTTCTCAAAAACTTTGCATTTTCCAATCGTTCCGTACGAAAAAGTAAATCCACAAGCAGAATATTAATCTACAGACAATCAAGAATAGAATTCTATGTCACTGGGATACGATACAAGAAGTCTCGAGTCGACCACAAATAAAAAAATAGGATAAGGGACCATAAAGAAAGAAGAAAACAACAATTTTTGGACTTGTAATCGGTAAAAGAAAACTATTGAAAAGTAAATTATTATGATTACGGCCACAAAAAGTAAATCTCTCTAATTAAAAGCAAAAATAAAGCAACTGTCACCAAATCATTACCAAAAAACTTAAAACCATCGATATGGTAAGTAAAGTGAACGAAACCTGTATACGTCTCTACCTCCAAGTGCAGTTTTCATAACATAGCCAATTGTAGTTTCAATTCATATGTTGTGACTAGACGTAGTTCTATCCAAATCGAAACAGCATATTATGTTAGCAGAGTAATAACATTAAATACAGACAATGGCATACAAAATTAGACAATTTAGAACTATAACATCAATATGCAACGTAGTGTCAGGCCAAAGTTCGAAAGAAAATACGAACAATTCTTTATAGCGAATTTTTATGCACACCAGCAACATTTTGCTTAACATCAAATATAGACAAAAGGATATAATATTAGAATTAGACATAGGTAATGTAAGTTAAAATTTTAGTGTTACTTACGCTTATGCCTACTGATGACAGATTTCTAAAACTGCCTAGATCGATCTTTGACGATTGTGCGCGTTGTTCGAACAATTTAGTTTCTACTGTTATCATTGAATTGCATTGTAAAAAAATGAGATTAACACATTGACGGGATAAAGTCTATAGGCATATTGGCTTAGCAATGCACAGCACATGCATAACTCAAATTATGCAATTGATTATATAAATTACCTTGCTGCTACGAATGAGTCTTGGTAACTAGTTACTGGTACGTATGACTTGAGTCTCGTCATTATTATCATTACCAAGGTCTGTTTATACAATACTTTTACATTACGAAGGTTATGCTTTATGATAATTTTGAGATCTTTGTGACTTTACATATTTTCACAAATGGGACAAAAATACAATGTTAGAGGTTGGGATTTTAATATGAGGAATAAAGATGAAACATTTTTTAGAATGCTTGAAATTTCGCTCGAATTGTTTCTCGCTAATAAAATCATAAGATAAAATCTGTCTTCTAGTTCGTCCAGTATGACCTTGCACAATGCTAAATTTAGTCACAACTCTGACATATGACATTATATGGACAAGTAAGCAGGGGGAGGGCTCAAATATAAAGACAAATCTTACAGCAAAGGGGAAGATACTCACACACACTCACGGCATCAAATAACTGTTGGATTAGGTCAAGATAGTAAATAATGATAATTCTCGATTCACCGGCAGGTAATATCCATAGAAAACTGTTCAGTGACTGAAACGCATCATTCTAATCGCCTGTCAATTTCACATGACGCCACGTCCTTCGCGTCTGCAAAGCGGAACGACTCGCGTGCACATTTGTCTCTATCCACCATCGAAGAAATAACAATTCTATCACAAAACAATACAGTATATTCTGCATTAACACAAACTGTTATGTAACATACTATTTAATCCTTGACGTACAAACTGTAGTTTCAAACATCGAGTCATTATGTGACAACCTTTTTTGACCCAAAAGCTAAGGCAATAAAGGTCATTGCTAAACTATTGTTGGTTTTTAAGGTTTTAACGTGTCCTGAAAATCGTGTGAATATGCAATTGTCAGAGTAAATTATACTCTGCGGTTTTAGAAATAAGGTTAAGATTAAGCGTGGACGTTTATAGTTGTGACGATTTATACTTGTTGTGTAATGTCCATTCAAAACTGTATGGGCCAATGTCAGGTGATTGACGGCTAAACACAACCCGTCGTAAAGATGGCTGCAGTAGCGAACGTCTTGCGAAACGTTGCAAATTGTATAAAAGTAACGAGATACTGGATAATAAGTAACTGAGCAAAGAAGAAAACCAAAATAAATAAAAAAGCCAACTGGCAAGAATTAATTGGCGCAGAACAGGAACAATTGTCAAAAAGTCAAAAAATCTTTATTGAAACTTGGCCTTCAAATAAGGCTCCTTTTCACGTCAAAAACTAATTATTTAATCATAATATATTATATCTCAAAGATACAAACTACTAGCATTTCGGAACGACCACTGTTGAGAAGAAATGCCGAAAGAAACTCATGAGACAGTCATGGTCGCCTAACATGCCAGAAGGGCTCTATTTATTATCACTGAGTGGAGTATTCGGAAGCCACGTTTCTCTTTGGGTCGTTGAGTAGAGTAAATAATTAACAAGACTTAGAAGTGTTGAAAAAATAGGCAATGAAAGGATATAAATAAAAAGAAAATACTTGTTCCTATAATATATGAAACAGGTGATAATTACGACTTAAGGGGTTAATACCCGTTTTAGCATACTCGAAAACTTCTCAACTCATAGATCGTAATTCGATGCCATTATAAGCTTAAACTACCAATTGCTTCCGGTGAAGGAAAACATACTTAACCGATTAATGAAGTAAGAAATCGAGAAGGCAGGAGAAATGCATAGTAAACACAACTAGAATTTTTGTTAGGAGTACACAAATATTTTTTTGTATATCAATACACAGTATGAATGATTGATTTCATAAATGATTCATTCATAGCTATATTTAACTTAGATGAACACTGCTCGTGGAGTGGTGAATATTTTGTTATAGGAACATCAACAGATTTTCCTAATTAACAAATAAATCTGTATAAAACCAGAAAAATCGACGCCACTCTAATAACCCGCTTTAATCAGTGATTTTTTTTTCCCGCGAATTTGTTTGTTATTTATTTGTCAAGTCAATGCGACTCTGAAAAACTGAGGTAATCTGTGTCGAATTCCCGGAAATTCTATTCGTTAAAAAATCTGCACGACTCTGAAAAGCCGCGGTAATCTGTACCTTTTTTTCTCCAAATTATAATAATAATTTTTACTGCAAAGCAAATTTTTAGTTTCCCTCCAATTTTATGGTGGTACAACTAACTCGGTCATGGCGTCGCATGCCGCTGTTGCGCGCATGGATTATGACCTTAGCACCACACGCAATGACACTAGCGTACTATCGATGCCATGATAATTTATTATACCAGCTGGTTTAATACAACTCAACAAACCCTTTACAGAAAACCACATCTAAATTGGAGATCCAAAGCCAAAATGTACCAGGGTTGTGTTATTTAAAATTGGACGCTCACTGATTGGGTATCAACGTAAAGACGAAACCGCTGGACATAGAAAAAACGTAAGCACTAAAAAAGAAAGAAGCCGACGAAGTTAGTACAAGATAAAATATAAATCCTATAAGCTCAAACTTAATAAAATTAATCTCAGTCGGAAACCAGGAGGTGTTCCAAAACTTGCCACATAAAAAGTGTAGTTAATGTGTAGTTTTATTTAAATTTTCTTTTCACTGTTGCTGTTATCACATCGAATTATTCCTGGTTCATCATTACCACGTAATTCTACAAATACAACTGGCAAACTGAATGGATCAACCTTGTGCCAGTTGCTAGGCGCTAACTACTTGCCCTTATTGACGGATTACTCGTTGGAGGTTTCGTATGATTAATAAAAAAGGCTGTGCTATGCATCATCTCACGTTTGGTGATGTAGTTTTTACAGACTATAAAGAGTCCAATCAAAATGAAATAGTAGATTTTACAACAAGTGCACAAAACGAATCATTTTTATCCGAGAGAGGATAAAAATCGTTTTGTGGACGAGTTATAAACTCTGATTTTCACTTCGATTGCGAGGAAATTCATAAAAATCAAATTAAAGAAATTAATAAACGCACGAAAAAACAAGAGCTGTTTCCCGCCGCTTTATTTTTTTTCCATCTTACGACATTGAGAGGCTTGGGCTGCAGACCTATACAGCCTACTATTAAATTAATTTTGTATTGTGTTTTTTAAACTGTACCGTACTTGAATTTAAATTTTTATATCTTTCATGTCTTAAAAAACACATAAGGCAAATAAATTAAAAGTAAATATTATAAAATAACAAATGCTATCTATGAACTTTTTATCGTGTTTGGCTGTATGGCTCATTTTCTCTGCCTTAATAAAGATACATTTATGAGTAGATACGTAAATGCCCTTGTGCACAAAATTTGATTTTGTGCAGCCTATATCCTGCACAAATAAGCACTTTCCGAGGATGAGAAGTGAAAAGCATCTTTTCAACCGACTTCAAACACCAAAAGGAGGAGGTACTCAAGTTGGCTGTATTTCGTATCCTACTAATATTATAAATGCGAAAGTTGTTACTCAATCACGCAAAATCTACTGGACGAATTTCGATGAAATTTGGTACACGGGTAGAAAAATATCGGGAATAGCACATAGGGTACTTTTCATGCCGAAATTCCCACGGGAGCGAAGCCCCGGGGCGCAGCTAGTGATAAATAAATAAGTCTCTGCTAGGCATCATCTCACGTTTGTTTGGAGATGTATATTTTTACAGATTATAGAAAGTCCAATCAAAATGAAAAGCATCCTTTGATGGATTTATGTGACGTTATAATTTGATATTTCCTCCAATCAATGGAGGCTATGTAGAAATACAAAAATCAAACCTTATTGGCTGACAAACAAACAAACACAGATTTCCGATAACCGTTCATATGAAGACAAACATCCCTGACACGTTTGAACTGACATAAAACACAGTTCATGCCAAATTAGCCTTTAACACAAGCGGTTACCGCACTGATTTCGTTGCAATTGACAGTCACTGCATAAATGCAATATACATTTATGGACAAATATATGTAAACATAAGTATGATTAAAACAGCCGATTTTATAGATTTTATTGCTATTAGAATTCAAAATTTATAAATATATCGTGAAGAACACACTAGCTGACTTCACTAGGATAATACGGCAGCTGTCACTAGATAGCGGTAGTTAACTGATATCAGATGTCATGCGTCTTAAAAACTGAGTGGTCTTAGAGCTATAACACACGTGAAAACAGGAAGACTCTTTTATAGCAGTCCTCCCTGTATGACGCCACAGATAATGCTGTATCAGTGATGTCATATCAGTCCGCACAAAGATCTGCCGAATCGACAGGGTAAGAAGAAGCAGTCATGTAAAGTAAACCCTGAATTAATCTTTTCACGACCTTAATGAAGAACTCTAGTTGAAGAATTCTAGTAACTTGTAGTTTCTAAGGAAAACCATGACAGGGACTTAGGGGCTTAAACCATAACCTTTGAGTAACTCTTTGGGTCTTTCGTAACGACCTTCAGAGAAAAACATTATTAAACTAAAGCTTATTCGCCAGGTAAATTCTCCGACCCGTGTAGTTACTAATTATAATGGACAGTGTTGACCGACCAATATAAAGTTACAGAAAGCTGCTGACCCAGACAATTTCGTATGGCAACCGCACAGAGGGAGGAAATTAGTAGCTGATAATACAATGGACAAGTAAAGTTAACTGCATGACAAACCTTCCATAGACTTCTATAGAGCGGTCGGTAGGTAGGTCAAGCAGCGTAATTGCAAGGAATTTGGTAGACTGATGTGCTTTTGACTTTCAAAACTCTCCATGTTCAGAGCGCAGGATGCCTTTGCCTTGAGAATTAATCGTAATAATTTATTCTTTTAAAATAAGTGTATTAATGTAGACATCTATTAATTACTAAAAACTACAAACGAATTGTAAAATAAAATAACGTTACGTAACTAATCCAAGAGTCGTGTCGCGTCACTACGGCCACAGCTATGGCATAGTTACCCGGCGAAGCGGTTAGTGTCACGTCACTACCCATTGTCTATGAATAGGCAGCAGGTGACAGATTGCTTTAGGGTTCCTTTTTGAAATTATTTGAACTTTAGATTAAGTGAGTCTTTGCATACGATGGACTTTTGGCTTCCGTTGACATAACGCTTATCTATTCGATATTACGAAATGACGATGGTAGTAATCGACATATAATCCTTGTAGTATCTCATATTTCTATCTCAATTTCTCCCAAAGATAAAAGAAAAACTTTAAAAGCTAAAGCAAGAGTAGAAAAAACAGTTACCGAACGACAGAGACCAACAGATATGTGCAATGGGTTCCTCACTATTTTCTTGAATCTTAAATGAATTGACTTCTAGTATACAATGGTATAATTTGGTTATTGATAAATTAAGACGTGTAAATAGCACAGCTATGCCCCTGACGCTCTTAGTCGAATCCGCACTTGTAGGAGCAGAAAAAGCGCCAAAAAGTGGCCCACCCAGAAGTCTACCTAACCGAACTTTACGGTTATTTGTTAAACAAACAACAAACCTTTGCGAAATTGAAGAAAAAATATTATAATCACGATGTTTGCGTTAAGTTCGTTCGACCCTTACAGGTGTTAAATGATGAGTTCCAATTTATAATCCTTTAGATTGTTTTGTCGAAACATTAACGTTATCAACAACTATATTTACACATTATTGACATGTGTTACTGTAATTTAATGATGAAATGTACTGGTAAGACTTAGACTAACATCTTATTCAAATACATAGTTTCAATCCTAGTCCAAATCCTAATATTATAAATGCGAAAGTGAGTTTGTTTGTTTATTTGTTTGTTTGTTACCTCTTCACGCTTTATCTACTGAACCTATCGTCATAAAATTTTGTATACACATAGTCAGGGGTCCAGAGAAGGACATAGGGTATCATTTATCCCGGAAACAAGTACGGTTCCCGAGGGATCAACATAAGCGCGGGCGGAGCCGCGGGCGAAAGCTAGTCACATTGAAGTATCTATAAGTAACCTATTTATAAATGTAGCAAGGAGTCGCCTTTATAGCAGAGTGAATCTTGCTACGGAACCTCCTCTCTTAACAAATTCGTTATAACAACCAAGACTTTTGACATTTTGGCTTTTTAAACGCATGTTTACTTTGCATCCTGTATCTTGGTCTATGACTCTGGAATTCCCTGACAACCTTTGTCTTCCTCAACGTATTTCACCTTTGTCCTTTTGTTAAAAAAAAAAGGTAAAACATCCACATGTAACTGTGTGAATGTTGGTCTTCCATGCGGATGTGGGAGCGAAGAATATGTAATCTCTCTTAAAAATAAAAAAGAAACACCACCTGATGACATAAGACTCATTTCAACCCACAAGACTTTGGACTCATTGTTTTTGAAACTACAACGCCACAGGCAGACGCACAGATACACGTGTCAAACTTATAACACTCCTTTCTTTAGTAAGGGGTTAACAAAACATAATAATGAGCTCGTAAAAGGCCTAACCTGAGGAAACCTTTCCGTGCTCAGCAAAGAAAAGCAACACGACGGTGGAAAAATGAAACCAGAAAGCCTTAACGCCATCAAGGAAGTAACTTAAACCCATTAAAACAATCCCATGAATAGGGAAGTAATAATTTCAACTGCCTTAATAAAAGCTAACCCGTCATACACCGTGAACTATGCGCCAGCGCAAGCTTTATCGACGACATATTCCATCTCTCTCGCACACAAGCTGAACGCGTATGGCTGTCTCGCTCGCACGCGGTGTGTTGCTAGGCAACCATTGTTTACACAGCAGCTAAGTCACAGGTTGAATGATCGATATTGTATGCGAAATTGTAAATCGATTCTATGTTCTTTGATATAGGTACCTTTTCTTTCTTTGTCATGACTTTTTCTTTGACTTATTAGATTTAGATACTACTTTCCCAGGAAGCCAATTCTAAATCCAACATTTAATTCATAATTTCCTTGAAGAAACCATGAACTAAATGTTAAAAATGTAGTCACACGTGTATCATTTGATTACGCTGACTTAGAGACTTGATATAATAAAAGGTTCAAGGACATGTATTACAGCTTTTTACACGACTGACCAAAAAAGGAGTGTTATGTTTTCAGGGTTCATGTATGTATGTATGTATGTATGTAAGTTTCTTTATTCCACCATAAGTCCTAAACGGCTTAACAGATTTTGATGTGAGAGGTATTTTTAGATTCCTTGCATTCCCCCGAGTGACATAGGCTATATGACGTCACCATAAAAACAAAATGGCGGATTATATATGCGATAAATAGCAGACCAAAAAAATAAAATTTGATCAATCTTATCGAGTGGCGTATCAAATTGAAGGGCTTTAAAAGGCGATTTCAAAAATGTATATAACTTATATGTTTGTATGTACTTTT
Organism: Ephestia elutella; assembly: GCA_018467065.1. NCBI lineage: Eukaryota > Metazoa > Arthropoda > Insecta > Lepidoptera > Pyralidae > Ephestia > Ephestia elutella. The sequence goes on along the minus strand of CM031594.1, from coordinate 11,314,178 downwards.
TGAGTAAAAACTAGTCAGTCGTGTTTTTTATTTTTAATAATTAGCTTGTTAACAATTATTGTCCACTTGTTTAAGTATCTTGATTTGACAGACAGACCAACCAGTTCTATTTATTAAATCAAGTGATCGTGTTAAGATTCCTTCTTTTTGAGATATGGAGCTCTAAAAATATATTTTAGAAGGACATAAAGAAAATATTACGAATGCTGTAACCAACGTTGTCTACCTGGGAAGAACCTAACACATTAGTGCTAAGGATCACAGACCAAAGCAATTGACAACTGCATGCAAACTATACGATACGACCTACCGCAAACCAAACAAGAAGGCACAACTATTTCAAAACCCAGACAGATTTCTGAAACGATAAATAACAAAGAAAAGTGGATGATTACATCACACTCCATAGAATATTCGGTTCATCCTTGCGACACGGCGACGCTCAACGATAGGTAATTTAAATTTATTTGAATTACAATGACTGTATGTATTTACTTGGTAATGTTGCTTTATTGTCGCTCTGAGGTTAAAGGGGGTTAGGTTACGAAACGTCAAGCGGTAGCGTCTACGTTTTTAGATCCCGTATCTTTGAGTGAAAGCGTCCAAAACTCAGGCGCACCAAAGGCGCCATTGTTGAATTCCATGTTTAAAAAGGTCGGCGCTCTAACCCTACTGGATCCTTTTTCTAAGTTTAATTTTTTTTATATAGTAACGAAATAATTTGATGAACTTCCTTAGCAGCCAGTTACAAGTGTACGGTTCAATTAAAGTTATACCGTTTAAAAACTTCAATAATTGTTGTAAGTAAAAACAAAGTTACATCCTAATTAAGTAATAAAAGGATATTATTTGTGTGATTGCAATTCTATATATCTACATACATATTAGGTACAGCTTATTTAGTTGCACCTTGGCCGGTCTCTGTCTTTTACACCTAAAATACGGAAAGAGAAGGCTGTGAAACAGAAGGCTGTAAAATAAGCTTCAGAATAATTTAAATATTAAAAAAATATTAAAAAATTAGTTTCAGATTTGCTTTTCGTTTTCGCATCACCGAATCAAGAATAAGTCATTCACCAGTCAAATCATGTAAAACCGATCACTGAAGTGACATTCAGAATTACCAACACATTCTACCAAAGACTTTGGACTCTATCGGCACTTAACAAAGAATATAGAATACGGGTTTTAATGTCAAAAGAGCAAACATAGCATCATTAGCAAATTAAAACACAAGGCAAAGAAATCAATACTGGTGCGACTAAAATTAAAGAAAACCTCCCACGACAGGTGTGCTATTCATGTGAAGACCCGCATTTAAAAATTAAGCACCATCAATGATTCTATTCGGATCACGTTCTACTAGTAAAACGACTCCAAATTAAAAAGACCCGTTGAAATTTACACGAACGATCAGTTTCAATGTTCCAACAGTATTAACATTTCATGTTCTGGGGTCATTGCAATTTGGTGCCACTATGGCACGAGTTGAAATTGGTCATACGCGAGTGGAATGAAGGCAGATGCTCGAAATTTGTGACTGGCTGTCGAAAGATGCGGGAGAGAAATGTGAAACAACTGGTATTGTTTAGATTGAAGATAAGATTGAAATGGTCTTGATGATGTAAAAAGTTTGATATAACGAGGATTGTGACACAATTAGACACAATTTAGACTAGATTGCGGGTAAACATGCGTGTAATAATACAAATATGTAAAGTCAACTTGATACTGGAAATTCAAATCTAGGTTTGTCTTACATTGTTATAACGTCTTCTGTGAAACGAAAAACGTCGATAACTGGATTGACTGACTGGAAGGAGGCCTTCCCAGCATTGGATCATGGTGGTGATAATGTTATAAGAATAAAGAAAATTACAATAAAAGTTAAGAAAGTAAATCTGAAAGTAGCAAAAATCTTTGTATCTATTTTATTGAAGGTAGTATCAGATGACATGGAAATTTACAAAAAAAGTTCGTAATTTTAAAAATTTTTTAGCATTACTCATAACCGTGTCGTATAATGAGGAGTTTCCAAGACTCCAAGTACAATGAGATTCCAAAAACGCTTTATCCACGAAGGAAGTAAGATAAAGCGGCGTTATAAAGACAAATACAGTGACACTGAGTCGTTGCCCTTACGTAAAGGCGAGTCGACACATCCTTAGAATCAACAGCAACTGAGTAAATATGCTTGTGTACAATGCAGAATGTCCTCACCTTAGCGTATACAACATTTTCATTAGAATTTGATCCTTATTGCTCAAAGTTGTAGTTTAGTTTTGATTGACTAGAATTAATGCATGAACTAGTTCATATAGTATTTTATCAGGGTCTGTTGCGTTGACATTGATTTAGGGAACGTTGAATGTTACATTATCTACTTTGTTATAATAAAATATTTAGTTGTAAGTCTAATGGTGTACTTTTTTCTTTAAACAACAATCATCTAATCAGTATCATTGTGGTATCACACAGATTAATCTACAAATAGTCGGGGCTGTGAATTTTCAGTTGTATGGAGGTGGTCACATTAAATCCTACGATGGTGATTTTTATAAACTACATAGATTATGATATTACAACTGCAAATTTAAGTGTAAAAAAAAAATCACCACCGCCGTTTTTTTTAGACGCTATTATAAGACTCATATTGTTATAACTCTCAAACAAAAAATCCTACCAGGGTGATTTTTTGTTACATGTTTCCTTACGAATAAAAAAAGCTTGATTTAAAAAATCACCAATAAATAACAATCCGAAATGGATTTTTTAATGAGTTGTAATTTTTATACTTTAAAAACATCCTGTACAAAAACAAAAAATCCAGCAATGGTGACTTTTATATATTATTCGTATACTATTGTAATGAACCATACCCTCAATTTTTATAAGGGTGACTACAACAGTTTTTTTTTTTTTATTAACTTTTAATTTTTTTTTTAATTCTACAGTCGAGAAAATTGTATATTCGTACGTAATGTGTATTATTCAATCTTAATTTTAAAAAACGACTCATGTTTATGAACCCGATTTCCTGTAATTAAATAAAAACCATATTGACATTTATAACGTTAAAAATACATTTTATGACTAGAAAGCCTTATTATAAACCGGCCAACTTTTATTTACAGGTAAATGAAGTCTTATTAATTAATTGTGAACAGTAATCTCTATTGTAAACTTTTTTGTTTACGAGCAATTCAGTATAGTTTATTTACCCCTCCCATTTCATATCGGATCATCAAATTTTTTTTTTTTTTATATAAGGATGTCTAAAAACATCAAAATAATGTTAAGTATAAGAATCATGGTTGTAGGAATTTGTCGGCAAAAAAAATTTAAATGCCCCGCCTAAAACTGAGAAGTACTTGTCCAACCCTACATTGTACACTGTTCAATTATATTGTAAATTGTTATATGAATGAAAAAAAAAAAAAAAAGAATAAATAAACCGAGGTTCGAACTAGCGTCTTTAGGACGCAAATCAAGCACAGCTGACTGAGCTACCACCGCTGAACACATGAACATCCTCCGGCCAAAGCCCTCGGCGTGTCGACATCAAATTTCCATCAAATCGCCGACCAAAATTTGAATAGGTCACAGAAACCCAAAAAAATTCATTCACACCACTCGGTATTCACTGTGGAACCGTCACTGATCTATTACACTACCAAATTTTCCGAAAATATAACAGTCAAGCGCGAGTCAGATTCACGCACTGAAGGTTCCGTCTTTCCAGTCTTTAAAACCTTACTTACTGTGAGTTCTATCTTCTGCGATTTGTTTTTTTTTTTGTAATGTGCACATAAATATTACATTTACGGACACGATATTACATAGTATACACTAACTGGTCTAGGTCTGTACATAATGAGATATTTAAGAAAAAAATATGAGATGTCTTTAAAGGGCCAATAGAAGCCAAAGTATTATTCCTACAAAGACAATGTTACGTAAAAAATAATATGTTTTAAATACTACTTATTAATCGATTTATATCGATTATCGATTTATCGATTTTGATTTTTTTTTATTTGATTTATCGATTTAATGAGGAGATCCGTAGAGAACCGTAGTAGAACTAAATTGACCGGCATATAGCCCGCAGAATCGCTGCCAAAAACTTCTAAGTGGTATAAAGTGGGCGGGGCACATAAAGCTCGCAGAAACATAGATATGTTGGGGCAGAAAAGTTCCTGAGGCGCGACCACGACAGGAACTGGAAAACGTAGGCAGCTCTACTTGGGCAGGCCTCCCGACCGTGGAAGGTCGTACAAAAAGGATGTACAGCGCAGGACCCTGGTGAAGGTCGCGGGTTGCGCATGGATGCGGGCAGCGCAGGACCGGTCGTTGTGGAAATCCTTGGGGGAGGCCTTTGTCCAGCAGTGGACGTCTTTCGGCTGAGAGAAGAAGAAGAAGAATCGATTTATATATTTCATGCAGAATTTCTAGGGGTTTTGAAACCCCCTGTGGTTACAACTGAATTTAAATCCATTGCAAAATTGATCCCGTTAACGCCATGATCGCAAACTGTATACGGAACCAAAAGAAGTAAAAAACTACTTAAAAAATATTGGTCAATGTATAAAAGCATAAGCACGCGCAACCGATTTAAAATTTTTTAATAGTGTATTTTTATTTGTGAAATTGTAATCCCCATGGATTGGACATAATTCCAAAAACATATAGTTTATACATACATGATATATGAGTAACGTGACGAATGTTTTTGATCCCCCTAAAGCTATACTTTGCCATGTATATACATCTACGACATACATAATAAAACAAAATAAAAATGATTTTTTCCTGTACATTTTTATTTTTGACTGACTGAAATGGACAGAGTGGCATAGAGGGAGACCTAAAAGACAGAATAAGTTTTAGAAAGCGCAAAATATTTTTTTGAATTTCTTGTCTGCTCTTTCTTCTTTTCAGTTCTCAAGTTCGTCTGTCTGCTATGTAGGCGTTTCACGCAAAAATTACTGGACGGACTTGAAAATCTGAAACTTCTTTTATTGTGATAGTTTATTTAGTTCAATATTTTAGGCTATAATTGATGATCGTAATTTCGAAAATTGACTGAACACCTGATTAGTATGAAGAACCTTACAGAACAGCTTAAGACCGCGGGAATAAGTGGAAATGTACCTACCCCTTTGCAAAAGCTAATCACCTGACGAGCATTTATTGATTGACGTATAAAAATCGAAGATCAGTAGGATCATCATCTCGATGAAGAATTTCAAGAGACCTCAGGCTACTGCATTATATACATATGGAAATTCATTTTTCCTACAAACAAATGAAATCGTTCTGATTTCCGAGCATAATTTTCTACTGACGTATAAATAACTAGCTGTCGCCCTCGGCGGTGTCGCCTCGCGGCTTCGCCCGCGTGCCTTGTTAGAAGCTTTTATATTATAGAGCGAAAATCTCTGGAAATTTCTCTGATAGCAGCACTGGTAGATACTGTCTCCCGATCTTCAACTTTTATAATCAGTGAAAAATGCTCAGGTGTTAGGTTGAACGATTTTTGCTATATAAGGCGCCATTTCCATATATGTTATAGTGTAGCTGGTCTTTTGGAGCTCTTCATCAGATGTTCCAGATTCAATTTTTATACGTCGGCAGAAAATGCTTATCAGGTTGAACGTTTATATAACAGTGTTGAACGATTTGTTAACCATTTCCATATTACTTATAGTTTAGCTGTTCCGTTCATGGTTTATGTGCTCCTCAGGTGTTCTTAGTTTTCAAAATAAATTATAGCCCATATGTTGTGTTTATGCCCAGGCTTAGCTTAATAGCGCTTATTAGCAACAAAAGCAAGTTTCATTCAAATCATAGTTTTATAAAGAAATCAGTTTTTGCGTGAAACACAGCATACATAGATAGACAGACAGAGATGACATGATAAGATGACAGACAGACAGACAGACAGACAGACAGACAGACAGATGAAGACAGACAGATAGATACAGACAAGAAATATCCAAAAAGTAAATTTTTATGTTTTTTGCTTTCTATTGTTAGTTTTTAGGGTCTCCCCTTATCCATTTCAGTCAAAAATAATTAATAGTTAAAATATGTACAGACAAATACATGACAATATTTCACGTGTCTTATTGATATATGTATAGATGAAGATCTTGGAACATTCTGTTCCTGTTCTTCAACATATATTCCCGCGGGACACGGGATAACCAAATGGCTGAAATTTTGAGTACTGGAGTTTAGATACTACAGTTTGGAACACAAAAAGATTTTTCATCTAAGCGGAAGGAACTCACTCGCCGCGGGCAAAAGCCCGCGGGCTACGGCTAGCTAGTTATTAACAAAATAAAATAATATGTTACTTTTAGGGTTCCGAAGTAAAATGTTGAACCCCAATAATTTCGTCATTTCTGTTCTGTTCATCCGTCTACTTCTGTGGCTTATAGCCCAGAGACTATTTAGGCAATTAATAATGCTGCTTATATATTTTTAGGGTACATTTTTACTCTTCTCGACTACACGATGATATGGGGTATCATTTGAAAGGTCTTTAAAATTAAAAAGTGTGCGAAAACATACATACATATATAGAATCACGTCTTTATCCCTTACGGGGTAGACAGAGCCAAGAGTCGTAAGACTCGAAGGCCACGCTTAGCTGAATAGTGGGCTCTCTGATGGAATGGATATTCAGGTATATGTGCGAAAACAATCACACAATTTATTTTTAATTCGGGTTCCGTTTGCGAAATATTTAACTTTTAATTCTTTTGTTAGAGTCAAGAGAGTTCGAAAAACATGTCATTATGTTAGATCAGGCATAAAATGATAATTGTGGATTTTCAAATGAAGATATTTAATTATGGCCGATATTCTTGGAAGCAAAGCGGCAGTGTGTGTCCTTTTTGCTGACCGGTAAGTGTAGAATAACATTGAGATTCTCACGCATTACTTTTGATTTGTAACTCAAAGTTAATTGTTTATTTAAATAGTTATCTGGGTCTGGGAGCAAAGAAAAAACATAGAATGTGCCAGCTGCTTCTATTCCCGCGCAGATTGTAAAAGTCGATCGAGGGAAAGGGCTTTAAACTGGGGATTCCTAATTGGCTAGCAACCTGTCACTATACCTTAATATCCATTCCATCAGAGAGCTCACTATTCAGCTAAGCGTGGCCTCTGAGTCTCACGACTCTTGGCTCTGTCAACCCCGTAAGGGATAAAGACGTGATTCTATGTATGTAGATTTGCAAAGTTAATGAGTTGCACACAGCCAAAGGTTAGAACACACACAATAGCGTTAGGTAGCATTACTTGGCATTTTTAAGTTGTAAAAGACATACATACATAAAATCACGTCTTTATCCCTTACGGGGTAGAGAGAGCCAAGAGTCGTGAGAGTCGAAGGCCACGCTTAGCTGAAACGTGGGCTCTCTAATGGAATGGAGATTCAGGTATAGTGACAGGTTGCTAGCCCATCGCCTACGAGTGGAGGAATCCCCAGTTTAAAGCCCTTTCCCTCGAATGACTTTTACAATCTGCGCGGGAAGAGAGGCAGCTGGCACATTCTATGTTTTTATTCGCTGCCAGACCAGCATGGAAGTTGTAAAAGAACGTAAGTGTCTACAGTCGTATTCCTCATGGCTGAGGGTCGTGGTTATTACGTGGAATAAAACACATGCAACGAATTTCTTGGATAAGAGTGGTTGGCATCTTATTCTCATTTTAGTTGTAAGTTACCTTCTATACACTAACTATACATAATCTAGAGTACCTATGTATAAAGATAATAAATTCTGGCATGTTAGGCGACCAAGACTGTTTCATGAGTTTCTTTCGGCATTTCTTCTCAGCAGTAATCGTTCCAAAATGCTAGTAGTTTGTAGCTTGAGACATAATATACTATGATTAAAAATTAAAATATCTCAAAAACGGCTGAACCGGTTTTGTTGCGCAACGAACTTAAAAATTCTATGGATAGTTGCTACACGTATTCTCAATATCATCGAAATTAATTCACGGTTCGAGAGTTATCGCGGAACAAACATACATACATACATGGGTTGTTCCCAAAGTACTCCATTCTTTTGTTCTAAAAAGATAAGAATCTCATACATGTGTTCCCAAGTTACTCCACGAAATTATTATTATTTAAAAATACTTATTATTTTGTTCCCATTCTACTCCATAGGTATTTTAATTTATTCTCAATGTACTCCGCAGATTATTTGATATCAATTCTCAAACTACTCCATCTAAATAATTATAAAATATTTCACTATGTACAGTCAGTCACAAAATCGTTCAAACAATATCGTTCTGATTAAAGTATTGAATAAGATTCTAAATTAAAGAGAAAAAAGTTGAAAGTTTTTTTAAAATGGATTTACAACGAATGTGAGTCGCAACCTAGCCGCTAAGACGGAAATTGGATGTTTCTTTTTAGTAAACATTATAAGTTTTTTTCAAAAATATAATTATATCAGTTATTCTCGAGTTTCCCTCAAGCCGAATTCCTACATTTACATAAAAATCATGAATCTCTTTGGTGGAAAATATGTAAAAAAAGCTCATTTATGAATATGTTTTTGATTGTTGATTTTTGAATATGTTTAATTGTTGAATTATAGGGAATATATAAATGTTGATAATTGAATTGTAGTCTTTTATTTAAAATTGTCTTTATACATAAAAATATTGTAAGCTTTTGAGCCTGACTGTACTATACAGCAGCTACACTTTTTATTCTAATTAATGCTTTTTGATATTAAAATCGTGTGGAGTACTTTGAGAACATTTTAATATTACCGCGGAGTAGAATGAAACCTAATTTAAAATAATATTTTTTTCATGGAGTAGTTTGGGAACATTTTTTGGAGTACTTTGGGAATAACCCACATACATACAAACAATGTTGTTTTCGCCCCAACTAGAATTAGGGTTGTTCCCAAAGTACTCCATTCTTTTGTTCTAAAAAGATAAGAATCTCATACATGAGTTCCCAAGTTACTCCACGAATAGCCCTCGCTCGCTTCGCTCGCTCAGTCAATTAGTTTTTGACGAGAAAAAGAGCTTTATTTGAAGGCCAAGTTTCAATAAAGAATTTCTGATTTCTGCTGGTGGTTATTACGTGGAATGAAACACAAGCAAGGATTTTCTTGGATAAGAGTGGTTGGCATCTTTTCATTTTAGTTATATGTTACCTTCTATATATATCACTAATGTGCAATGAAGTGTTTTGTGTTCTTCTTCTTCTTCTCGAGTCGCAATAGCTATCAAATTAGTTTAGACCAGTATTTGGTTACGCTGATGGCTCTGTTTTGTATTGTATTGTTAAGACGGTCGCCTAAGGTCGAAAAGACCCAGGTTAGATTAGAATCCTACTCGCGCCACATAAGTTTGTATACCAATCTGACTCAGGTATGGTTTTCATAGACCTCCACTTGCTTCCTGTGAAGGAAAAGATCGTGAGGCACAAACTTGCACACAAACTGTTTAGTTTACTAGAATCACAGGGAGGGCGCTTCATAGAAACGGGGCGTCAATATTACTACTACTACTACTACAAAGGAAACTGTACATCCGTGAACACGACAGTAACACGTCAATGTGTGCGTTTTCATAGTTATAGCGTCTCAATCCGCAAAAGAACGTGGGAGAAGTGCGGGGGTGCCATATTGCGGGAGTGGCAGTACAGTTTCTGTACGTAGTACTTATATTAATTCTGTGTTAGAGTGTATACAACTCCCGCTAGATGGCGTTAGTTGTCAAAGCATGGCAGATGCCCTGAGGCGACTAGGGGAAAAATCTGACACCAGTGTCATCCATCATCATCATCATTTTTTCATCACTAGACAGGAAAGAAAAGACTTTCTTTCTTAATTAAACTATTGAGAATATTAAGTCTAACGATATCTAGTGGAATAACCATGGAATAACCAAGCCCTTAGCTTTGATATCAAATCATGCCACTTCCGATTCCAAAAACCATCGAGTCTGATAGTATCGACTAATCGGCGACATCGCATCGATAAGATGCATCGCATCGATGAAATGATTTACGCTCCATTTATATCAAGTGACCTATTTCAAAAGCCTTAAAAAACAAAGATTAAAAAAGTGACCTAATTTCTTTGAAATAAGTTGGATTTTCATTTGCACGACCTCCGTGGCGCAGTGGTAAAGACCTCGCCTCTGAACCACGTGGTCCCTGGTTCAATGCCGGGTCGGGTCAAGATGGAAAAATGATCTTTTTCAATTCGACCTTTGACTAGACTACTACACAGAATAGAAGACTGGCGCTCTCTTCGTTTCGGAGGCCAAGATCCACTTTGGAGACCCTTAGCCAGCGGAGTAAATAAGTAAACTACCACCAATATGGAATGGCCGCGTGGTAGGGCGCCCGCCTGTGGCCGCAAACGTTCCAGGTTCGAATCCTACCCGTGCTACATGAGTTTGTATACCAATCTGACTCGTCTACCTATGTTCGTTTTCATCGACCACCACTTGCTTCCGGTGAAGGAAAACATCGTGAGGAAACCTGCAATCTGGTTAATAATAATCAACTTGTGTGTGAAATGGATAAGGCAATGGCAAACCACTCCATTAAAAATGCCAAGAGAGTCGTTGTGTGTGTTTAATTTCATATAATGACCACGACCCTCAGTCATGAGGAAATACGACTAATGACACCAATATAGAAGAGCTACGTCTTCAGTAATACCACAGCAGCCATCTAGCGGCAGTAGTCTTATACACACTAGAAACTGAACAGTTAGCTTATGTTCTTTCTTTCTTTCAAAGGCTTCTTTCACAGACGGTGATGGCACATAATAGTACTGGGAAATATATCACACAAAGTGATCAAGCTCATGTATTTTGGCCTCCAAAGTAACAAACATGACACCTAATTACATCCAGCCTACCATCACGTTCACAGGACTTGAGCATATTTCACACACATTTACGCAACTTCCACATCCGTTGGTATTATCTACCCCTCAAGTCAAACGTGACGGACTGATAGCAACGGTATCGCGTACTTGCAAAAAAGAAGTAAAATAACAATGGCGTATGCTAATGTCTACAATGACAAGTGTACGGTGCCTTTTGTACGAGCAATTAGGCGGCGCAAGCAGCATAGCAACAACAAAAAGATACTTTAACTTCAATAGTTCAGAGTCTTGTGAATAGATTATTAAAAGTCATTACTTGGATTGGTCGATGCTATTGGAAAGCACATTAAGTTACTTGTTGGGTTAAATGACACTTTTGAAGCTAAATCTATGGTAAACGATGACTCTAGACAGCTTGATAAAGCGTAAAACTCTTATTATTGCGATTTTTAAGGCAACACCATTAACGTTATCAAGGGCAATAAAACTAGAATCAATCAAAGGCTTCAGAATATGCTTCAAGAAGTTAGTAGTCCAAATAGGTCCTGGTAAGATAGCAATAGTAAAAGATAAGTACAGGGTCATCGATTAAAAGGCTAGAAAATACTGACCAAAATGAATGAGAATACTGTCTCTATTGAAGCATTAACTCCTCTATATTCGTATTTCTCATGACTGAAGTTCGAGGCACGAGTAGAATCTTACTCGACCGCCATCGCTTCGACATTTAGCTACGATTCATAAACTAAAACCAATCTTCTCAGCCTAGCGTCAATACCAATTTTTTAAAGTAACCTAGTAACTAATAACATATCGAGACACATTGTTATAATCATATTTATAAACTGTCAATTTTTACTAGCCCACTTCGGAATCACGTTACACACGTTATAATCTTTTATTAACTGCCATAAAAACTCATAAGCAATGAAATTGTGGTACAAGTGACGCCTTAACACCGTCTACAGATAAAAAGTATTGTAGACGATAAGGAAAATAACGGTCAAAGCCATTTCCCGCCATTTTTACTGTCAACGTGTCACGCCTCTGTTATCTATGCTTGTAGTGTTGCTCTATTTGCTCTTTCTAATGACGTTTTAAAATTTGTGAACCGTGAGCTGTAAAGATGGTAATTGCATTTTAGGACATCGAAACTTAAAGAAACAAGTAAAAGTAGAACATCCTTTATGTCTTTGTCTTAGTCTGAGCTAGTTTTTCTCTGAATCTAATCAAAGTATTCTTATAGAAACAGATGAGGATATTAGTTTAGTCGATTGTATAGTGATATTATTAAATGGTAAAGTTTTTTAAGTTATAAATGTTCAATTTTGTGGTGATGATTCAAGGTGTGGACGGATATATGTGATTCCTTCATGCAAAATCAACAGGACTGGCTTCAATGAAATGTGGTACATGGGTGATGTGAAAACTGGAATAGTACAAAGGACCGACTTTCTTAAACTTAAGCTCTTCAAACATGTAACACAGAACATGTTATATAGTACAAAGGATATTCTTCTGGGATAAAAGTTGACATAATGTGTTGTTCCAGGTTTTAGATTTGAGACGTAGTTAGTTGCAAATAAAATTCAGTCCCATGGTAATTTTGCAGTCATGAATGCAACTGACGGGGCCAAGGTCATTGGTGGAAAACTACGATTTTTATACAAACAAAAACACACGCCATGTGAAACAACACAAGCCATACAATGTGTGCGTGACATGCAAGTGTGCGTCGCAAATGACATTGACTAAGTTACTAACAATCTACGGTGCATAGACGTTGAAAATGATAGACTTGGTGACAAAACAGAAAGAACAAAGTTCTCGATGTTTGTAATATATTGGCTAAAACTCAACGCAGGCGTGTCCTGTTGCTGCCGCCAGAGGGCGTTCGGGGTTTTCACACTGCTAGCGTGGATGGCGTCGCGCGGACGGCCGCCATTGCATTGTCCCATGCGATATCGGTTTGATTTTAATACGCGGAGCGGTCTCGCGTCTTTTGCTTGTTGTTTAGTTTGAGTGATAATTGTGAATTTCCTGTTTGTTAAATAACTATTGAATTTGTGTTTGTGAAAAACTCTGTTATTGTGACCTTTTCTGGTGAGAGGTGAAACGTGGCTGGCTGTTCACATCTGGCTGTTCCCGAGTGAAACTACGGGAAGAAATCTATTTAGCTGTTATGGGGAATTGAGATCTCAAGGGTTAGGTAGGGTAATTAGGAATTCCCCCTTCCCGAAGACACTCAAGTTTGGATCCGAAGAGAAAGAAGATTTAGTTTGGTAAGTGTTCAATTCTAGTTAATTTATAGGTTAGGTTATCATATAGGGCCCTGTAGCTCCCTTCATAAGCTACGGTGGTAGCAGACTGCGTATAGCTTAAGTTAGATTCTAGTCGGACAAGCGTGGTGTCGCGTGGAGATTTTTTCCCGGTACTTAATTTTACCGGTAGATTTTTTCCCGGTAAAGTTCCGGTACAGAATTCTTCCCGCCGCTTCGTTTGTCCGGATTCGCTCTGCGCACATTTTCTGGCAGCAGAGCGTAGTTGCTCTGCACATTTTCTGGTAGCAGAGCGTAGTTTATCTACCCTCTATTTGTTCGTTTGTAAAAAATAATTAATTGTTTGTAAAAATTATTAGATTTTTCTTAGTTTGTTTGTATAAGAATATTTGTAACCTTTTTTGTATTTGTTTGCGGTTTGTACCGTGCGTTCCGGGTTTGTGCCATTCTCATACCTACCGCGGTTCTTCGTGTAGTTGCTTGATTTTGTTGTTTTTTATTTACCTTTTGTTATTTTTTGTTTGTGACTTGACGCGATGGCGAAGGCCTCCAATGCTAGGGCGACACTCGCCAACGAATTGAGATGGTTTGTGACGGCCGGAGGACTCCTGTCCCGGAAGGACAGGGAGGGCGCCATACTGCTAAGAGCGGATCACCTCCACTCACGATTGATTAGCGCGGAAGCGGCCATGGCGGCGCTTACCGAAGCCGATCTTACCCCGGAGGCCTACGCAGGTCACATGGCGGACATGGACCAGATCCTGAGTCTGCACGATGATATCGCGGAGGCGGTGACCGCAATAAGGGCGAGACAGGCTGGCGGACCAGCCCCTCGCACACCTGTTAGACAGGAAGGACCAGCGGTTACTGGTCGGCTCCCCACCCTTCAGCTGTCCCACTTTGGGGGTAGGATGGAGGAGTGGGTAGCATATAAAAATATGTTTGAGTCCCTGGTCGTAGCACGACAGGATTTGTCGAAGGCCCAGAAGATGGCCTACCTCCTCTCCACTCTTGAGGATGAAGCGCGGTCGCTCATCCAGCACCTCCGGGTGGAGGACGACCAGTACGATACGGCTTGGGAGTTATTGAACTCCCGCTACCAAAACTTACGCTTGTTAGCGGATGCGCACGCCGCACAGTTGATGGCCCTGCCCAAGGTGGCCAACAGGGCACAGTTGCGCCTGCAGTTGCTCACGCCCGTTACAGTGGCCTGTAACGCGCTCCGCACACTGGGGCTGCCGGTGGACCAATGGTCCTTTTTGCTGGTGCACATTGTATTGGGCAAATTACCCAATGACATCCGCTCGCGATTTGAGCGCGAGAATGCGGAACGGGATAGCACCACCCTACCAACATTCACTGACTTGGTGAAGTTTTTGGAGTTTGAGGCACGGGCTGCTGAGAATACCACGACGGACTCAGCGCCATCCAGAGCGCCTGAACGTAGGCCCTTGGAACCCTCATGGCGAGGGAAGCCCCAACAGGGACGGCAACCGCCACCGCGTGGAGCTGGTGTGCGGGTTGCGCACACGGCAGCAGTCGCGAGGGACGCGGACTGCCTGCAATGTGGCCGGATGGGCCACAGCCTGCTACAATGCAGGGACTGGCAGAGACTGCCAGTACAAGATAGGCGCCGCATGGCAAAGCGGCATGAACTTTGCTTTTATTGTTTGGGCGGTCACTATGCACGTGACTGTCCCAGTGCCATACCATGCAGTGCATGCCGTGGGCGGCACCACGCGATGCTTTGCATGAACCGCAACGGGGATGGCACCCGGATGTTGAGGCAGGGGTCCCCTATGGGCGGGGGCGCTCCTGCGCGAAGCCCTCCACCACCGGACGGAGGACGCGGCTTCGCTCGTCGCACCCCCTCGGGAGGGGGTCGCGTACCTGCGCGGGTCTTGGCGGACCGGGACCACGCGCCCCAAGGTCATGGCCAGTATGTAGCTGGCCAGGCCCCGGATAGGGCCCCCATGGGCGGGGGCCCTAGATCGGACGTGAGAGTGGGGACACCCCCTCCACGCGGGTTACCAATACCCAACACATGCAGCCGCAGCGGTTTTCTCCGCCGCTGCACGAGTACCCACGGCTGGAGTACCACCCGCCGTACCATATGTATGGCCGGGCCGCGGGTTCTGCCCCCCTCAGATGGGGATGTGCACTCGCCCGCCATATTATCCGGGTCAGTGGCGCGCCCCTGGTTTGGAGAGAGTGGGGAGCCCGTAACTAGCTTGCTCCCTTGCTGGGACAGAGCCGCGGACGGTTCTGCTCCCCTACCGCGGTGGTCCGCGTATGGGGTCGTGGGGGAAGCCATTAATTTGAGAGCTCTGTTGGACTCAGGGGCTCAAAGCAGTTTGGTTACCACTCGAGTGGCACGCCAGTTAGGTTTAGTCGTGGAAGACTCGCCTGTGCCACTTCTTGGAGTTGGTGGCATACAAGTGAAGTGTCTGACGGGCCAGACACTTGTCACCTTTTCTTCGCTGAAGTCCTCCACAATGAGGATCACGACTTCGGCTATGGTAATGGATACCATTGCGGGTTGGCACCCCTCGACAGACATACCGCCGGGTGTGTTGTCTTTGGTTTCGGGTCTGGATTTGGCCGACCCCTTTGTCTTTCATCCCGGCCCAGTGGACTTGCTCCTGGGCTCGGACGTATTGGGTTGGATTTTGTTGGGTACCCAGAGAGCTCTGGGTTCGTCTTCACTGATGGCAGTGTCTACTATCTTTGGCTTCGCCCTGATGGGCCCTGTGTTTGATAATAGCACCGTGGAGGAGCCACCGGTCGTCGCATCAGCGTCCTTGGCCAAGACCATGCAAAGGTTTGGGGAGGTGGAGGAGCCACCTATGAGTTCCAGGATGGATCCGGAACACGCTGAGTGCGAAGCCCTTTTTCGATCGACCACGGAGAGGTTGCCCTCCGGTCGGTTTGTAACTAGGTTACCTTTTGTTGCCTCTCGTCCTAGCCTAGGGCAAAGTAGGGCGCTTGCGGAGAAACGACTGCTGTCCATGGAGCGACGTATGCAGCGTGACCACGTACTTCGCGATAAATATATTGAATTTATGCGCGAGTACGAGGATTTGGGTCACATGTCTCCGGCTCGAGTTGATTGGAGCTCAACTGAGCATTATTTTTTGCCCCACCACGCGGTGGTGAAGGCCTCAACGGGCAAGTTGCGGACTGTCTTTGATGGGTCCGCACCCACTTCGAACGGGGTTTCGTTGAATCTGTGTTTGCATTCGGGTCCCAAATTGCATAGGGACATAATTGACATCATCTTGAACTTTAGAAGACATCAAGTGGTTTTTGGTGCGGACATCCGGATGATGTTCCGCCAGACAGTCATACATCCTGAGGACAGGCGATTCCAGTTGATACTCTGGCGTGAGCGCCCTGAGGATCCTGTGACGGTGTATGAACTCAACACAAACACGTATGGTTTGAAATCTAGTCCCTATATCGCCATCAGATCATTGCTTGAATTGGCAGAGCGGGAACGGATCCGCTTTCCCCGTGGGGCTTCCGTGCTGTCACGTGACTTGTATGTTGATGACGTGTGCACCGGAGCCCAAAGTATTGAGGAGGCCCTCCTACTGCGGGATGAATTGATTGAAATATTGAAGACAGGTGGCTACGAGCTACGTAAGTGGTTGTCTAATGAGCCTAAAGTTCTAGAAGGGATCCCGGAGGATCACCAACAGAACCCTCACCTGTTTGAGGATGTGGATGATCCCAACAGGATAGCGGTGCTGGGCATGCAGTACCAGCCGCTAACCGATATTTTCACATTCCAAGTGGACTTGGAAATACCAAAAGTCTGGACTAAGAGAACGGTGTTGATTGGCTACTTGCTCGGTATAGCAGCTTGGATAAGCTTCTGGGTGTTACCAGTTGGATTAAGCGTTTCATACATAATTGTAGAAACCCACAGGCAAAGCGGTTGGAGCCGATTGCAGGTGCAGAAGAGCGCCGGAGCGCATTGTTGCATTGGGTCCGTGTCGTGCAGACCGGACGGTTTGAGTCAGAGCTTCGTATTTTGCGCGACGGACGCGCTAAGTTGAAGGGCGCGGTCGCTCGTTTGAACCCGTACATCGACTCGGATGGGCTTCTTCGGGTTGGAGGCAGGCTCCGGAAGGCGGATCTTCCATATGAGACTCGCCATCCTCTGTTGTTGCCCAAGGGCGGACCCTTGGTGCAGCTTTTGGTGTCTGATCGACACATTCGTAACGCCCATGCTGGGTGCAATGCTTTGTTGGCTATTTTGCAACGCGAATTTTGGATTTTGTCTGCCCGAAGAGCAATCCGTAGTGTCCTGTTTCGATGTATTGCATGTTATAGGTTGAAGGCATCCACGATGCAACCACAGATGGGTGATTTGCCCGCTGATCGAATCCGACCTTCGAGGCCGTTTGACGGCGTTGGAACCGATTTTGCCGGTCCCTTTTCGATCAAGGCTTCTCCCTTTCGTAATGCCCGTATTGTGAAGGGCTATTTGTGTGTATTTGTTTGTTTGGCCACCAAGGCTGTCCATTTGGAGGTGGTATCGGCTCTGACTACGGAGGCCTTCGTCGCCGCGTTGGATCGCTTTGTTTCGCGTCGAGGTCTACCTTCCCTTATTAGGTCTGATAATGGCACAAACTATAAGGGAACTGTAAATTATCTTAAGGATGTTTCTGTGTTTATTGATAAAAATTGTACTAGTTTAAGTCAAATTGCTGCCCAAAGGGGAATAACCTGGAAGTTTAGTCCCCCAAGTTGCCCCCATTGGGGAGGGATTTTTGAAGCGGCTGTGAAATCCGCAAAGACCCACCTCCGCCGCATTATCGGAGAAACGGCTCTAACTTTTGAAGAGCTGGCCACGGTGTTTTGTAAAGTTGAGGCGGTCCTCAACTCTCGTCCTCTCTGTCCGCTATCTCCAGATCCAAATGACTTGGAAGCTCTCACCCCTGGTCATTTTTTGGTGGGAGGGCCGTTGAATGCCCTGCCCGAATACCCGTGGAAGGATGAACGCGTATATCGGTTGTCGCGTTTTCAAATGTTGCAGCAAATGAGCCAGGACTTTTGGCGTCGCTGGTCGCTTGAATATTTGCATTTGCTGCAGCAAAGAGTGAAGTGGACAGACAGGACTGAGCCTCCCAGGGAGGGTGATTTAGTATTGTTAAAAGAGGCAAATTTGCCCTCATTGCTTTGGCGACGAGCTCGCATATTACGTTTGATTCTTGGCGGAGATGGCACTCCGCGTGTGGCTGAGGTGTTGGTCGACGGTTCGATTTTAAGGAGAGGTGTGACCTCTCTCGCCCGCCTTCCCGTAGAGTAAGCTAGCGGTCTGCTTCTCAGACCGGGACGGGGGGATGTTTGTAATATATTGGGTAAAACTAAACGCAGGCGTTTCGCATTGCTGCCGCCAGAGGGCGTTCGGGGTTTTCACACTGCTAGCGTGGATGGCGTCGCGCGGACGGCCGCCATTGCATTGTCCCATGCGATATCGGTTTGATTTTAATACGCGGAGCGGTCTCGCGTCTTTTGCTTGTTGTTTAGTTTGAGTGATAATTGTGAATTTCCTGTTTGTTAAATAACTATTGAATTTGTGTTTGTGAAAAACTCTGTTATTGTGACCTTTTCTGGTGAGAGGTGAAACGTGGCTGGCTGTTCACATCTGGCTGTTCCCGAGTGAAACTACGGGAAGAAATCTATTTAGTTGTTATGGGGAATTGAGATCTCAAGGGTTAGGTAGGGTAATTAGGAATTCCCCCTTCCCGAAGACACTCAAGTTTGGATCCGAAGAGAAAGAAGATTTAGTTTGGTAAGTGTTCAATTCTAGTTAATTTATAGGTTAGGTTATCATATAGGGCCCTGTAGCTCCCTTCATAAGCTACGGTGGTAGCAGACTGCGTATAGCTTAAGTTAGATTCTAGTCGGACAAGCGTGGTGTCGCGTGGAGATTTTTTCCCGGTACTTAATTTTACCGGTAGATTTTTTCCCGGTAAAGTTCCGGTACAGAATTCTTCCCGCCGCTTCGTTTGTCCGGATTCGCTCTGCGCACATTTTCTGGCAGCAGAGCGTAGTTGCTCTGCACACTCGAAGAAACAGGAAAATAAACACGATTTCAATCCAACAAATCTTTTCTGTCCAATACTAAGTATAGGTTTTTATGGAAATACATATAATACTTTAGAATTAAATGATGTAAGTGAAGCCAGAAACGTAGTAAATTGGTAAAAGATCTTTTGACCTACCAAGACTCTTAAAGTATTCATAAGACAAATAAGATAATATACCCACGTGCAGTGGGTAACATTTACCTACTTAACTTAGTTACACGTTCTGTTTATGTAGCCATGTAAGTATTATATTCCACAGCTGGGGTAGACTTCTTATTTATAGCCGATTCAGAAAGCTGCCAATGTTATCCCATATCCCTTTCGTGGTCTACCCCAAAACTATTAAAAACAAATTTTATATTTTTGTGTCACTGGTAAGGTATATCGGGTCTGAATGGTGTGAAGTCTATGTCACAGATATATCAATTGTGATGTGATCAGCAGGTACCAGCAAAATTACAGATTGCGGCCGCCGCACGCAAATCATATTCTATTGTCTGGATAGTGGTCGGAAAAAGAGGACATCTTTAATTGTCCATGAGAAGAAACGGGTGAAGGTTTTCCGGACTAACACCATTGTAATAAAACTATAAATAAAAACGCAATAAAACGGAAACATTTCGCAGATGCATCAAATTTTTTACATTTAATTTAATACACAGATAAAGGTCTCAGCGTAAGTTCTATGATTAATCTATGTATTAATGAAACACAACAGAAAACAATGACTGGAAGCCAAATGTTGAAAGAAGATGTTGCACCAAAAGTGACACTTAAAGCAGATGACAGTGTAATTTTATGATGAGGTGGAGCTGATTTGATGACATAGCCGGAAGGTGCAAACAAAGTCTAACCAACCCAACCCATCGAGTTTGAACCTTGGTTTGATAGTTGTTTGTAATAAAATCTATGTTGTTTTGTCCGTTCGCCGCCGTAATATTCTAGCGCGTGCGGTAGTTTCATATTAGTAGCGTCGTCGCCCGCTCGGCCGGCGTCGGCAGTCGCGAGCGACCATTTTGAATTCAGTATTGTTTGGACATCGCGCGGGGAGGCCGCGCCGCATGAAATTGCTCGCGTGAATGGCATGGCGGACGGCCGCCATTTGTCCTGACATATCGGTTTGATTTTAATACGCGGAGAGGTCTCGCGTCTTTTGCTTGTTAACTAGTTTGAGTTATATTTGTGAATTTCCTGTTTGTTAAATAACTATTGAACATTTGTGTTTGTGAAACCTTTTACTTTGACTGTTTCTTGTGAGATGCGAAACGTGGCTGCCTGGGGACGCCGAAATCTGTTGCCGAGTGGAACTGCTAGACGGATCAGGTATTTTTTCTGGGGATTGAGATCTCATGGGGTAGGTTGGGTGATTTAGGGAACAACCCCTCCTCTTCCGAAGACACTCGAAGTTGGATCCGAAGATTAAGAAGATTCAGTTTGGTAAGTGGTTTGAATTGTAGTTATTAAATTAGGTTAGTATATAGGGCCCCGTAGCTCCCTATATAAGCTACGGTGGTAGCAGACTGCGTATAGGTTAGGTTAGATTCTAGTCGGACAAGCGTGGTGTCGCGTGGAGATTTTTTCCCGGTACTTATTTTTACCGGTGGTTTTTTCCCGGTGAAGTTCCGGTACAGAATTCTTCCCGCCGCTTCGTTTGTCCGGATTCTCTGCGCACATTTTCTGGTAGCAGAGCGTAGTTTATCTACCCTCTATTTGTTCGTTTGTAAAAAATAATTAATTGTTTGTAAAAATTATTAGATTTTTCTTAGTTTGTTTGTATAAGAATATTTGTAACCTTTTTTGTATTTGTTTGCGGTTTGTACCGTGCGTTCCGGGTTCGTGCCATTCTCATACCTACCGCGGTTCTTCGTGTAGTTGTTTGATTTTGTTGTTTTTTATTTACCTTTTGTTATTTTTTGTTTGTGACTTGACGCGATGGCGAAGGTCTCCAATGCTAGGGCGACACTCGCCAACGAATTGAGATGGTTTGTGACGGCCGGAGGACTCCTGTCCCGGAAGGACAGGGAGGGCGCCATACTGTTAAGAGCGGATCACCTCCACTCACGATTGATTAGCGCGGAAGCGGCCATGGTGGTGCTTACCGAAGCCGAACTTGCCCCGGAGGTCTACGCAGGTCACATGGCGGACATGGACCAGATCCTGAGTCTGCACGATGATATCGCGGAGGCGGCGACCGCAATAAGGGCGAGACAGGCTGGCGGACCAGCCCCTCGCACACCTGTTAGACAGGAAGGACCAGCGGTTACTGGTCGGCTCCCCACCCTTCAGCTGTCCCACTTTGGGGGTAGGATGGAGGAGTGGGTAGCATATAAAAATATGTTTGAGTCCCTGGTCGTAGCACGACAGGATTTGTCGAAGGCCCAGAAGATGGCCTACCTCCTCTCCACTCTTGAGGATGAAGCGCGGTCGCTCATCCAGCACCTCCGGGTGGAGGACGACCAGTACGACACGGCTTGGGAGTTATTGAACTCCCGCTATCAAAACTTACGTTTGTTAGCGGATGCGCACGCCGCACAGTTGATGGCCCTGCCCAAGGTGGCCAACAGGGCACAGTTGCGCCTGCAGTTGCTCACGCCCGTTACAGTGGCCTGTAACGCGCTCCGCACACTGGGGCTGCCGGTGGACCAATGGTCTTTTTTGTTGGTGCACATTGTATTGGGCAAATTGCCCAATGACATCCGCTCGCGGTTTGAGCGCGAAAATGCGGAGCGGGATAGCACCACCCTACCAACCTTCACTGACTTGGTGAAGTTTTTGGAGTTTGAGGCACGGGCTGCTGAGAATACCATGACGGACTCAGCGCCATCCAGAGCGCCTGAACGTAGGCCCTTGGAACCCTCATGGCGAGGGAAGCCCCAACAGGGACGGCAACCGCCACCGCGTGGAGCTGGTGTGCGGGTTGCACACACGGCAGCAGTCGCGAGGGACGCGGACTGCCTGCAATGTGGCCGGATGGGCCACAGCCTGCTACAATGCAGGGACTGGCAGAGACTGCCAGTACAAGATAGGCGCCGCATGGCAAAGCGGCATGAACTTTGCTTTTATTGTTTGGGCGGTCACTATGCACGTGACTGTCCCAGTGCCATACCATGCAGTGCATGCCGTGGGCAGCACCACGTGATGCTCTGCATGAACCGGAACGGGGATGGCCCCCGGTTGTTGAGGCAGGGGTCCCCTATGGGCGGGGGCGCTCCTGCGCGAAGCCCTCCATCATCGGACGGAGGACGCGGCTTCGCTCGTCGCACCCCCCCTCGGGAGGGGGGTCGCGTACCTGCGCGGGTCTTGGCGGACCGGGACCACGCGCCCCAAGGTCATGGCCAGTATGTGGCTGGCCAGGCCCCGGATAGGGCCCCCATGGGCGGGGGCCCTAGATCGGACGTGAGAGTGGGGACACCCCCCTCCACGCGGGTTACCAATACCCAACACATGCAGCCGCAGCGGTTTTCTCCGCCGCTGCACGAGTACCCACGGCTGGAGTACCACCCGCCGTACCATATGTATGGCCGGGCCGCGGGTTATGCCCCCCCTCAAATGGGGATGTGCACTCGCCCGCCATATTATCCGGGTCAGTGGCGCGCCCCTGGTTTGGAGAGAGTGGGGAGCCCGTAACTAGCTTGCTCCCTTGCTGGGACAGAGCCGCGGACGGTTCTGCTCCCTACCGCGGTGGTCCGCGTATGGGGTCGTAGGGGGGAAGCCATGAATTTGAGAGCTCTGTTGGACTCAGGGGCTCAAAGCAGTTTGGTTACCACTCGAGTGGCACACCAGTTAGGTTTAGTCGTGGAAGACTCGCCTGTGCCACTTCTTGGAGTTGGTGGCATACAGGTGAAGTGTCTGACGGGCCAGACACTTGTCACCTTTTCTTCGCTGAAGTCCTCCACAATGAGGATCACGACTTCGGCTATGGTAATGGATACCATTGCGGGTTGGCACCCCTCGACAGACATACCGCCGGGTGTGTTGTCTTTGGTTTCGGGTCTGGATTTGGCCGACCCCTTTGTCTTTCATCCCGGCCCAGTGGACTTGCTCCTGGGCTCGGACGTATTGGGTTGGATTTTGTTGGGTACACAGAAGGCTCTGGGTTCGTCTTCACTGATGGCAGTGTCTACGATTTTTGGTTTTGCCCTGATGGGCCCTGTGTTTGATAATGGCACCGCGGAAGGAGCCACCGGTTGTCGCATCTGCGTCCTTGGCCAAGACCATGCAAAGGTTTTGGGAGGTGGAGGAGCCACCTATGAGTTCCAGGATGGATCCGGAACACGCTGAGTGCGAAGCCCTTTTTCGATCGACCACGGAGAGGTTGCCCTCCGGTCGGTTTGTAACTAGGTTACCCTTTGTTGCCTCTCGTCCTAGCCTAGGGCAAAGTAGGGCGCTTGCGGAGAAACGACTGCTGTCCATGGAGCGACGCATGCAGCGTGACCACGTACTTCGCGATAAATATATTGAATTTATGCGCGAGTACGAGGATTTGGGTCACATGTCTCCGGCTCGAGTTGATTGGAGCTCAACCGAGCATTATTTTTTGCCCCACCACGCGGTGGTGAAGGCCTCAACAGGCAAATTGAGGACCGTCTTCGATGGGTCCGCACCCACTTCGAACGGAGTTTCGTTGAATCTATGTTTGCATTCGGGTCCCAAATTGCATAGGGACATAATTGACATCATCTTGAACTTTAGAAGACATCAAGTGGTTTTTGGTGCGGACATCCGGATGATGTTCCGCCAGACAGTCATACATCCTGAGGACAGGCGATTCCAGTTGATACTCTGGCGTGAGCGCCCTGAGGATCCTGTGACGGTGTATGAACTCAACACAAACACGTATGGTTTGAAATCTAGTCCCTATATCGCCATCAGATCATTGCTTGAATTGGCAGAGCGGGAACGGATCCGCTTTCCCCGTGGGGCTTCCGTGCTGTCACGTGACTTGTATGTCGATGACGTGTGCACCGGAGCCCAAAGTATTGAGGAGGCCCTCCTACTGCGGGACGAATTGATTGAAATATTGAAAACGGGTGGCTATGAGCTACGTAAGTGGTTGTCCAATGAGCCTAAAGTTCTAGAAGGGATCCCGGAGGATCACCAACAGAACCCTCACCTGTTTGAGGATGTGGATGATCCCAACAGGATAGCGGTGCTGGGCATGCAGTACCAGCCGCTAACCGATATTTTTACATTCCAAGTGGACTTGGAAATACCAAAGGTCTGGACTAAGAGAACGGTGTTGTCCGTAATAGCCCGTATGTTTGATCCAAGCGGTTGGATCAGTCCAGTGATATTCTCTGCAAAGTGTCTTCTTCAGAGACTTTGGACTTTGGGCGTCTCGTGGGACGAGCCGCTGTTTGGCTCTCCATTGGATGATTGGCTCGAGTTGTTTTCATCGATTAAGGAAGTCAATCGGATTGCCTTGCCTCGTCGAATATTGCCCCCCGGGAAATGTCGAGCCAGCCTGCATGGCTTTTGTGACGCGTCGGAGCGAGGCTACGCCGCGTCAGTCTATATGCGGACAGTTGACGCCGATGGCCGGGTCAATGTCTCGCTTTTGTTAGGGAAGAGCAAGGTCGCCCCCATCAGGACTAGGCTGACTATTCCCAAGCTTGAGTTGAGTGGAGCTCACCTTCTCTCTAAATTGTTGCATCACGTTGCCAGTGAGCTGGCGGCCACGGTCGAGATACGAGACATCTTCGCCTGGTCGGATAGCCAGGTCGCGCTTGCATGGTTGCGCGCGGCCCCACATACCTTGGAGGTTTTTGTTGGAAACAGGGTTTCCCAAATCCAGAATATCGGAATTGATATAACATGGAGACATGTGCCGGGAGAGCTTAACCCAGCGGACTGTGCTTCCCGAGGTTGTACGGCACCAGAATTGGTGTCACACCCGCTCTGGTGGGGTCCAGAGTGGCTGATGGGATCAGAAACTTCTTGGCCTGTCTGTCAGACAGATGTTACTTCTTTGAGTTTGACCGGGCTCCGTGTACATGCTGTAGTCGCTGAGACGACGTCGGAGCCGGATTGGCTACTTGCTCGGTATAGCAGCTTGGATAAGCTTCTGGGTGTTACCAGTTGGATTAAGCGTTTCATACATAATTGTAGAAACCCACAGGCAAAGCGGTTGGAGCCGATTGCAGGTGCAGAAGAGCGCCGGAGCGCATTGTTGCATTGGGTCCGTGTCGTGCAGACCGGACGGTTTGAGTCAGAGCTTCGTATTTTGCGCGACGGACGCGCTAAGTTGAAGGGCTCGGTCGCTCGTTTGAACCCGTACATCGACTCGGATGGGCTTCTTCGGGTTGGAGGCAGGCTCCGGAAGGCGGATCTTCCATATGAGACTCGCCATCCTCTGTTGTTGCCCAAGGGCGGACCCTTGGTGCAGCTTTTGGTGTCTGATCGACACATTCGTAACGCCCATGCTGGGTGCAATGCTTTGCTAGCTATTTTGCAACGCGAATTTTGGATTTTGTCTGCCCGAAGAGCAATCCGTAGTGTTCTGTTTCGATGTATTGCATGTTATAGGTTGAAGGCATCCACGATGCAACCACAGATGGGTGATTTGCCCGCTGATCGAATCCGACCTTCGAGACCGTTTGACGGCGTTGGAACCGATTTTGCCGGCCCCTTTTCGATCAAGGCTTCTCCCTTTCGTAATGCCCGTATTGTGAAGGGCTATTTGTGTGTATTTGTTTGTTTGGCCACCAAGGCTGTCCATTTGGAGGTGGTATCAGCTCTGACTACGGAGGCCTTCGTCGCCGCGTTGGATCGCTTTGTTTCGCGTCGAGGTCTACCTTCCCTTATTAGGTCTGACAATGGCACAAACTATAAAGGAACTGTAAATTATCTTAAGGATGTTTCTGTGTTTATTGATAAAAATTGTACTAGTTTAAGTCAAATTGCTGCCCAAAGGGGAATAACCTGGAAGTTTAGTCCCCCAAGTTGCCCCCATTGGGGAGGGATTTTTGAAGCGGCTGTGAAATCCGCAAAGACCCACCTCCGCCGCATTATCGGAGAAACGGCTCTAACTTTTGAAGAGCTGGCCACAGTGTTTTGTAAAGTTGAGGCGGTCCTCAACTCTCGTCCTCTCTGTCCGCTATCTCCAGATCCAAATGACTTGGAAGCTCTCACCCCTGGTCATTTTTTGGTGGGAGGGCCGTTGAATGCCCTGCCCGAATACCCGTGGAAGGATGAACGCGTATATCGGTTGTCGCGTTTTCAAATGTTGCAGCAAATGAGCCAGGACTTTTGGCGTCGCTGGTCGCTTGAATATTTGCATTTGCTGCAGCAAAGAGTGAAGTGGACAGACAGGACTGAGCCTCCCAGGGAGGGTGATTTAGTATTGTTAAAAGAGGCAAATTTGCCCTCATTGCTTTGGCGACGAGCTCGCATATTACGTTTGATTCTTGGCGGAGATGGCACTCCGCGTGTGGCTGAGGTGTTGGTCGACGGTTCGATTTTGAGGAGAGCTGTGACCTCTCTCGCCCGCCTTCCCGTAGAGTAAGCTAGCGGTCTGCTTCTCAGACCGGGACGGGGGGATGTTTGTAATAAAATCTATGTTGTTTTGTCCGTTCGCCGCCGTAATATTCTAGCGCGTGCGGTAGTTTCATATTAGTAGCGTCGTCGCCCGCTCGGCCGGCGTCGGCAGTCGCGAGCGACCATTTTGAATTCAGTATTGTTTGGACATCGCGCGGGGAGGCCGCGCCGCATGAAATTGCTCGCGTGAATGGCATGGCGGACGGCCGCCATTTGTCCTGACATATCGGTTTGATTTTAATACGCGGAGAGGTCTCGCGTCTTTTGCTTGTTAACTAGTTTGAGTTATATTTGTGAATTTCCTGTTTGTTAAATAACTATTGAACATTTGTGTTTGTGAAACCTTTTACTTTGACTGTTTCTTGTGAGATGCGAAACGTGGCTGCCTGGGGACGCCGAAATCTGTTGCCGAGTGGAACTGCTAGACGGATCAGGTATTTTTTCTGGGGATTGAGATCTCATGGGGTAGGTTGGGTGATTTAGGGAACAACCCCCTCCTCTTCCGAAGACACTCGAAGTTGGATCCGAAGATTAAGAAGATTCAGTTTGGTAAGTGGTTTGAATTGTAGTTATTAAATTAGGTTCGTATATAGGGCCCCGTAGCTCCCTATATAAGCTACGGTGGTAGCAGACTGCGTATAGGTTAGGTTAGATTCTAGTCGGACAAGCGTGGTGTCGCGTGGAGATTTTTTCCCGGTACTTATTTTTACCGGTGGTTTTTTCCCGGTGAAGTTCCGGTACAGAATTCTTCCCGCCGCTTCGTTTGTCCGGATTCTCTGCGCACAGTAGTCGTAGAAAGGCCGTACAAAAAATTATTGACCGAGCGAGCGAAGCGAGCGAGGGCTATAATTCAAGTTGGGGCGAAAATACATTGTTTGTATGTATGTTGTTTCGCGAGAACTCTCGAACCGTTGAACAAATTTCAATGATATTAAGAATACGTGTAGCAAATATCCATAGAATTTTTTCAAAATAGCCGTTTTTGAGATATACGCATTTTTATGAAAAAATATTGCTCTTTAAATAATAATAGCGAGGTCTAAGTTCGCGGCGAACCACTAGTTAATAAGAGCTTGTACCAAAAATTAAAATACTAATACCAAAAAATTATATATATAGTTTCTTCCAAGAATAGAAACCTCACATGAAATACTAAAACACTTCGGAGTCGCACAGGACTTTCCAACTCCGTGTCAGATAAGGCAAATAGCTACGTTTTATCGGTTAAGTAAACACGACCGAGTAGAGTACCACTCTGTACTCATATCCTTAAGTATCCGTTAGTGGAATTAGGTAAAAGACGGTAAAAGGTGAGTTCTACTGGACGTAGATCGTTGAACAGAAAGGATATGTACATACTTTTAGTTGCAAAGTAAATGTCTGAATCAATCTTACTATTTATAAATGCGAAAGTTTATATGGATGGTAGGTAAATCAAAACACTCCGAAAAATTCTGAAATTTGGTACTGGTAGAGAAAAACTTGGATTAAAACATAGGATGATTTTCATCCTGAAATTTCCAAGGGAGTGAAGGTCTGGTGTGCAGCTAGTAAACTTATGAAGATAAATCAGATAGATTGAGTCAGAAATGGCCCTAAAGGAACTACATGTATGTGTGTTGTGTATTATGCTAAAGTGACATTGTGCTATTTTTCGCGATGACATTTTGCGAAAGTGACTTTCTGCGTCAAAACCCTCATGATGTATGTGTGTATAATGGGACGAAAATTCAACGATAACGATTACATATCCAAATTTTTCATTAAAGTCCTCCACCACGATAGTCTGTCAGAACGCGCTAAACTCAAAAACTAGGATCTTACTTGGAAAACAGGATTTTACCGCTGACAGTTACTTATATTTCAAGTGGGATTGTTACAACCGTTTATGTATTATCGAGACACGTCACTAAGTGTAAATATTCTAAGTAAACTATACGTCATATGAGACATCTGTTACTATCGATTCAGCAAATAATGAAGGCGTTACACTCGCGATATTCCGTTGACAAACCTTTTATTAACCGTCGACAAAATTCCACAAATATTATAAAAGTTCGAAGAGTTCCAAGTATGGATGTTTGTCCTTCCTTTCCTAAATATTCTGAACGGATTCCAATGTGGTGCGTAGGTAGAATCAACCTGGAGTTGCACAAATGGTACTTTTTATCAAGAAATTCTCACGTTATAATGTTAACGTGTGGTAAAAACTAATCAGGCAACTAAACAGGGTAGGTATTAAATAATATTAGAAAATGATTGGGTGAATCTGAATTAAGAAATAAAGGCTGCATAACAAAATTCTCTCAGGCAGAGGTTGTATAGGATAGACACATGTCGAGGTATCGATCAGTTAAGCACATCGTAAATGTGAACAATCCTTTGTCACAAGCATAGAAATCGTAATAATACGATAGAACTAGAAATGGCATCTACTGTGTTTTAAATGACAAATAAAGTAGCTCTCACGTCACTAAAATCAAAAGTCCGTTCCATTTTTACATAGGGTCAGCGCAAAATGTCTTCCTTCCATAAATCTCTATTTCCAATCATATCCTCAATCACTACTACTACTTTTATATCATTCCTAATACACTCAACACTTAAATACTTCACTTCTTATCTTTTTCCACTTTTATTGGGTTGGGCATAGCATGTTAATTCTCTCCATTTCGATCTGTCGCTTGCATTTCATTTCCTAATGCTCTCTTTGACACAATCTATCTATCTTTTTGAACTATTCCACTCAAATCACCTAGGTGCTTTTGGTGTACAGTACAGCACCTGTACAGTATAGCTAGGTGCTTTATCACCTCCAATCTTATTTTTTGGGTCTTCCTCTATTTCTTTATTCCCATTCTACGTCAACACTTACTTCTATAGTCTTAAATTTTATTTAGTTTCTGTGACCGCAGACACGCAACATCAAACCCATTTCTTCGAGTTTACAATGTAGTGGTTGACAAAGTAGCCGCTAACAAAGTAGGAAGATTGCAGGTTGACACACGAGCAGTTAAATTACAGGTCACTGTGACTTCACATTGCCACATCCATCATACTAGCTTATTAACGAACTCAAGACAAGTATTTTCAAAAGTTAAATTCTTACCTGCGTCGCGATGGAAGGGAACTGAGACGGTTTGTGTATTATTTAGGTTATGTTTGTGTGTTCCCCGACAAATATACTATAATAGGACTACTCTTTTTTGACCTGAAATTAATAATAATTATGGTATTGGAACCTCCGACGGGTGTTGGGTATGTCGGGATACTTCCAATATTTAATTTTATATTATAATGCTTACATCAATCATCGTAGGTCTTTCAAAAATTTTATTTTTGTTGCTGCTATAATTTTTTGACAACAAATGTTTACCCAGAATATTTTATTTATTCAGGAAAACAAGCAGTTACTTAATAAAAGGTATAACAGAGAATTAGTTACAAACGAACTTATTAATTACGTAACCCACTACATTTTTTACAGTTTAAACAATGAAATTAGAAATAAAAATAAGAACATTAGAGAGGTTGACACCTAAAGAAGTAGAAATCAAGTAAGGAGGGAAGTAATCATAAGAAAGTAGGATGATATTGGATTGGAACCAAAACTCAAAATGCGCTTGCGCAGTGAGCAGATTAACTGTCACAATATGAAGGCTCTATTACTATGTGCCTTGTTGTAAGTACCAATATATTAACAACGGGCCGATGGATGAGTTAGGTGTTTCTAGGGTACCGTACCTACAAATGGAGGAATCACTTTGTTGTCTTGTCTGTCAGACAGACAGAAATATTTTTTTAAGCTTTAAGTCTCTTCATGACCAAAGCCTTGTGAATATACCTTGAGAAAGTTTCCAGCAATCGGAGGCAATTAAACGTTAACGTCTATTTAAAAAAAAAATGCAAAACTTATAGTAATACTTCAGAAAGTACAAAATCCCATTAATAATGTCAACTCCATAGGACATGAACAAACGACCATTTCATGGTTATGTGAAATCAAATAATCGCACCCTATCTTTCTTGGTGGGTCTGTGAAGACTGTTATGCCTAGACTATTGAATTGTTCCCTAGTATAGACCAAGCCTATGATTCGCAAATCGTGACACGTCGGTGCATCGCGTGGTGCATCTTTTGACAGTTAAATTCGATAGTGATGAGACATGTAAACTTTTCAATCATTAATCATGCTGTTTTTTTAAGTATTTAATTTCGATTATAATAAAATAGAAGATAAATAAAATATTTGAGGCCTGTTTGCATTTTTATTTTGTGTTATGAACTTTATACATTACTTTAAACTATTTACATGTAACAAATGAACTCCATATTTAAATGAATCTATTGATTATGATATATTTATGTGCGAGTGTCGGCTGTGCCAATCACTAATACATCTATCTTGTCATTTGTTTCTATCTTATTTATGAATTTCCTGCTCACGCAGAAAACAATAGGATTTGGCCTATATTATCACTCTAGTAGTAAAGAAATTCGAAACTCAATGCTGTTATGTCACTACATTATCTGTTGGCCACAGAATTAATGTAAGTACTACATACAGAAAGGAAGCTCCCTGGGTACCCCGAACTTCTCCCCCGTTAGTTTGCGGTTTGGGACGCTATGACTATGAAAACGCACACATTGACGCGTTCACGGATGTACAGTTTCATTTGTAGTAGTAGTAGTATATATGACGCCCCGTTTCTATGAAGTTTCCTTCCTGTGCTGTGGCGTTACATTCATCGAGCCCTTGATTTTACTTCTCAACTACCCCGTTACGACAGGAATTATCATTAATGTCATTAAACAAGCTATTAGCGCTATTGCTAATTAATTTAAGCATAATAAATTGGACGGCCGACCGCTAAGCAAGTAATTATTAGGCGCCTTGACACAGTGCGGGGATGTTCAACCCGATTTCTAGGACTTTTTGAAATCTTTATTAATGTAGCTAAATAGGCTGGACATGTTCGGGCATGTCGCCAGAAATATGGGCTTGAGTAGCTACTCCATAGGTGCCTGCTTCCGGTTGAGGAAAACATCGTGAGAAACCTGCACATAGGCTGACTGTTCAGTTTACTAGTGTATTAAGGCTACTGCCACTAGATGGCGGTAGTCGTAAAAGTCATGTCAGATGCGTTTAGTTTAGGCGACTTGAATCAAATCTGACACCAGTGTTAGTAATAACACACGCAATAAGAACGAAGAGTTGCCGGAAGGGAGCAGACGTAGAGGTAGGGAGAAGGAAATAGACGGTCCACGGAAGTGTGGCAATTCCGTCTACTTGGAATCAGTACCTCACGACAACGGAAAAATGATAGTTATTCTTTATTCATCACTAAATTTCATCGAAATCTGTCCAACAGTTTTTGTGCCAAGCCACGCATTTTGACTAGGGTCACAGAATTAATATAAGTACTACGTACAGAAAGGAAACTCCCTGCCCCTCCCGCAATATGGCACACCCCGCACCCTCCACACTTCTCCCCCGTTATTTTGTGTATTGGGACGTTATGACTATGAAAACGCACACACGTAATTTACTGACGTGTTCACGGATATACAGTTACATATGTAGTAGTAGCAGGTATATTTGACGCCCCGTTTCTATGAAGCGCCCGCCCTGTGCTAGGGTGTAGAGTTCGTGAGTTTGTGGTTTAGGGCTAGTAGAGTTAGAAGCTTGGCTCGACATGAGATCTGATTTTTTGACAGTGCGAACCATAAATGGTCTCCACTTGGAACCTCGTGGAATTTATGAAAATGTTTTTAATGGGATTATATGTTACGAATTGACAAAAAATTGCCTGAATATCATAACATACCATAAATATATTTCTTGACCGAGCAAGCGAAGCGAGCGAGGGCTATAATTCAAGTTGGGGCGAAAACACACTGTTTGTATGTATGTTTGTTCAGCGATAACTCTCGAACCGTTGGATTAATTTCGATGATATTACGAATACGTATAGCAACTATCCATAGAATTTTTAAGTTCGTTGCGCATCAAAATCGGTTCAGCCGATTTTGAGGTACACTGGATATACGCATATTTTTAAAATACTAATCGCGAGGTCTTAGTTCGCGGCGAACCACTAGTAAATAAACATTCTATTGTGAGCCTTTTTTATTTTTTAGTAACCTCCACTTAGAGAGTGGAGGGCTCATGCACTAAATAGACAGGAATGGCGAGGCCTTTGCCCAGCAGTGGGGAAAAAACATTATATTCTATCTAAGTTCAAGCTAACAACATCAACTTAGCTTTTACTCTACAACCTGCACAACATTACTCCTACTAGTAATTTTTCTTATAAAAAAACGCCAAGAATATTATTACCAACAATACGTCTTAAATCGGCAGCCATCTTTATTATTTTTCTCAGACAATAGATGAAATTCTGTAGGTAATAAATAACTTTACTCGACCCAAGGCCGACTCGTTACGGCACAATTTAACGCATTATCGTGCAATTAAAAGAAAAATTACTGTAACTATATATTCATGAATCGCGCAGCTAAAAGAGTGTATAAGGGACGACCAAGCGGGAAACGACCTGTCGGCCGGCCCAGATACCGCTATAGGGATGAGATCCTAAAAGATCTGGAGGCCCTCCAAAGAGCCGACTGGCAGGAAGTAGCGCAGAACAGGAAGGAATGGAAGCTTCTAGTATCGGAGGCCAAGATCCTCTTTGGGTCGTCGAGCCATCGAAGTAAGTAAGTAAGTAACTATATATTCATTAGTTTGCCCGCGACTCCGACCGCGGCAAAAAAATGTTTTTCGTTCAAACATTTGCTGCCGTTGCAGACCATTGGGAGTTTGTTTTTGAAGAAAAAGTAGCTTATGTTTGACTTTGGGTCTTGTAACTAAATCCGTACTAAATTTCATCAAATTGAGTTCAGCGGTTTAGCCATAAAAGAGAGGCAATGCTCAGCAAAAAATAGAAACATGGTGATTTACAACGCTTTTGTTTTCAACCCCAACTGTGAAAAATTACTGAGACAAAATATGTGAAAGGTCACATCATATACTTTCATCTTTTCCGATAGATGGCGTTGCCGCCAATCAAAGTTTTTCCTAAAGGGGAAATCACATGTGCACAGTTGTAAATAGATTTTTTTAATTTTCTTTGTAATTGAATTTCATGTTAATTTATTATCTGTTATTTTTTGAACCACAACAAAGTTTGTAAGAATGGAACTTTATTGCTCTTCCGCAAAAAACTATTGAACAGACTTGATGAAAATTTGTTAATTTTTGATGAAAAAAAAACCTGGAAAAACATACGGGTAATTTTTGCGCCGAATTTTTTAATAGGCGTAGATAGTAAATAGTAAAAATAATCACATTACTAGTACAGTTTACTATCATTATCAGCGTATGACTATTCCTTGAAGTTAGATCAAGTTTCATGTTCGAATAACGATAGATATAATATGAATCATACAAAGTTACATCGTAAAGTGTCATAGAGACACATTCACGCATAGACAAACATTGAAAAATTATCCGTTACACATCCGATAGTGTCAAATGATGTCACACCAGCAAATATGAGTCAGTATTACGAGAAATATATATTTTTTAAATTAAACAAACTTAACCTGTGCAGCCCAAGCCCACTTCGAGCGCTAATCAAAAGTAAACAGTTGCTCAAAAAAAAAAGAGAATAAACACAGACAAAAAGGCAAACATTACGAACTCACCTTTATATGGTCGAGGATATCCTACCAGCAAACAAAAACCGATAACCTTATTCGAACTCCGGCGTCACTTTTACTATTTTTTTTCTAATTTGGAGCTGGAGACGTGAGCCCGCGACGGAGTACACAGTTCGACTGACAAGGCGGTGCTAGAGATGGTACGAGCAACGCCTTCAAACACACACACATGTGGGCGTATCCCCACACAACGATGCGTGTCACGACGTATATAAATTCGACGAATGGGGGTGCTTAGGTCAAATAAAATCCGTTTCAGTTTGGAACATTTACTTATCGAAATTCAAATCTGATGACCCCATACGTCCTTTTTGGTGTCATTGAAATCCGTTATAAATATACAACAGTTTTCAGAACTTTTTTTTTACAATTCTAAATGTTTATTTTAATCAATTGTATGGGAAATACTTTTTTCATGATCCACTCCAACCACATGGTATATTTTCGAAAACGTTTTGATGTTATTTGATTTTTTGACCATGTTTACTGAATCTCTACCTCTTATCAAATGGTTTCAACATTTATTTATTTAAATTTGAAGTAAACAACACAACAACAGGCAATTAACTATATTTTGTATTTTTTTCAAAATTTTAGGCTTAGTAATATCGGAGATGAGAGGGTCAAATGGTCAATTTTCGTCTTCTTTCATGAATAAAATGAAAACTACCTATTTATTTTTAAATAATAACAAAAATATATTTGAGATCCTCATAACGCGCCCTTTCATTTGATATATAACACAGTAAGGTTTGCAAAACTTTTTTTTAATTCTTAATTTGTCCCCCGAAAAGGAGCCTTATTTAAAAAAAATATATGTATTTTCTTTGCACATGTGTTTTGTTTGTATTGTGTTTGGGTCACAGGATTACGCCATCCTACCAAATTTCATCTGACTTGGTCCAGCAGATTCGGAGAAAATTGGCTGTGACAGACGGACGGACAGGACAGACGCACGAGTGATCCTATAAGGTTTCCGTTCTTTCATTTTTGCACGAAACCCTAGAAAATGGGTTTGTATATTTGTATGTTTATTACTTCTTCGCGCTTTATCTACTGAACCATTCTACCTAAAATTTCTAAAACACATAGTTAGGTGTACTGAGAAGGACATAGCGCCTTTCATCCTGATTAAGATTAACCCGAGCAAAGCCGCAGGTTAAAGCTAGTTATAAATAAATTAAAGTTCATTTAATAAGGCACAACTATTCAAACACAAAACATTAAAAAAATTCCACATTTGACGGACAAAAGAATTGAATATTGGTACAAGTGTGGCAGGGCAACGACTGAGCATGTAAAGACGAAACTGTATGTAAATTTGCTGTTGAATATTTTTTTTACTGGTGTAGTTTTGGTATTCTTATACTAAAAAGCGACCGGTAGCCCATAGGCGCGTGTTTAACCTATTTAGGGTTCCGAAGGAAGGCTTTTAGTTGCTTAGCCTTAGAACTTACATGTGAACAAGTAACATAATCAACACATATAATAAAAATGTAACTGGTCTGTGTCTGTACATAAAAGATATCTAAGATAAAATATTACGAGGGGTGGTACTTTATATGGCTAATAGAAGCCAAAAAAAAATTTTTTTTTAATTCTTTTCTTTCTGTCTATATATGTTTGTACGCGCGTCACATCGTTGCATGTTGTGTGTGTATCGTTGAGTTAGTATCCCATAACACAAGACTTGAACTTACTTTGGGGCTAACTCAATCTGTGTGATTTGTCCGTATATATATATTTATTTATCACGCAAAAACTACTGGACCAAATTTGAGGCAGTTTTCACTGTTGTATTTTAGAAAGTCCAACTTAAAATCTAGCGTAAGTTTTAACTTGATATGCCGCTTCGATTCTGAGATATGCGTGTACGAAGTCGCGGGCACAGGCTAGTTTAAGATAAATCTGTAACTGCCAACTAAGAATTCGTCACAAAGTCAATTTTCTTAAAATTAAAGCGTGCAAATAATATAAATTTTTGATAGTATTCGTTGACCGAGCGAGCGAAGCGAGCGAGGGCTATAGTTCAAGTTGGGGCGAAAACACATTGTTTGTCCGCGATAACTCTCGAACCGTTGAATTAATTTCGATGATATTAAGAATACGTGTAGCAACTATCCATAGAATTTTTAAGTTCATTGCGCAACAAAATCGGTTCAGCCGTTTTTGAGATAAACGCATGTTTTTAGAATAATAATGCGAGGTCTAAGTTCGCGGCGAACCACTAGTTTAGAATTAAGTGAAAAATATAAAAAAAAAATCACATACCTGTCGAGACAGCCCCCTTGCACCTCGAAACAAAGGCGTCATACACCTCCCCATAGCTTTTATACGAGCCCTTATCTAAACCCAGTGTAAATCGATCAATACTTTTATCATTTTGTTTGCTGACGCTACACGATGCCTGAAGTTATGGGCTAATTACTCTATGAAACAATCAGCTAGGATATTTGATTGAATAGGATCACTACAATCTATTGACATAAATATAAATCTGAATAAGATTTTTACAAAAAATCTTTTTTGGCACATGCCAGGGAGATTAAATGTGTGACAAAAATGTCGGGTCGTGCAGTTGACCGTTAAGGCGCTACCCAAGGCTAATCAGAGAGGGTGAGGGGCGGTACGTAAGCTCCGCCTTAAAGCAGACACAATGAGATTACTTTTCGAATTTTATATAATTTGTGTTTTTGCTAGCGAGTTTTCGTTAGGCACTTAGGGTAGTTATTTTAGAGATTTTCTTTTAATTATGATAAAACACTAAATATATTTAAAAAAATAAGCGACTATCGTTTTCAATAAAAGTATTCTTTATTTAATTATTTAAAAAAAAACTACTGTTATCGCTTAAATTACGCTGATTTTCGACGATAAAGGAAAAATAACAGGGTTATGTAGTATTTTTTTATCTAGTCTTTTTTATTTTATTTGTAATTTGATTCGGTATAATTCTAGTTTTGATTTTTTTCTCTTTACGGGATATTTTTCCTGCTTCAGTACTTCTAACTTATCGTTCACACTTGACGTTTAAAGACAGTACGTTTTCGGAAAATCCTGATTGGGTACGCCCTTAAGAAGTTCCCTCGTTGTAAGCCGATCCTAGGTGCACCATCAGGTCATCATAATAATGCAACTAAAGATGTATTCAAAATTGCAACTCAATCGCAAAATCCAGTTTCAATATTTGAATGGGAAGAACATAATATATTCTCATACTTACATACAAACATTGAAAGTTAAATAAAAGCACGAAGTAAGTAAAGAGAGGAGGTGCGCATAGGCATTTTACATACTAGCTTTTGCCCGCGGCTTCGCCCGCGTGAATTTCCCACGGGAACAGTGCTTTTTCCCGGGATAAAAAGTAGCCTATGTGCTATTCCAGGTCATTATCTACCTCTGTACCAAATTTTATCGAAATCCGTCCAGTAGATTTTGCGTGATTGAGTAACAAACATCCTCACAAACTCACAAACTCACAATTCAATTCAATTCATTTATTCGGTACAAAACAAATTTGTGTTGAAATATACAATATCAAAATAATTAAATAGTTAAAACGTTATTAATAATTGAAATTAAAAGTTATTATTGAATAGAGTACGCAATAAAATAATGAAATAGCAAGTATAAATAAATTAAAATTAAATTAGTAAAATGTCAAGTGAGATTCAAATTAAATTTAGTCCAATTAGTAATTCTGTGTCATGTCACCTATATAAAAATTGCTCTATTGAATAATAACATTTGTCCAGAAGAAAATCTTTGAGTTTATCTTTAAATTCTGCCATATAATAATGATTTAAGTTCAATTGGTAAGTTATTAAAAAATTTCATGGATTTGTGAAAGGGACTCTGTTTAACTATGTTCAAACACGGTACTTCAGCCGTTACCAAGTCTTTTCTTCTGGTTGATTCTCGTTGGTGTCTCTGCTCTTCGTTTTCATGTCTACGTATATGCTTAGCAAGATATGTTAAAAGTACCAGGATATATAAACTGGGAACGGTAAGTACTCCTAATTTTTTAA
This sequence comes from Ephestia elutella, assembly GCA_018467065.1. Classification (NCBI taxonomy): domain Eukaryota; kingdom Metazoa; phylum Arthropoda; class Insecta; order Lepidoptera; family Pyralidae; genus Ephestia; species Ephestia elutella. The sequence goes on along the minus strand of CM031594.1, from coordinate 11,275,620 downwards.
AGTATTCTCTGCAGGAGGTCTGTTGGGATATACGAAACATAGTCCTAATAGCTCTTTTTTGCATCACAAATGCTTTGTCCATGTTATAGTCATAGCTACCCCCCCAATAAAGTACACTATAACGTAACTTGGACTCTACTAAAGCGAAATACACTAATTTGAGATGATTGATATCTACTTCATCTCTCAGACTCCTTAAAACATAACACGCAGAGTTAATTTTTTTTTCAACGTCATCTAGCTCGGGTTTCCAGTTTAAATACTCATCAATATAGACTCCTAAGAATTTCACAACTGCAGTATTTTGAGCTTTCTCATTTTGTATATTTACATTAAGAGTATCATTATCTCTGTAATTTGTCCGAATTAACATAACATTAGTCTTGCTAGCATTGATTTTCAAATTGTTTGCATGAAACCAGTCATATAAGACACTTATTATTTGTTCAATTTTTATATTTAGTTGTGGCAAATCTGATGCTGAAACAATTGCATTTGTATCATCTGCATAAATTAACCCTTAATTCGACGGATTTCAATTTGTTGTTTAATTTGTAAAATTGTAACGGATATCGATTATTAGCTTACCAGAGACCCTAAGGAAAATATATAAAAAAATCTACCTATTTTAATTTCCCGGAAAATTTACGTCCATTATACTGGACGTTATCAAGTTCGTAAGAGACTGATGCAATCAAACTATGTGCAGTATACTTCCCATTGTCAAAGAGAAAAACTAAAAAGAAACAAGTGATTTCGTAGAAAAATATTCATTTATTATCAATTACGGATAGTCAGTCTCGTAGTTACATTGGTTTACGCTTAAAACAATAATAGGAACTTCAAAGACATAAATATTTATAATATTTTTGAATCCCCATTTATTGGGTTTCATAGAATTATACTGTCGCCGGTTTCCTGCTTTAGTACCTTTATAGGGTATAGTTATCTCATCTATGCTAAATTTAGTTTCTTCTTCCGTCGCAAGGCAGTTTCTCCTTATTTTTTCAATAAATGGTCTTATTTTGCAATATCTGTCCTCATCTGAATTAACGTTGTCAACAAAATGAATGTTCCGTCGAATCTGTTCGAATCTTTTTAAACTCATCACGGCGGCCACTTGATCATATCTGAAATCTGTGGACCAATAGTCGACATAAAATGGCATTCTTACAATACCCATTATAAGAAGAATCGTGAGAAAGTCTTTCAACTCTTCGACTGTCAACTGTATACATTTGCCAGTTCTCTGGGTTGAATATGTGTTGTTAACAATATCGTTGAGTATGTCTGGAGAAAAAAAGAGATAAAAGAAATCCAATGGAGAATCAGTATCCGGTAAATCAAACAAAAAATCATTTGACGGAATGTCAGCCTTATGTCGAAATTGTCCCTTCTTCCATTTATAGTTCACGACAAGTGTTGTCTTGGTCTTTTTTGCCTGAATATTTGGCTCAGCACGTACTTGTTGTTTCCTCTTTCGCCTGGTTGTTCTTGATGGTAATGTAGATGGACTTGCACTAGATGGACTAGCATTTGATGATGGAATTGACAGTAATGAAGCCAAACTAGGTAAAGCATTGTAATTAACTTCACCAGTCGGTGGAAGCACGTTGTTAATAACAGGAGTCAACGGAGTTTGTTCATGGTTTAAGTTTTCTTCAACATATAATGCGGAGTTGTGCTCACTACCACTTACGTTAGGACGGTCCTCTGTTTGGAGATTTTTATTACCTGCTTCCATGAGCGTATCAACATCAATGTAAGTCTCATCGCTGTCGACTGAGGTATTATCTTGAGTATCATTTTCGGAGTTATCTAATATATTCATACGCTCAATGTCTGAATCGATGGAAGGGCAAGGTGAGGAGGACAATTCTTCAGTACTATTAAGAGCAATATCTTCTTCATTCTCAGGTTCTGAACTACTATCAATATCTGAATTAGCATTTTCAGGTGGTACCAATGTTACTAAGCGATGTCTTCTAGATTTGAAGCTCTGGAATACAAAAAAAAAGATGTATGTAGTCAATGACAGAACCTCTTCCTTTCTTTAAGTCGGTTAGAAAGTAGTAAGGTATGAAAAGCGTAACATGCCGACTTTGACGAAATAAATCGAAAAAACAATACTAAAAAAATTACTTTCTGGGGCAATAAAAAGGGGATTATATCCGTTCAGTCGTACAGAACATACAAACATACAAAGTTATGTGAAACTTATAATATGTGTTATTTTTGTCGGGTATAAAAAAGTATTTATCTGAGAATCCCTAAATTTTATTACGATAACAATACAAGAGTTAATTCTCTGACAATAAGGCAGCGGGAAGAATACTAGACGTACAATTTTGTATTTTGTTTTCTATTACTTCGATAAAGGGAAGAATACTGGACATACTATTTAGCACTTACTTTTCTAGTGATTTGGCGGTGGGAAGTATAATGGACATGCAAGTTTTGGGCGTTATAAAAACTAACTAAATCAAAGTAAGTCAATTGAAACATTATGAGTAGATTCAAAAATACCTAATATTTGGTTTTCAACGAAGTTACGTAAAAATAAATCGTCAAACAACGAATAAAATGCGACTTACCGAGAGCCCGCGCAGGGTGTCTCGCCTCCCCGCCATCTCGACGACGACTGCGCGCGACCCGTCAATGAGGTCACGTTGCTGATTTTTGACAACATAATTTGATAGTACAGGATACGACTACAGCACTAAGGTCCATATAAATAGAACGTATTTTTGATGTAGATTTTTTTTCATTGAATGGGAAGTATACTTGACGGTATCGAATTAAGGGTTAAAACATAACACGCAGAGTTAATTTTTTTTCAACGTCATCTAGCTCGGGTTTCCAGTTTAAATACTCATCAATATAGACTCCTAAGAATTTCACAACTGCAGTATTTTGAGCTTTCTCATTTTGTATATTTACATTAAGAGTATCATTATCTCTGTAATTTGTCCGAATTAACATAACATTAGTCTTGCTAGCATTGATTTTCAAATTGTTTGCATGAAACCAGTCATATAAGACACTTATTATTTGTTCAATTTTTATATTTAGTTGTGGCAAATCTGATGCTGAAACAATTGCATTTGTATCATCTGCATAAACTATTAGTTTAGAGTCAGGAATTTTATTATTAACATGGTCAATAAGATCATTTATGAATATTATGAAGAGTATAGGCCCCAATATGGATCCTTGAGGCACTCCTGTTTTTACAGTTCTTAATTTAGATTTAGTTATCTTTGCATTGCCATCGTTTCCTGTATTGCTGATTTCAACAAACATTTTCCGGTTATGAAGATATGAACTAAGCAGTTTGTGTGCAGAATCTTTCACTCCATAATACTCAAGCTTTTTTAACAATAAATTGTGATTGACTGTATCGAAGGCAGAACTCAGATCTAAAAATGTACCAGCTACTCTAAGTTTTTTATTAATGAGACTAGTAATATCATAAATCAGGTTTTCAATAGCGTCTTGCGTTCCTATATTTGCCTGGTAACCAAACTGTCTTGAGTCAAGAATCTTATTTTTATTGAGGTGTTTTATCAGACGGATTTTTATTAACTTTTCAAAAATTTTAGACATAATAGTAAGTAAAGATATTTGTCTGTACATTTGTGGATCATGTTTGGATCCCTTTTTGTGAACTGGTATTATTTTTGCCACTTTTAATTGTTCAGGAAAAATTCCCGCTTCCAAACATTGATTAAAGAAATAACTGAGGGGTTCAGATAATATATCTAAGTTGTCTTTAATTACTGTGATAGGTACGTCGTCATAGCCGCATGATTTTTTAGATGGCATTTTTTCTTACAATTTTTCTAATTTCATCAGACGTTGTTGCCTCTAAAGTCATATTGGTATGTACCTCTTTAACGGTATTTTTAAGGTAGGTCATAGCCAAATCTATATTAACAGGGTCAACGCGCTGATCAAATTGATTAGCAAATATTTCAGCAATTTGCTCTGGATTTACAACATTTTTATTGTTGAGATTAAGGGAAAAGTTTTGGCCGTTCTTTACTTTTTTGTTTCGGTGTCTGTTTATAATTGTCCACACATCTTTAGAGATATTACTTGATGTTTTAATTTTTTCTTGTACTGCTAATTTCTTTGCCTGTCTTATTACTTTTCTGTACAATGTCATATATTTATTTTTATAGTGAAGGATTGATGGATTCATGTTTGCATTACCATTAGCTGAGCAAAGAAATCTTTTCATCTTACTAGATACCTTTAGACCCTTGGTTATCCACTTTAATGTATTGTCTTTGTTAATCTTTATTTGTAAATTTTTTACCGTAAAACTATCCCTAAACAGTCTATTAAAAGTTTTGATAAATCCATTTATACCTAATGTAGACCAATTTTGTTTTAAAATATTATGTCTGAAAGTTAGATTATTCCTTTTATTAAAAATCCTTTTCTTTATTTTTTAAAAACAGTTTTGGTAATTTTATTGTTGGCTTCAACTTTTATGCTACATAGTAAGCCAGCATGCCCATCTGAAAGCCCATTAAAATCAACCGTGCAACCAGTTATTTGCTCATCACTTAAGTTAGTAAGTACATTATCTACACAAGACTGCAAATCATTTCTTTTGAAAGTAATTGAGTTTACCAATGGTCTAAAATTGTATCGCATTAATAAATTTAAAAATTCATTTTTTTTGTTAGTTTCTAGCAATAAATTAACATTAAAATCACCACAGATAATGCATTTTTTGTTAAAGAAATGCTCTAGGAGGGAATCCATCCTATCAATGAACTCGTCAAAATTAGTATCATAGGGCGTTCTATAGCAACAACATATGCAGATGCCCGTTGCTATGTCTTTTACACAGCATACTTCAAAGATGTCTTTTTTATACAATTTTTTTCCCATTGATAACTCTTCAGTATTTCTATCCTTATTAGCCATGATTATAGTTCCTCCTCGTCTTTGATCTATTCTACAGTTGAAAGCTGATACGTTAAAGTTTCTAAAACTAAGTAAAGACACTAATTCATCATTTAGAAAATGTTCACTAATACACAAAAAGTCAATTTTATTATCTAATTCTTCAATATATAAATCTAAGTCATCTTTTTTGCTATCAAGTCCGCACACATTTTGATGAAAAATATGAATAGTCTGAAATTCCTCATGGCTTACATCTACATTATCTATTAAAACTTTAGTCACGAAAAAATGTCTCCTCAGTTTGAGTGCCGGAGCACACACTTTGTGTGTTTACGACTTCGACATTATCATTATTATAAGTGCGATATAGTGGCATATTTGAGTTTTGTTTATAGTTTCTAATGTCAGTTATATATTTGAGGTAATTATTATGATAATTGATTTGTAAAATTTCTCTGAGTATCGATCTACATGCATCAAATTTACTAAAACCTTTATAAAAATTGTTATATTTAGAATTACTAAGACATACAAACCTTGCATTACCAAAAACAGAGCATATAAACTTAATCAAACCATTCAAATTCTGTTCATTGAAACACCTATTACTTTGCACCTCACCAATCAAGATATTTGTACGTTTCATTTGATTAAGCTTATAATACATGAATGATTGCAGTTTCAAAAGGCAGGTATCGTTTGATCCTGCTAGAACTATCACATAATCGTCACTTGTGAAATTCTTACACAACAGCTCAATAGATTGCAGAACATGGTCAATTTGTGCATTTGGTTTTACAAAGGAGCTCACTAAGAACTTATTTCCAAGAAGATTTTGTAAAATTCTTCTAAAATCTATCGCTGTTTGATCGCCTAATATTAACACTCGATGTTTTTTTTGTGAGCAAACATCTGTCTCCACAATGGTAGTTTGTTTATGTTTATTCACTAACTGCACTTGGCTACTGTCATTGTCAATGTCACTTACATTTACGTCAACTTCACTTAACCGATCATTGAGCTGGATAATACTGGGATCATCGCCATCATTCCCATAGACATTCTCCGACATAACATTCATGCCACTATTGCCATTTGTGTGTGGCGACGCACATTGTGCTACACTAAAATTTAAATCGATACTCTTACGAGATTTTTTGTTTTGGAGTCTTCTTAGTGGAGCCGCAAATTTCTAACAGTTGGGTAATCTTCTGATCTTTAGTTGATAGCATTTTCTTAAGTCTCGAATTTTCGTAGTTGATATTGTCAATTTCCAAGTTCGCCGATGCTAACTTTTTTCCAGATCTTCAATAGTACTCTGCATGTCCTGCATTTTTTGGATATCGTAGGCTCTAAGATCAGGTATGCTCCTCGTTTTAACGACCTGTTTATGTCCCTCTGGTGAAGAAAGTGTCTCCTCCTGCATGTCGTCGCCTTCCATTGATAATGAATCGAATGAATTTTCAGTCGATATATTTACTATGCACTTATTGCGATTCGTGACATTTCTAGACTCGGATGTGTTCAGTAGCTCTGGCACTAACTTTATTTGGTCTGTTGAGCTCATTTGACCACTGTCTTTCTGAGCCTTATCCACATCCAAACATTCGCATTTATAATATTAGTATGGATGAAAGACAGTGTCCGCATTGGGAGGGGAGCGGGGGACGTATACTTGCCGTAGACAGAAATTAAAAAAATGAACTCTTAATGGATAGACGTACAATTTATTTTTTCTTTAAAAGTTTGTGGGAGAAATATGTAAGTCTACAAGTAAGTCCTAAGCTGATTGACCAATTTGTATGGGAGATTTAGTTCTTGATACTAGTGTGCAACAAGCTAATTATCCATACTAATATTATAAATGCGAAAGTTTGGATGTGAGTTTGTGAGTTTGTTAGTTTGTGAATTTGTGAGTTTGTGAGTTTGTGAGGATGTTTGTTACTCAATCACGCAAAATCTACTGGACGGATTTCGATGAAATTTGGTACAGAGGTAGATAATGACCTGGAATAGCACACAGGCTACTTTTTATCCCGGGAAAAAGCACTGTTCCCGTGGGAAATTCACGCGGGCGAAGCCGCGGGCAAAAGTTAGTTAAAAAATAAAAAACACGACTGACAACTTACATAGCCTATGTCACTCGGAGGAATGCAAGGAATCTAACAATACCTCTCACATCAAAATCTGTTAAGCCGTTCAGGACTTATGGTGGAATAAAGAAACTTACATACATGAACCCTGAAAACATAACACTCCTTTTTTGGTCAGTCGTGTAAAAACGCACTACCATTGAGACACCATGGTGACACCATTGACTTAACGATGTCAGAACCGACAGAATTATTACAGTCACACATAAATCCTACTAATCCTTAACATTATAAATACCTACGAAAGTTTGGATGTGAGTTTGTGAGGATGTTTGTTATTTAATCACGCAAAATCTACTGGACGGATTTCGATGAAATTTGGTATACGGGTAGAAAAATACTGGGAATAGCACATAGGATACTTTTATGCCGAAATTCCCACGGCCGCGATGCCCCAGGGCGCGACTAGTATATTAAAATGCATATATTCGGGCTGTTTGAGACCTTTAAACCCTCGCGATAAACATCGCGCTCGATTTCCATCAAAATCGACTTACTCAGGACACACTGATTGATCAGAGGCATTCGAATCCTGCATTAATTTGTATAATACAAAAAAAACAAACGTCGCAAAATAAAAAAAATATATACAAATTCTTTTTACTGCAGAGGCGAAATTTTAATCTCACATGTACCTTAATCAAATCATCATCTGAGTCGAAATTGCAAAATTAGATTTTTTTAAGCAATATTTAGCCACTTCCACCGTTCTATTGCTGGCCTCATTGAGATCTTCCAAGGTAGAGGAGAAAGGACAGTTGGGGACATGTTAAAAGATGATCCACAGATTAGACAGCTCCACAATCACATGGGCTATCAGATAAGTAACCATACAGGTAATAAAATACACGAATAAATATAAAGACAGGGGATGTTTCTTCTTCTTCCATGCTGGTCTGGGAGCGAAGAAAAAACATAGAATGTGCCAGCTGCTTCTCCTCCCGCGCAGATTGTAAAAGTCAATCGAGGGAAAGGGCTTTAAACTGGGGATTCCTCCACTCATAGGCGATGGGCTAGCAACCTGTCACTATACCTGAATCTCCATTCCATCAGAGAGCCCACTATTCAGCTAAGCGTGGCCTTCGAGTCTCACGACTCTTGGCTCTGTCTACCCCATAAGGGATAAAGACGTGATTGTATATGTATGTATGTTTTAAGATTAAGAGTTTCCTCCACATTGAACTTAAGGCATCTTGACATGACTTATACGACTCCCGCTATATAGCCAGCCAGGATACCTCGCCTTTCACATGATTTCCTTTACCGGAGTCAGGTGGTGGTCGATGATAAAGACAATACGTACCTGGGTTTGATCACAGACGCTTACTTAATCAATTTACCAACACTGCTTTACGGTTCCAAGTGAGTGTGTATTCAGCCAAGCGTGGCCTTCGAGTCTCACGACTCCCGGCTCTGTCTACCCCGTAAGGATAAAGAACGTGATACTGTATCAGTATCTGTGTTAAATATTTACCTCAGACTGCAACGAAGCCTGCAATTCTTCCGTCAGCTTCTTAAGCGATGCAATCTGAAAAAAAGCAAAATATATTGCACATATTCCTGGCTGAATAATGTCTTGTCATCGACAGACGAAAAAAAAATAACGAACCAATAGCGTACGGCAATTTTAAATTTCAAATTCGGAATCGATTTAAATGCGCGCTGCCAATAGGTCAGAGTGAAATGTATTCGCATCGTAAGTGGGTGTTACGTGCGTTTTGTTTTTATGTAAAAACCTTTGTATTGTTGAGCTTGAGGTACTCACGTTTCCTGTCTTGACTTGGCTGCTGTATAACTAAATAATAATGTTTCACTTCAAAACATCGTGAGGTTAGTCAGCAACGATAGTCTGAAGTAAAATTCAGGTGGAAGGGATGTCAAATCATAGATTCCTAATACGCCTTACACATAAAATTTTTGCGATTTATAATTTGCTGTAACTAGATACTAAACTTCTAAAGAAACCAGTAGACACCATATTGGACGTCGAAAGTACTAATCCTAACTAATATTATATATGCGAAAGTGAGTTTGTTTGTTACCTCTTCACGCTTTATCTACTGAAACAATCTTCCTGAAATTTCGCATACACGTAGCTGGAAGTACGGAGAAGGACATAGGGTACCTTTCATCCCGGGAAAAAGCACTGTTCCCGTGGGAAATTCACGCGGGCGAAGCCGCGGGCAAAAGCTAGTAATATTATAAATGCGAAAGTTTGAATGTAAATTTCTGAGTATGATGAGTTTGTAGGGATGTTTGTTACTCAATCACGCAAAATCTACTGAACGGATTTCGATGAAATTTGGTATACGGGTAGAAAAATACCGGGAATAGCACATAGGGTACATTTTATCCCGAAATTCCCACGGGAGCGAAGCCCCGGGGCGCGGCTAGTGGTTTAATAAATTGGTTTAATGGTTGTTATTGTTACTTCATAGAAATTTATACTCAGTCATAAAAGTATTCAAATTCTGATTAGCAATGCAAGCGTTAACAACTATAAATAATTGGTCAAGTGCGAGTGAGACTCGCGCACCGAGGGTTCCGTACACATAGTTTTCTGATTTATTTTTGTCCAAAAACTATTAGACTTTGCTTTTTGCCAAATTTCATAATACTACGAATATAGGTCAACCGGAAATACGTTATTGGTTTTGATTCCCGTCTAAAATCGCAAAATATGCGAAAATTCGCAACATTTACGGTAACATCTCCTGATTTTGATTATTTTACAGCTGAAAGAGACGGTGGATCTATAGTCCGGTCATTCTATGTAATCAATGTATGGGGAAGAAAAACTAATTCATAAAGTTTTGAAACTTGTGTGACATATACCTTCGGTTGTGGTGTTCAACGCTCACTACCCTCCCCTGCCCTCCCCCTGACGCTACCCCCTTTACTCTGAAATGTGTCCCCTTTACCGGTTTTTTCACTTTTTCTCGAAAACTATGATAGAAACGAAAAAGGTGTCAAAGGCAAAGATGATCCTTATTAAATTCTTAATAAAATATGTCCTATGTCTTATTTTGATAGACTTGATGGTTTACGAGCTAAAAGTTGTGTTTGGGGCACATTTTGTGAAAATGTACCTAAAAAGAGGGGTATTGTTGCAGTTTTACTATTATATCTCGAAAAAAACCCAGAATTTCGAAAACATAGTACTATTAAAAGTTTTAGAACATTAAATTCTGCGTTTAATGAGACTAAATACATTTATTTTGGACCACTCTGTCCTATATACTAGTGCTCATCGAAATTGCACAAATCCCACAGATATTTTAAATGCGAAAGTTTTGATGTATGTTTGATCCTCAACTACGCAAAATCTACTAGACGGATTTCAATGAAATTTCATATACTGCTAGAAAAATACTGGGTATAGTGCATAGGGTACTCATTATCCCAAAATTCCTACGGGAGTAGGGCCCCGAGGCGCAGCTAATATAGCATTTTTCATAGGTATGGAAAACTTGCTACGCCTCGGGGCTCCGCTCAGTTGGGAATTTTGGGATAAAAATTATCTTATGTGATTTTTCAAGTCTTTCTCTATTTGTGTACTAAACTTCGTCGAGATCCGTCCAGTAGACTTCGTGTGATTGAGTGACAAAAATTTCAAGTTTGTATGGGAACTTCATCATTTATGATAATATACTAGATGCGCCCCGAGGCTTCGCTCCTGTGAGAATTTCAGAAGAAAAGTAGATTATATGCATTTTTAGGTTTAACTCTACTTGTGTACAATTTTTTGTTGAAATATGCCCGGTAGATTTTGTGTAATTGAATAACAAACATACATCCGAGACATCCAAACGTAAAAATATGTATGTTTGTTACTCAATTACACAAAATCTACCGAGCATATTTCGACGAAAATTAGTAGACGAGTAGAGCTAAACCTAAAAATGCACATAATCTACTTTTTCTGAAATTCTCACAGGAGCGAAGCCTCGGAGCGCATCTAGTATATATTATCATAAATTATAAAATTTCCATACAAACTTGACATTTTTGTCACTCGATCACACGAAGTATACTGGACGGATCTCGATAAAGTTTAGTACACAAATAGAGAAAGACTTAAAAAATCACATAAGATAATTTTATCCCGAAATTCCCAACTGAGCGGAACCCCGGGGCGTAGCAAGTTTTCCATACCTATGAAAAATGCTTTATTAGCTGCGCCTCGGGGCCCTACTCCCGTAAGAATTTCGGGATAAAAAGTACCCTATGTGCTATTCCCGGTATTTTTCTATCCGTGTACCAAATTTCATCGAAATCCGTCCAGTAGATTTTGCGTAGTTGAGTATCAAACATACATCTAAATTTTCACATTTACAATATCTGTGGGATTTGTGCAATTTCGTTGAGCACTAGTATTGGACCGAGTGGTCCAAAATATATGTATTTAGTCCCATTAAACGCAGAATTTAATGCTCTAAAACTTTTAATAGCACTATATTTCCGAAATTCTGGGTCTTTTTCGAGATATAATAGTAAAACTGCAACAATACCCCTCTTTTTAGGTACATTTTCACAACATGTGCCCCAAACACAACTTTTAGCTGGTAAACCGTCAAGTCTATCAAAATAAGACATAGGACATATTTTATTAAGAATTTAATAAGGATCATCTTTGCCTTTGACACCTTTTTCGTATTTATAATAGTTTTCGAGAAAAAGTGAAAAAACCGGTAAAGGGGACACATTTCAGAGTAAAGGGGGGAGTAGCGTCAGGGGGAGGGCAGGGAGGGTAGTGAGCGTTGAACACCACAACCGAAGGTATATGTCACACAAGTTTCAAAACTTTATGAATTAGTTTTTCTGAAAACATAGAATGACCGGACTACTAAGTATTTGACATGAATTTCGACTTGATACTTTTGTTCCTTCTTGCCGTTTTTGCCTTTTGAGGTACTCTCTCTTTAGTCGTATTTCCTCATGACTGAGGGTCGTGGTCATTATATGGAATGAAACACACACAACGACTCTCTTGGCAATTTTAATGGAGTGGTTTGCCATTGCCTTCTCCATTTCACACACTAGCTGATAATCATCAACACAGAGTGCAGGTTTCCTCACGATGTTTTCCTTCACCGGAAGCAAGTGGTGGTCGATGAAAATTAACATGAGTCAGATTGGTATACAAACTCATGTAGCCCGGGCAGGATTCGAACCTGGGATTTTGCATCCACAGGCGGGCGCTCTACCACTCGGCCACCACCGCTTCAAAACTTTGCTTTACCTTTTGAGGTACGGAACCCTAAAAATAACTTGTTAATAAGAGAACTGAACGACATATTCATATTAACACCCTTAGTTGTAGTCGAAGCTAAGAATACATAATTAAAAACCGATTAATCTAAAGCTATATCGCGCCACCCTTTATTAAATTTGTTCAGTTCGTTGCACCAGATTTAAAACCGATGGCATAAGAATTTCGATTGAATAACTAATCGTTTCAAAGGTGACTTTTTTCCTAATATAAAAAATCTAAAATTTAAACAATAGACCCATTTGCGAGATTGCAGGTTGTTTGTAATAAAATCTATGTTGTTTTGTCCGTTCGCCGCCGTAATATTCTAGCGCGTGCGGTAGTTTCATATTAGTAGCGTCGTCGCCCGCTCGGCCGGCGTCGGCAGTCGCGAGCGACCATTTTGAATTCAGTATTGTTTGGACATCGCGCGGGGAGGCCGCGCCGCATGAAATTGCTCGCGTGAATGGCATGGCGGACGGCCGCCATTTGTCCTGACATATCGGTTTGATTTTAATACGCGGAGAGGTCTCGCGTCTTTTGCTTGTTAACTAGTTTGAGTTATATTTGTGAATTTCCTGTTTGTTAAATAACTATTGAACATTTGTGTTTGTGAAACCTTTTACTTTGACTGTTTCTTGTGAGATGCGAAACGTGGCTGCCTGGGGACGCCGAAATCTGTTGCCGAGTGGAACTGCTAGACGGATCAGGTATTTTTTCTGGGGATTGAGATCTCATGGGGTAGGTTGGGTGATTTAGGGAACAACCCCCTCCTTTTCCGAAGACACTCAAGATTGGATCCGAAGAGCAGAAGATTAAGTTTGGTAAGTGACCCTTGGGTTTGTGGGTGGTGGTAGCTATTAGGTTAGGTTTAATATACAGGGTTCTGTAGTTCCCGTTGTAAACTACAGTGGTAGCAGACTGCGTATAGGTTAGGTTAGGTTAGTCGGACAGACGTAGTGTCGGGTCGAGGTTTTTTACCGGTACTTTTTTTACCCGGTATATTTTTCGGTACCGAACCCTCCCGCCATTTCGTTTGCCCGGATTCTCTGCGCACATTTTCTGGTAGCAGAGCGTAGTTTATCTACCCTCTATTTGTTCGTTTGTAAAAAATAATTAATTGTTTGTAAAAATTATTAGATTTTTCTTAGTTTGTTTGTATAAGAATATTTGTAACCTTTTTTGTATTTGTTTGCGGTTTGTACCGTGCGTTCCGGGTTTGTGCCATTCTCATACCTACCGCGGTTCTTCGTGTAGTTGTTTGATTTTGTTGTTTTTTATTTACCTTTTGTTATTTTTTTTGTTTGTGACTTGACGCGATGGCGAAGGTCTCCAATGCTAGGGCGACACTCGCCAACGAATTGAGATGGTTTGTGACGGCCGGAGGACTCCTGTCCCGGAAGGACAGGGAGGGCGCCATACTGCTAAGAGCGGATCACCTCCACTCACGATTGATTAGCGCGGAAGCGGCCATGGTGGTGCTTACCGAAGCCGAACTTGCCCCGGAGGTCTACGCAGGTCACATGGCGGACATGGACCAGATCCTGAGTCTGCACGATGATATCGCGGAGGCGGTGACCGCAATAAGGGCGAGACAGGCTGGCGGACCAGCCCCTCGCACACCTGTTAGACAGGAAGGACCAGCGGTTACTGGTCGGCTCCCCACCCTTCAGCTGTCCCACTTTGGGGGTAGGATGGAGGAGTGGGTGGCATATAAAAATATGTTTGAGTCCCTGGTCGTAGCACGACAGGATTTGTCGAAGGCCCAGAAGATGGCCTACCTCCTCTCCACTCTGGAGGATGAAGCGCGGTCGCTCATCCAGCACCTCCGGGTGGAGGACGACCAGTACGACACGGCTTGGGAGTTATTGAACTCCCGCTACCAAAACTTACGTTTGTTAGCGGATGCGCACGCCGCACAGTTGATGGCCCTGCCCAAGGTGGCCAACAGGGCACAGTTGCGCCTGCAGTTGCTCACGCCCGTTACAGTGGCCTGTAACGCGCTCCGCACACTGGGGCTGCCGGTGGACCAATGGTCTTTTTTGTTGGTGCACATTGTATTGGGCAAATTGCCCAATGACATCCGCTCGCGGTTTGAGCGCGAAAATGCGGAGCGGGATAGCACCACCCTACCAACATTCACTGACTTGGTGAAGTTTTTGGAGTTTGAGGCACGGGCCGCTGAGAATACCATGACGGACTCAGCGCCATCCAGAGCGCCTGAACGTAGGCCCTTGGAACCCTCATGGAGAGGTAAGCCCCAACAGGGACGGCAACCGCCACCGCGTGGAGCTGGTGTGCGGGTTGCACACACGGCAGCAGTCGCGGGGGACGCGGACTGCCTGCAATGTGGCCGGATGGGCCACAGCCTGCTGCAATGCAGGGACTGGCAGAGACTGCCAGTACAAGATCGGCGCCGCATGGCAAGGCGGCATGAACTTTGCTTCTACTGTTTGGGCAGTCATTATGCACGTGACTGTCCCAGGGCCATACCATGCAGTGCATGCCGTGGGCTGCACCACGTGATGCTCTGCATGAACCGGAACGGGGATGGCCCCCGGTTGTTGAGGCAGGGGTCCCCTATGGGCGGGGGCGCTCCTGCGCGAAGCCCTCCACCATCGGACGGAGGACGCGGCTTCGCTCGTCGCACCCCCCCTCGGGAGGGGGGTCGCGTACCGGCGCGGGTCTTGGCGGACCGGGACCACGCGCCCCAAGGTCGGGGCCAGTATGTGGCTGGCCAGGCCCCGGATAGGGCCCCCATGGGCGGGGGCCCTAGATCGGACGTGAGAGTGGGGACACCCCCCTCCACGCGGGTTACCAATGCCCAACACATGCAGCCGCAGCGGTTTTCTCCGCCGCTGCACGAGTACCCACGGCTGGAGTACCACCCGCCGTACCATATGTATGGCCGGGCCGCGGGTTATGCCCCCTCAGATGGGGATGTGCACTCGCCCGCCATATTATCCGGGTCAGTGGCGCGCCCCTGGTTTGGAGAGAGTGGGGAGCCCGTAACTAGCTTGCTCCCTTGCTGGGACAGAGCCGCGGACGGTTCTGCTCCCTACCGCGGTGGTCCGCGTATGGGGTCGTGGAGGAAGCCATGAATTTGAGAGCTCTGTTGGACTCAGGGGCTCAAAGCAGTTTGGTTACCACTCGAGTGGCACACCAGTTAGGTTTAGTCGTGGAAGACTCGCCTGTGCCACTTCTTGGAGTTGGTGGCATACAAGTGAAGTGTCTGACGGGCCAGACACTTGTCACCTTTTCTTCGCTGAAGTCCTCCACAATGAGGATCACGACTTCGGCTATGGTAATGGATACCATTGCGGGTTGGCACCCCTCGACAGACATACCGCCGGGTGTGTTGTCTTTGGTTTCGGGTCTGGATTTGGCCGACCCCTTTGTCTTTCATCCCGGCCCAGTGGACTTGCTCCTGGGCTCGGACGTATTGGGTTGGATTTTGTTGGGTACACAGAACGCTCTGGGTTCGTCTTCACTGATGGCAGTGTCTACGATTTTTGGTTTTGCCCTGATGGGCCCTGTGTTTGATAATGGCACCGCGGAGGAGCCACCGGTTGTCGCATCTGCGTCCTTGGCCAAGACCATGCAAAGGTTTTGGGAGGTGGAGGAGCCACCTATGAGTTCCAGGATGGATCCGGAACACGCTGAGTGCGAAGCCCTTTTTCGATCGACCACGGAGAGGTTGCCCTCCGGTCGGTTTGTAACTAGGTTACCCTTTGTTGCCTCTCGTCCTAGCCTAGGGCAAAGTAGGGCGCTTGCGGAGAAACGACTGCTGTCCATGGAGCGACGCATGCAGCGTGACCACGTACTTCGCGATAAATATATTGAATTTATGCGCGAGTACGAGGATTTGGGTCACATGTCTCCGGCTCGAGTTGATTGGAGCTCAACTGAACATTATTTTTTGCCCCACCACGCGGTGGTGAAGGCCTCAACAGGCAAATTGAGGACCGTCTTCGATGGGTCCGCACCCACTTCGAACGGGGTTTCGTTGAATCTGTGTTTGCATTCGGGTCCCAAATTGCATAGGGACATAATTGACATCATCTTGAACTTTAGAAGACATCAAGTGGTTTTTGGTGCGGACATCCGGATGATGTTCCGCCAGACAGTCATACATCCTGAGGACAGGCGATTCCAGTTGATACTCTGGCGTGAGCGCCCTGAGGATCCTGTGACGGTGTATGAACTCAACACAAACACGTATGGTTTGAAATCTAGTCCCTATATCGCCATCAGATCATTGCTTGAATTGGCAGAGCGGGAACGGATCCGCTTTCCCCGTGGGGCTTCCGTGCTGTCACGTGACTTGTATGTTGATGACGTGTGCACCGGAGCCCAAAGTATTGAGGAGGCCCTCCTACTGCGGGATGAATTGATTGAAATATTGAAGACAGGTGGCTACGAGCTACGTAAGTGGTTGTCTAATGAGCCTAAAGTTCTAGAAGGGATCCCGGAGGATCACCAACAGAACCCTCACCTGTTTGAGGATGTGGATGATCCCAACAGGATAGCGGTGCTGGGCATGCAGTACCAGCCGCTAACCGATATTTTTACATTCCAAGTGGACTTGGAAATACCAAAGGTCTGGACTAAGAGAACGGTGTTGTCCGTAATAGCCCGTATGTTTGATCCAAGCGGTTGGATCAGTCCAGTGATATTCTCTGCAAAGTGTCTTCTTCAGAGACTTTGGACTTTGGGCGTCTCGTGGGACGAGCCGCTGTTTGGCTCTCCATTGGATGATTGGCTCGAGTTGTTTTCATCGATTAAGGAAGTCAATCGGATTGCCTTGCCTCGTCGAATATTGCCCCCGGGAAATATCGAGCCAGCCTGCATGGCTTTTGTGACGCGTCGGAGCGAGGCTACGCCGCGTCAGTCTATATGCGGACAGTTGACGCCGATGGCCGGGTCAATGTCTCGCTTTTGTTAGGGAAGAGCAAGGTCGCCCCCATCAGGACTAGGCTGACTATTCCCAAGCTTGAGTTGAGTGGAGCTCACCTTCTCTCTAAATTGTTGCATCACGTTGCATGTGAGCTGGCGGCCACGGTCGAGATACGGGACATCTTCGCCTGGTCGGATAGCCAGGTCGCGCTTGCATGGTTGCGCGCGGCCCCACATACCTTGGAGGTTTTTGTGGGAAATCGGGTTTCCCAAATCCAGAATATCGGAATTGATATAACATGGAGACATGTGCCGGGAGAGCTTAACCCAGCGGACTGTGCTTCCCGAGGTTGTACGGCACCAGAATTGGTGTCACACCCGCTCTGGTGGGGTCCAGAGTGGCTGATGGGATCAGAAACTTCTTGGCCTGTCTGTCAGACAGATGTTACTTCTTTGAGTTTGACTGGGCTCCGTGTACATGCTGTAGTCGCTGAGACGACGTCGGAGCCGGATTGGCTACTTGCTCGGTATAGTAGCTTGGATAAGCTTCTGGGTGTTACCAGTTGGATTAAGCGTTTCATACATAATTGTAGAAACCCACAGGCAAAGCGGTTGGAGCCGATTGCAGGTGCAGAAGAGCGCCGGAGCGCATTGTTACATTGGGTCCGTGTCGTGCAGACCGGACGGTTTGAGTCAGAGCTTCGTATCTTGCGCGACGGACGCGCTAAGTTGAAGGGCGCGGTCGCTCGTTTGAACCCGTACATCGACTCGGATGGGCTTCTTCGGGTTGGAGGCAGGCTCCGGAAGGCGGATCTTCCATATGAGACTCGCCATCCTCTGTTGTTGCCCAAGGGCGGACCCTTGGTGCAGCTTTTGGTGTCTGATCGACACATTCGTAACGCCCATGCTGGGTGCAATGCTTTGTTGGCTATTTTGCAACGCGAATTTTGGATTTTGTCTGCCCGAAGAGCAATCCGTAGTGTCTTGTTTCGATGTATTGCATGTTATAGGTTGAAGGCATCCACGATGCAACCACAGATGGGTGATTTGCCCGCTGATCGAATCCGACCTTCGAGGCCGTTTGACGGCGTTGGAACCGATTTTGCCGGTCCCTTTTCGATCAAGGCTTCTCCCTTTCGTAATGCCCGTATTGTGAAGGGCTATTTGTGTGTATTTGTTTGTTTGGCCACCAAGGCTGTCCATTTGGAGGTGGTATCGGCTCTGACTACGGAGGCCTTCGTCGCCGCGTTGGATCGCTTTGTTTCGCGTCGAGGTCTACCTTCCCTTATTAGGTCTGATAATGGCACAAACTATAAGGGAACTGTAAATTATCTTAAGGATGTTTCTGTGTTTATTGATAAGAATTGTACTAGTTTAAGTCAAATTGCTGCTCAAAGGGGAATAACCTGGAAGTTTAGTCCCCCAAGTTGCCCCCATTGGGGAGGGATTTTTGAAGCGGCTGTGAAATCCGCAAAGACCCACCTCCGCCGCATTATCGGAGAAACGGCTCTAACTTTTGAAGAGCTGGCCACAGTGTTTTGTAAAGTTGAGGCGGTCCTCAACTCTCGTCCTCTCTGTCCGCTATCTCCAGATCCAAATGACTTGGAAGCTCTCACCCCTGGTCATTTTTTGGTGGGAGGGCCGTTGAATACCCTGCCCGAATACCCGTGGAAGGATGAACGCGTATATCGGTTGTCGCGTTTTCAAATGTTGCAGCAAATGAGCCAGGACTTTTGGCGTCGCTGGTCGCTTGAATATTTGCATTTGCTGCAGCAAAGAGTGAAGTGGACAGACAGGACTGAGCCTCCCAGGGAGGGTGATTTAGTATTGTTAAAAGAGGCAAATTTGCCCTCATTGCTTTGGCGACGAGCTCGCATATTACGTTTGATTCTTGGCGGAGATGGCACTCCGCGTGTGGCTGAGGTGTTGGTCGACGGTTCGATTTTGAGGAGAGCTGTGACCTCTCTCGCCCGCCTTCCCGTAGAGTAAGCTAGCGGTCTGCTTCTCAGACCGGGACGGGGGGATGTTTGTAATAAAATCTATGTTGTTTTGTCCGTTCGCCGCCGTAATATTCTAGCGCGTGCGGTAGTTTCATATTAGTAGCGTCGTCGCCCGCTCGGCCGGCGTCGGCAGTCGCGAGCGACCATTTTGAATTCAGTATTGTTTGGACATCGCGCGGGGAGGCCGCGCCGCATGAAATTGCTCGCGTGAATGGCATGGCGGACGGCCGCCATTTGTCCTGACATATCGGTTTGATTTTAATACGCGGAGAGGTCTCGCGTCTTTTGCTTGTTAACTAGTTTGAGTTATATTTGTGAATTTCCTGTTTGTTAAATAACTATTGAACATTTGTGTTTGTGAAACCTTTTACTTTGACTGTTTCTTGTGAGATGCGAAACGTGGCTGCCTGGGGACGCCGAAATCTGTTGCCGAGTGGAACTGCTAGACGGATCAGGTATTTTTTCTGGGGATTGAGATCTCATGGGGTAGGTTGGGTGATTTAGGGAACAACCCCCTCCTTTTCCGAAGACACTCAAGATTGGATCCGAAGAGCAGAAGATTAAGTTTGGTAAGTGACCCTTGGGTTTGTGGGTGGTGGTAGCTATTAGGTTAGGTTTAATATACAGGGTTCTGTAGTTCCCGTTGTAAACTACAGTGGTAGCAGACTGCGTATAGGTTAGGTTAGGTTAGTCGGACAGACGTAGTGTCGGGTCGAGGTTTTTTACCGGTACTTTTTTTACCCGGTATATTTTTCGGTACCGAACCCTCCCGCCATTTCGTTTGCCCGGATTCTCTGCGCACACAGGTAGCTCCCGTAAAAAATGGTTCTCAATCCATAAACCAAAGCGTTGGCACTTTTAAAGAATAGATTTTGATTTGACAAACACCTTTTTAGGGTTCCGTACCTCAAAAGGCAAAAACGGAACCCTTATAAGATCACTTTGTTGTCCGTCTGTCTGTCAAACTTTTTTTCTCAGGAACGCTTAAAGGTATCAAGTTGAAATTAATATCGAATATTCGGATCCACGGTCTCTTTCAGCAAAAAAATAATCAAAATTATACGTCAACGCGATCAGGAGATATTACCGTAAATGTGTCGATTTTTTGCATATTTTGCGAATTTAGGCAGCAATCAAAACCTATGGGGTAATTCTTGTTGACCGAAAATTATGAAATTTGGCGAAAAGCAAGGTCTAACAGAACTTATAGAGGAATAAATCTGAAAGTTGTAAATAAGCTGTTGGAAGTCAAAGTTATTTTTGCGCTCGATGCAGCATGAATCTTAGGGATCGAACTGCAAAGTTAAGTTTGTTTTTGAAAGTAGTTCATATTTTAGTTAGAGTTATAATGTGAGAAGCTTTGCGTGTACGGGACCTTCGGTGCGCGAACTTGACTCGCACTTGGCCGGTTTTTTTCTTTCAACTGGTAAACAGAAATAGCTAGTTTTAATAAAATAGTCTTTTAAATTAATTGCCGGGCCCAAAGATATATCTGTGGGAATCTAGGTGTAATAAAAACTAGCAAATCACTAGTTTAAAAATCACTACCTATATTATAAAGAGGTGTTTGTAAAAGCCCCTACACACGTTGCAATATCACTTGTAATTTGTCACAGGCTTCAACTCACAGTATAGTGCGACAAGGATCTTTTTGCACGGGAGTGAGGGCGCCACCTACGTTTTAAATAAGAAATTTTAATAGTTTAGACATTAGTTCCGTTTTCTACCACGTGCAAAAAGATCCCTGTCGCACTGTAACTTCATTAGAAAGGGATGACGTTATACAAAGGATAAGTGTTCTCTTTCTTTTGCATAACGTCGTCCCTTTCTATTTATGAAGTTGCTGCGATAAATCTACTTGTATCAATTAGCAAGTGAAATTGCAAAATATGTAACTGTTTAAGTTTGTAAGTTTTTTTGTAGGTGGTAATATCTTGGGAACTACTGAACCGATTTCAAAAATCTTTCACCTATAGAAGGCTACATTATACCTGGAGTGACATAGGCTACAATATATGTATGTACCTCCCGAGCGAAGCCGGGGCGGAACGTTAGTAGCTTATAGTGGGACGGGCAGATAATGATCTCTAACTACTACGCCATCATCATCTATGTATGATGATTCACAAAGCTTCATAGTCATTTAATTGTAAGACATATGTTGTAAGGTGGTCTTGCGAGAAAATGCAGCAGTGGAGTTTGTTGCGCCGCCACTTCTCCACTTGCGCTTTGGAGGCGGTGGTAACCTTAGCTTTAAGTAATTTTATGACGTCAACTAACTAAAAAACAAGAACATGACGATATAAAAGTGCAATTTTTTAAGCCTATTTAAATAAAACAATTCGTATTCCTCATGACTGAGGGTCGTGGTCATTATGTCGAATGAAACACACAACTATCTTGTTAATGATAATAGAATGGTTTGCCGTTGCCTTCTCCATTTCACACACTAGCTGATAATCATCAAATAGAGTGCAGGTTTCCTCACGATGATTTCCTTCACCGGAAGCAAGTGGTAGTCGAAGACAACTACCATACATGAGTCAGATTGGTATACAAACTCATATAGCAGGCAGCATTTGAACCTGGGACCTTACCATTCACAGGCGGGCCATTACCATTCGGCCACCACCGCTGCAATATCATTTAAATTACACAAATATAGGAACTCTTACCACAGGTTACAAAAAGCTATGTCCCTTATCACTATCATATCACTGTTTACACATGATACCGTATCTACCCTCGGCATGTCCCCTCTGCAACATTTTGAGCCTTATTCTGAAGGCCACAAGGGTCAATCATTCACGCTTGTATGGGAGTTGGCGCGGGAATCGTAAGTGCAACAGTTGCTGATATTTACGTTGTTATATTTTTGGATAAGTACATCTATCTATATCTATATTCTATATATATATATAACTCAAAGGTGACTGAGTGACTGACTGACTGACAGTGATCTATCAACGCACCGCACAGCCCAAAACATTCGACGGATCGGGCTGAAATTTGGCATGCAGGTAGATGTTATGACGTAGGCATCCACTAAGGATTAACGCGAGCGAAGCCTCGGGCGCCAGCTAGTTGCACACAATACAAAGTTAAATTTCGAAAGGGAAATTAGTAGATAGGTATAGATATAGGTATTCAGGCATTTTCGTATACATTAAAAGCTTTGTACGGAACCAGTTCCGAAATTATGGTTCTGTAGACGGCCGAAGGGTTAAAAAGTACCTATGTCAAAGAAAAAATACACTTCCCTATGTGCTATTACCGGTGTTTTCAACCCGTGTACCTTTCATCGAAATCTGAACAAGAACAAGGACAACACAAACACATAACAACACACACAGATAACAACAAACAACACAAACAACATGTTGTTCTGGAACAAGTTGTCAAATGTCGTGACTGCGCCTTCTGTCAATAGTTTTAAGAACAGATTTGACAAAATCTTAAAACTTCAAGAAAATAAAATAAATAAATAGATCCGTCTCCAGTAGATTTTACGTTTATTTAATCGTATGGCGTTTACCACATACACTCGCACTTAACAATAAAAAAAAAAATATTTATAGATCCACATTCAGGGTCCCGAGACACGAAATTATGTCAGGTGTATTTTACGTTACAAACATGGTACTACAAACTCAGGAAGATCCAAACTTTCGTATTTATATATGTACGAGCTGCGTCCTGGGGCTTCACTCCTATGGGAATTTCGGGAAAACGATGCTCTATGTGCTATTTCCAGTATTTTCCTACCAAATAATATATATCCTACTAATATTATAAATGTGAAAGTTTGGATGTGAGTTTGTGAATCTGTGGGTTTGTGAGGATGTTTGTTACCCAATCACGCAAAATCTACCGAACGAATTTCGATGAAAGCCCCAGGGCGCAGCTAGTTTTATATATATTTGTATTTTTGTACCAAATTTCACGGAATTCGGTCCAGTAGATTTTAAGTGATTGAGTAACAAACTCAAACATTCAAATTATCACATTAAACAATTAAATTTCGCATTTATAAATTAAATTAAAATGGATTTTAGTTCCTCCTTCATGCAAAATCTACTTAACTGATTTTGATGTTTGTATACTAGAATATTACTTGAATTAACATGTAATACTTTAATCCCCAAATTCTTATAGAAGTGGTCCCATGAGGCACAGCTTGTAATAAAGTAAGTGACATATTATAGACACAGATTGAGTTAGCCCCAAAGTAAGTTCGAGACTTGTGTTATGGGTTACTAACTCAACGATACTATATTTTATAACAAATATATCCAAACATAAACATTCAAGACCCAGGCCAATCTGAAAAGATCATTTTCCATCTTGACCCGACTGGGGATCGAACCCAGGACCTCCGGTGTGATAGTCTAATGTGGGACACGGACTTCTTCATAAATAAATAGTACATTTTGTGTCAACAAGTAACTAACATTCATCTGAATATCAAAAACATCGCAATTCAAACACAGCTATTGTTGATAGTGCACCTAAGGGCACCCATCCCAAAAAAAACCAAGACTTATTCACACACCATTATTTTTCTTTGGATAGAATTAAAAAATAAACTTCAGGTAAAGCCTGACCAGGAATATAAAAACCCTCGCCATGTTGCGGAAAAGCAATAGAACTAATTTCTTATACTGGCAATGAGCGATTTTTCTGACAGCTAAATTAAGAATGAAAAATCAGTATAAAAAAGTCTCAACAGATGGCGTTTTATTGAAAGCCGAGTCGTAATAATGGCTGAACTTATATGGTGCGCTATTTATTGTCAGCCAGAGGCAGAAAAAAAATCACATAACAGTTTGACAGTTACACAAATTACAATATTGATACTTTTTAGACTTTTTTTATTTATTTTACTACCACCACCTATGAATTCTATTTTTTTTTTATTTGGGTCTTGGAAAATCCCTCATTAATTTAAAAACCCATCCGTCATTTCTCCTGTCAAAGTTTGACTTTCAATCAAGGGCGGATCCAGTAGGTATTTGTTTCTGGGAAGGGCACCGTTTCCCTTTCTGGAGAATATTTCCAAGAAATTTTTAAGATAGTTTCTGCTTATTCTTTGAAATTTATTTCGCTCCCATGGGAATTTCGGGATAAAAAGTACCCTATGTGCTATTCCAAATATTTTTCTACCCGTATACTAGGAGGATAACATTAGTAGGATTACTAGGATTGCTTAATTTTCACCAATTAAATTCATTGCAAAAAATATTGTGGTGCAACATAGTATTAATTTTAATGTATGTTCAGTACTTATGCATGAATTAATTAATTACTAAATAAATATTTCCAAACTAGCTGTCGCCCGCCCGTGAAAAAGAAGTTTATCCTATGTGTTTTTCATACAAATTTTCAACCCCCATTGCAGCAATTCGAAGGTTGCTTTTTAAAAAAAAATGGCCTATGTTAGGGTTGAAATGATTTAAATCATGTGATTTTAATCAGTGATTTAAATCGTGATTAAAATCAAATGATTTTTTTATAAAAGATACCATAAGTTGTTGGCACTTTGAACGTTGTGCTTATTATAAGCTAAATAAAACTATTACTATAAAATTAAAGAACAACTTAACACTTAAGCGCCATTGACAATAAGGTATATTTTCCCGTGGATTGACACAAAACAACCTAAACGTTTTAAGGAATTTCCCCAACACAAATTCTGGTGCACATGTGCAGTGCTATTTAAGTATTTTAAGTATTTGTTAAGATCGGGTTATTGTTTCCTCTGAAATGCATTGGCTACTTGATGTATTTGCGACTGATTAGTGAAAGCGTGAATACGAGTGGTCATCTACAAAAAAGTCTGGAAAGAAAAAAGGCGCTGTATAGGTTTATTTTTAAAAAAATATCTGTTTGTGGAAAATATACTAAATCTGTGTGTAAACCTGTGGTGTAAACGTTATGATATGGAGTTAATGGGATTAGTTGCAAGAATCAAAATACACATGCGAAAGTTGATTCCTTCAGTGGAATATTATGTGATGAGCAAGTTATAATGAAAACAGTTCCCAATGATTGGTGGTTAGCAATGCACAAAAGCACAGCACAATATAAAAAAGGCATTACTCATAAAGAATTCGAGATATGTAAATAAATCAAAAAATATGATTTAAATAAAAAAACTCTCACTTTGATTAATGAAATATCTCAAGCAAATTGCTACTGGAACAATAAAATAAAACCGCTTTTAGCAAGTGTTCATTGGGAATGTAAAGAATACACATGAATAGTAACTGTATCGATATCTTCTCGTCCAAAATACCGCAGTGTCTCAAGACTAAGGTCTTTGACCAGTGTGTGTTGCCAGTAATGACATACGGAACAGAGACGTGGTCGCTTACTATGGGCCTCATAAGAAGGCTCAAGGTCACCCAAAGGGCGATGGAGCGCGCTATGCTCGGAGTTTCTCTGCGTGATCGAATCAGAAATGAGGAGATCCGTAGGAGAACTAAAGTAACCGACATAGCCCGCAGAATCGCGAAACTTAAGTGGCAGTGGGCGGGGCACATAGCTCGTAGAACAGATAGCCGTTGGGGCAGAAAAGTTCTCGAGTGGCGACCACGAACCGGAAAACGTAGTGTTGGCAGGCCTCCCACTCGGTGGACCGACGACCTGGTGAAGGTCGCGGGATGCGCATGGATGCGGACAGCGCAGGACCGGTCGTTATGGAAATCCTTGGGGAGGCCTTTGTCCAGCAGTGGACGTCTTTCGGCTGAGAGAGAGAGAGAGAGTAACAGTAGCACTTTAGAGATGTTTTCACTTGGTGTATGGATGTCATCAATAGATACATCCTTCATCTTAGTTAACTTAGAAGATTTAAATACATCTAAGCAAAATTCCAATACTTGTGAGCTGAGGAGTCTGGCACTTCATAACATAGAAAAGCTATACTGTGGATATTATAAAATATATACAGATGCATCAAAAGGAAGCAGTGGTGTTGGAGCTGCTTTTTATGATCCACAGTCAGGCACCTCAAAAGGGTATGCATCATGAGAGCAGAGCTAATCGCCATTGCAGAAGCCCTTAAATATGCGGCAGATTTTACACAGAATATTGTAATCTTCACAGATTCAAGAAGTGCTCTGCAACATTTGGCTCGGTGTACTTCGGACAGCCGAGGAATGCCGATAGCCTATGAAATACTGGGGATGGTATTGAAATATAGGCAGGAAATAAAAATGCAGTGGATACCGTCCCATGTTGGAATTCTAGGTAATGAAGTGGCAGACTCCATAGCTAAGGTGGCTGTTGGGGGAGGGGTGCATAGGGTTGACACAAGACTTCCTGTCTTGTGTCAACCCTATGCGTCAGAGCATGTGCCTACGTTTAGATCATACTATTTAAACAGATGGAAACAACTCTTTAACTTCCATTCTGAGTCGAAGGAATTTGGTATAGGACTATCCAAGACTCTCCCAACCCAGTACCTTGGTTCGATTGTGCTAGCCTTAATAGGGAGCTTCTAGTTATGGCGTTTCGAATAAGGTCAGGTCATGTTCCAGTAAATAAATTTTATTTTCTTGTGAAACGAGTTCAATCAGACTTATGTTGTTTTTGCAATAGAACCGAAGATTTGCTACACATTTTACTGGAATGTGACCAATACAGGGACATGAACAAATATATTAAATGGTATCTCTTTGGATAATGGTGGGCTCAACATTATTTTGAGCACACCATTATCACAAGAGGCCAAATTCTTGTACTCCTTCTGGAGAGCTGTAATGGTCCAAAGATAAGTCAAGGGGCCGTCCATATATTACGTCATTCTAAATTAGGGGGGGGGGAGTTGGTCTGCGGATGACGGTAAATGATAGATGGGGGGGGGGGGGTGTTTCGAAATTGACGTCATTCTTATTTATTTATTTATAGTTTATTTTTCACGTACAAAAAGATTATTTCTAAAAAGAAATTTCTTCCAGCACACCTAGTAAAATACTAGCTGCCCGCCCCGGCTTCGCCCGTGGTACTTACATGTATTATACATATAAACCTTCTTTAAGAATCAGTCTATCTATTAAAAAAAACTGCATCAAAATCCGTTGCGTAGTTTTAAAGATCTAAGCATACATAGGGACAGACAGCGAAAGCGACTTTGTTTTATACTATGTATGTATTGATAATAAACACAATACTTAAATAATAACTACAACATTACATAATTAATAAAAGTACATATTAATACTATACTTATACTTAAATACATGTCTCATACTAAGGAAAGATAATGTTCTTGTGATATTTTGCAAGTATTTAATGGTATTAATTATTGAACTCATTATTTATTTATTACCGTGCTGACCATTATTTAAACAACTTGGAATTCTAACTCTAGCGTCAATGTATATAAGAGATGTGTGTATTTTTGTTAAAAAACATCCAGATTTTTCAGGTATCGTAACCAAGTACATTTAAGAGCACAGCGGCCACAATATATTAATTTATTGGACAAGCCACCATGTAATTGCTATATATATAAAATGAATGTTTATAATATGTGCATAATTATAAATAATAAGCTACCAAATTCAATAAAGGAACTACATGGGAAGAACTTTGACAATGTTTTGACTGCATGGCTGTTAGAAAATACTTTTTATGACATTAAGGAATATTTGAATTTATGTAACTGACAATGTAATTTAATGTGTAATACGAATTTAAAATTTTGCATGCCTTACTTTAAGGTTGAATACATGTACCTGTGTTAAATTGTAACATCTCTATAAACTGTATTCTTGCAAATAAATATTGATTGATTGATTGATTGATTATTTATTACAAGGTCAAGGCATGTCTACATTATTTTTTAAACTATAAATAACCTATTTTTCTCAAATCTGCAGTGTTTTATTTTGTCAAACTAGTAATGACGTCAATTTTGGGAGAAGGGGGGGGGGGTCATTAAGAAATGACGATAGGATGATTATAGGGGGGGGGGTGGTCTAAAATCTGAAAAAATCGATGACGTAATTTATGGACGGCCCCAACACGGAAGTTCCCTATGAGGCTGGCATAGTCGCATCACGCGACTGAAGCCTCAACAGAAAATAGATTAAAAAAAATCTGATTTAAATAAAATTAATCCGACTTTTTTGATTTTTTTAAAAAGTCATGATTTTTTATCAACCCTATTTGCCTCGTGTCTTCAACTTCATCCATATCAAATTTCATCAAAATCAGTCTGATGGTTTGGCTGTGAATGCGTATCAGACAAGACACTTTTGCATCTATAATATTAATATCGAATACTATCCATGTAGTATGCCACCAAAGCTTAAGTTGAAGCTATCTGAAACTATCAATCCTATCTACAATACGAACCTTGGTCTTGTATGTACATTTAAGAAAACCTCATTTCTAGGACAGTTGCCAATTTTCAAGATCAAGACTTATCAAAGTATTTTTTTATATTATCATTTATTTATTTATTGGAGATTCAGTGACTGTGTTTGAATGTGCATTGTTTTGTACAACTCCTTATTTCTTTTTATAAGGGATTATTCAAAAATAATAAACGAAAAACATAATGTATTATAATGATTACAATTTATAAACATAACTTGACATGTCCGACAGCTGATTTGTAGGTTATGTTGTCATAAATTATTAGACGATTTTTACCAAGAAAACTCACCTCTAGCTCCTGAATACGGCATTTCTCTTCAAGTTCTCCAACTGGGGGATCTGTCCTCGAGGTACTACCATCAGTATCCTGCACAGGAACTTCAGATAACACTTCGGTAGCAAAACTTGTAATCTGCCCTTTCAAACTGTTCAAACTCTGGTTTAAGTTCAACCACGACATTTTCGACTAACATATCACTTGTATTACAATTATGAGAAAGAATTCGCAATGTTGTGATGAAATGAACGTAAACAATCTGAAAATAATTGCATTATTTTTACTTTTACTAATGACAGCTGACAGGACTTTGTCCAGTTGGCAAGATTGATTGATTAATAAGAATCTCGATTTTGGATATTTACTCGATTGCGATGGTATTCGAATTCGAGAAAATTAAAAACACGCTTTTAACATAAATTAATCAAGTGATCATCACTCATCATCATCATCCATCAGTGACTATAAATGGAATTACAAGATAGAATCCATCAAGAACAAGAATCAAACAAAAAAAGAATTTTTTAGACAAAAATACTATTTCTAGGTACTATTTCAAATCAATAGGCTCAACCACAGACATATAATTATATTTAAAAAAAAAATATTTCTGTGGGCTCAACGGCTCAAGGTCGTCTTTGAGTAGGTCATGAAAGTAATAAGTACTCTGTACAACGTACTTATTACTTCCATGGAGTAGGTAAATCAAGTAAAAATCACAGACATATATTAAAAAAACAAATTTACTTCTGTGGTAAAAATGCACTAAAAAAAAATTATTTCTGTGAGTAAAACATATTATGCATAAAAATAAAAAATATCGCGAAGAGAATAACTACTCCTTATTTAAGTCGGTTAAACACAGCGTTTTGCCGATTTTTTGTCATTGCAATACTTACTCACTTCACTTGGCCTTGTTTGCTCTGAACTGCTTTAGTTATTGTTCTGAACTTAGATTAAGAAAAAAGAAGCTCTGAATGACGTCAAAATGTCAAATAAACGTCAGCTAACAATCAACCAGTATTGCCAGAAGACTCACCTCACTCACTGTGGCTAAATTGACTCGATAGATAGCACTTGTACACTGTCAATCACCACATTGGATCGAATGCTGGAAGCATTCGCCGTTAATATGCGTTACAGACGATTTAGACAATAGAAACAATGCACAAACCACTTACCACGTAGGCAGGCTTCTAGCACGATTCCTCACGAATAGTTCTTCCTTTAGACACCTGGCCGGCCAGCCACACACGATTATAAAGTTCCAAAAACACTGTTGAGCACTTGAAGTTTGATTAGGATAATTGAGTAAAAAAGATGTAATGTTTGGTGCGCGCGCGCCTTCGATTTCACGTACAGACACGGAATAGTTTACTGGTTCTGCCACCAGCCTATGGCGCTGTATTCCAAGACGCCGGTAGGATAGTACATGCGCCGGCGGTAATCCGGGCGCTCCATTGGCTAAATCGCCTGCAGCACGACGAATCATGATGATTGACAAGTGCGTCGATAACGCGCGCGAAATTCGAATTGAAAAGTAAACGAAGTTTACGTTGAAAACGGAACATTCCGCCCACCAAAATACCAATGGGATTTTCCCAGAGTAAGAATAAGAAACGGTAATTAACGATAAATATGTTTAAGTTACTATCCTAAACTTAAAAGCTAAGAAATGCTAAGTTATAACGATTATACGGATGGTAGAGGACATAGTTTGACCAAAGGTCTCTTAAGCGAGTGATCTCTGGCTGTTCTAATGGTTGCGACTCTAACTACCCCATCAGGGCCAGGATGCAAAGAAACAACTCGTCCTAATGCCCATTGAAGAGGAGGCCGATTGTCCTCTTTTATAAGTACGATTGAGTTTACAGTTAACGGTGTTGAGTCCGTGGTCCATTTTGCTCGCTGAGTTAACCCATGTAAATATTTATTTTTCCAGCGTTTCCAAAATTGTTGTTGAAAAGATTGGATAAGTTGCCATCGATTCAGTCGATTGATTTTTACGTCCTTGTAGTCGAAATCAGGAACTGCTGTAAGAGGTTCTAGCGTTAAAAAATGACCGGGCGTAAGAACGTTCAAATCGTTAGGATCCGAGCTCAATGGACACAAAGGCCGCGAATTTAAAATTGATTCGATCTGAGCGAAGAGTGTGGTAAGCTCTTCAAACGTTAAGACCTGATCGCCAACAATACGGTACAAATGACTCTTTGCGGCTTTGATTTGGATTTCCCACACCCCTCCAAAGTGGGGAGCAGAAGGTACGTTACGTTTAAAATCTATTTTTTCCGCATGAGAGGCTTGTTCGATACCTGACGCCAGTTGTGAACTTGCACCAACGAAATTCGTACCGCAGTCAGAGTGAATAACATTGCAGCGGCCGCGACGAGAAACGAAGCGACGCAATGCCGCGATGAAGCCGTCAGTCGATAAAGTAGAAACCACCTCAAGGTGCACTGCTTTTGTACTCAAGCATACGAATAAACACAAGTACGCTTTATCGATTTTAGCACCACGATGAAGCCCGAGCTTAATTCGAAAAGGCCCTCCTAGATCGACACCTACGACAGAGAAAGGTTTTGCCTGATTGACACGAAAGGCCGGAAGGTCGCTCATAAAGGGTTGCAAAGGTTTCGGTTTAAGACGGTAGCATCTTATGCATCTTGAAAGATGATGACGTACAGCATGCTTTGCCGCAAGTATCCAAAACTGTTGTAAGATCAGATAGTTGGTTGTGTTCAGACCGGGATGAAAATTGTTTCGATGAATAGATTCGATTACAGCGGATGTAAGAACACTCTTTTTGGGCAATAATGCGGGATACTTCTGTTCGAAGTCAAGATCGGAGTGCGCTAGGCGCCCGCCTACTCTGAGTATACCCTGCTCGTCCAAAAACGGGTTTAGTTTACGAAAACTACGAGGTAACTGTATCTTTGATTGTAATTTGGATATGACATCCGAAAAACAACGTTGTTGGAAATGTTTCACGATAATTAGTAACGCACGATGACGCTCAGCGTCCGTTACGAAAAGATTATCTGATCGCGGAACAGTGTTACGCATGTTATTACAAAACCTGCGAACGTAAGCGATAATGCGACAGATTTTATCTAAAGAAGAATATTTTTCGAATAGTCGATCAATTATAGAAGGTTGGTTTACGCTTTCGATTTGATCCGAAACGAGTACTGTGGTGCGACGCTGCTCAGAGAGCACCGCATTGTCGTCGTTTGAACGATTTCTCGATGTATCGATTGGCCACTCAGACTGTGGTTGAGACAACCACTCTGGGCCCGCCCACCATAGGGCATTGTTCAGCAACTCGTGAGGCAATTGCCCACGCGAACAAACATCTGCAGGATTTGTGACAGATGGTACGTGCCTCCAGCACTCGGTCGGCACGATATCTTGAATGTGACTTACGCGGTTTGCAACGAATGTCACCCAGCGAGAAGAAGGAGCTCGCAACCAGGACAAGGTAACGGTGGAGTCACACCACACATAAGTGTCATGAACAGGAATCAAAGGAGGTTTCAAAGGAGCTACACGAGCCTTAGCACAAACGAGAAAGACGCGAACGGAGCCGTCAGACTCGGTAACGCGCAGGTATATAACGGCGCCATATGCTGCTTCGGAGCTGTCACAAAATCCATGCAGTTGATATGATTGAGCGCTATCGGTAGCGTATTTACGTGGAATCTTAAGATTCCTAACTTGAGGAAGCTGTTTGGAGAACTTTTCCCATAGAGAGATAATTTCCGGTGGGGGCTTATCGTCCCATGAAAGACCTAGAATCCAAAGCTTTTGAATAAAGCATTTAGCTTGAATTGTTAAAGGAGATAGAAAACCCAGAGGATCGAAAATTCTGGCAACCTCACTCAGAATCGTTCGCTTGGTGCACGGTTGATTAGATGGATTTACGGTAAAGACGAACGAATCCGAAGCAGGCTCCCACTTAAGGCCCAGAACCTTGATAGTTGTGTCCTCAGTTTCGGTAAAAGTGATTGCTTCTGAAAGACACGCCTCCGCGGGAAGATCGCTAAGTAGCTCGGGTCGGTTACTCACCCACTTTCGGAGCTCAAACGAGCCAAGACCGAAAAGAGCGATGAGTTGAGTTTTGATTTCTCTGGCGTCCTTCAGCGATGAGCTTCCGGATATGACGTCATCAACGTATATGTCGGAAGTTAAAACGGTTTTGGCCTTTGGGTACTTGTGACCCTCATCGTTGGCCAGTTGCTGAATAGAGCGGCACGCCAGGAATGGAGCGGAAGACACTCCGTACGTTACGGTATTTAATACGTACTCTTGAAGAGGCTCATCTGGGTGAGCTCGCCAGAGAATACGTTGATAATCACGATGTTGAGGAGCTAGGTTGATTTGACGGTACATTTGGCGCACGTCTGCCATGAAGACAATTGCGTGCTCACGGAAATGAAGAAGGATCTCTACGATATTTGATTGTAGCTTCGGTCCCGTCAGCAGCGAGTCGTTTAGCGATTTGGAAGTTGCATCTTTAGCCGAGGCGTCGAATACAACGCGAAGCTTCGTTGTAGCGCTGTCGGGACGTAGCACACAATGGTGCGGTATATAATACTTGCCTTGACCCATTTGCTTGGCAGGTACCAGAGTCATGTGACCACTGTCGATATAGTCAGTCATGAACTCCACGTATTGTTGGTTTAAATTGTGATCGCGATACAGACGCCTTTCAATGGCATGAAAGCGTCGTAAGGCTATCTCTCGAGAACCTTCAAAGACTGGCTCCTCGTCGTCCTTGAAGGGGAGACAAACTACATATCTACCTGTCTCGTCACGGTAGTGATTACTGAGAAAACTATTTTCACAGCGTTGCTCTTCTGGGGTCAATCGGGAAGATTGTGGAACGTTATCGATTTCCCAGAAACGTTGAACAATTTTGTTTAAACTATCGTCTACGGTAGAAGGGGCTACTCCTAGTAGACTGGACGATGCGAGTCTGGACTTCCCAAGAAGAAGCCAGCCGAAGACTGAGTTGAAAGCTCGCGGTTGAGAGGCGTTACCCTTCAGACGTTGTTCGAGAAGTGACTCAGCAAAGACGTCGGCACCTAACAAGACGTCGATTGGACCAGGGATGTCAAAACCAGGATCAGCTAGCGGTAGTGTTTTGACCTCCTCCCATCCTTTCGTATTTAGCCTTGCTATCGGTTGATCTCCGCAAATGCTCGGTATGACGAGCATTCCCAGACGAAACTTTACGTTACAGTTGGTGCCAATGTCGCATGTAACAAAGCCACTGACTGAGGCAGGG
This sequence comes from Ephestia elutella, assembly GCA_018467065.1. NCBI lineage: Eukaryota > Metazoa > Arthropoda > Insecta > Lepidoptera > Pyralidae > Ephestia > Ephestia elutella. The sequence continues at coordinate 11,241,449 of CM031594.1, read as the reverse complement.
CTGCCCCCTAACCCATAAACGTTGATATTACCAGTTATAGGTTTTAGATTTAATCGTTGAGCGGCGTGAGCCGTGAGAAAATTGTTTTGACTGCCGGTGTCAAATAACGCGCGAAATGTATGAAATTCACCAGAAGCATCACGAATCTGGACTAGAGCTGTTGCCAGTAACACGGTTGTGGTTACGGTTGGATCAGACTGAGTTAACGAATCCTTAGCCACTAAGGTCGCCGAGCTTGCCGCCGACTCCTTATGTAGCAAAGTGTGGTGTTTACGTCTACATTGTCGACATGAAAACATTGATGTGCACTCTCGCACTGAATGGGATGCGTTAAGACAATTGTAGCACCATTTCTTTTCAGTGGCCACAGCCATGCGCTCATCTATTGATTTTGCCAAAAAATCATTACAGGCCGAGATGTGATGTTCATTGCGACAGTAGGCACATTTACGAATCGGAGTGCTCGAATTGTGAGCAGGTTTCGCTTGTTGTTTATCACCAACATTTTTATGAGTAGTGACGGTGGGAGCGACAAGCGAATGCGTGACGTTATGTCGCTTGAACTTCTGTGAAGTTCCCGGTGTGTCCTTTGAAACGTTAGCGGTTTTATTGGTAACATTCGAAAAGTGCGTGTCGCGAATTAATGCTTCACCTTTAGAGTGTAAGAATGCCCTTAAATGGTTATACTGTGGAAGCTCAATATCGGTATGTTTTTCCTCAAACTCGCGTCTTAATTTGGTATCGAGTTTGGCCAGAACATTATAACAAAGAACAAAATCCCATTTATCGGTAGGTAATTTTAAAGTTTTTAAAATTGTTAAGTTCTCATCGATCGTGTCTAAGGCGCGTCGAAAATCTTGAGCGTTCGAAGTCTTTAAACTAACGTCCAAGATATCACGCCAGCACGTAAACGCTAATTCGCGTTTATCTCCATAACGGGACTTGAGAGCCTCGTACGCACTTAAATAATGTTCACTTGCAACAGGAAAAGTTCTAATGAACGATAAAGCATCACCACTTAAAACTGACACGAGATAGTGAAATTTCTCAATATTACATAAGGAGGTAGAATCATGTATCAACGCGTTATAAGTTGCAATGAACTCAGGCCATTCCTTGATAGCACCGGAAAAAGTTGGCAACGAAATTTTTGGTAACCGCATATTTCCACTGTGCGAACCGGTCAATGAATTATGTTTCGAAGTGTCAGCTTGTTGAGATGAACGTTGTTCAAATTTTCGTTGAATTGCCAACACTTGAAAATACAATTCGTCAAATCGATCCTGAAGTTCATCGTCCTCCTCATCGGCATCATCCTTAAGAAGGTCCAAAATAATAAAATGGGAGTCATGAAAACTATCAGCAATCGTTTTTATTTCATGACAATATGAAAGAAATAACCCTACTTGTGATTCATCGGTATTGGCTAAGGTACCTACTTCCAAAGCCTTCGTTAAGCGATTATATGCTATAGTTCGTTTACGTCGCAAACTGGGCAAATTATTAATAGTGTACGTATTTTCGATACCCTTTTTAATAGTAGGTTTAGATTTACGCCTTGATAGTAACGACATAATTAATATCAAAACAATAAAACCTGATAGCAACAAATATTCGGATTCGATAAAAAAGTTTAGTTGCGAACGTCTTCAGCGAGACCGCGTTCACAAGAATCGACGAGAATCACTGGGGCGGTATTACACGACAACAGGTAATATTGTCACCTCGGTCACCTGAGTTTTAAATTGAAATAAATTAAATTGATAAGGATGAATTAAATGAGCGTTAGGAACACTAAAAACGGTTTGCGATATTCGTTAATGTACGGTAAATAAAAAAAAAAAAAATAATAAAAATCAGTTTTTTTGTAAAAACAAAAAACTATGATTTTTAACCTAAAACGGTAATAATGAAAATGTGAACGCACCAAAATTCGTTGAAAATATGATACGATAAACGATACAACGTCACGATAAAAAATATTTCGTAATTTGAAACGAAATAAATTTTCGATAAATAAATATCAAGAGGAAACGTTGAACGGTTGGAAAAAAGTAGTCGAGTTATAACGAACTATCAACATAAAATTATGAGAAGGTGGATTTGCAATATTGTTTATTGCGAACGGTAAAACGGTAGATAATTTTATGCTAATAAGTATAAAACGACAAAAGAATTTATTTTCAACAAATATTCTAGAAACTGATGGAAGCCATCTTAAATCGATAATCGGTAGGTAAGGTACTCAACAAAACAAAATGGAACAAAGACTTGTTTTCCGATTAGTAATTGAAACAAAATGTTATGTTTATTCGTTTTAGCTGTACTAGTAAGTATAATAAGCGTGGAATACGGTAAATGAAGTAGCAATTACTAAATCGAATTGGTATTTGGCGGCAGACTGAAGGTAGGTATCCAAAGTTCCCGGGTTTCGGCACCAAAAAATGTGGCTAAATTGACTCGATAAATAGCACTTGTACACTGTCAATCACCACATTGGATCGAATGCTGGAAGCATTCGCCGTTAATATGCGTTACAGACGATTTAGACAATAGAAACAATGCACAAACCACTTACCACGTAGGCAGGCTTCTAGCACGATTCCTCACGAATAGTTCTTCCTTTAGACACCTGGCCGGCCAGCCACACACGATTATAAAGTTCCAAAAACACTGTTGAGCACTTGAAGTTTGATTAGGATAATTGAGTAAAAAAGATGTAATGTTTGGTGCGCGCGCGCCTTCGATTTCACGTACAGACACAGAATAGTTTACTGGTTCTGCCACCAGCCTATGGCGCTGTATTCCAAGACGCCGGTAGGATAGTACATGCGCCGGCGGTAATCCGGGCGCTCCATTGGCTAAATCGCCTGCAGCACGACGAATCATGATGATTGACAAGTGCGTCGATAACGCGCGCGAAATTCGAATTGAAAAGTAAACGAAGTTTACGTTGGAAACGGAACACTCACTTTTGTAACCTTTTGTTTGTTTAAATGAAGTTTCTTTATTACACATAGTGAACATACTTAACATAAAATAAAAGATAAATGAGTATTTCTCAAAAAAGTGTACATTTGAGAAAAAAAGTGTGCCGCGATATAGTCAAGAAATTAAACGTTTAAATAAAATTATATTTAAAAAAAAATGCGTAATTGTGAAGGACAAACATTTAATCTTTAAAATTGATATATATTATTAATAAAATAACAGTAAATCGGTTTGATTATACAAAATTTTTGCCTTTTTTACAACCATGTTTTTTTCCTTTCATACAAAAAATCAAATCGCCACCCTACCTTTTTCAAGTGTCAATAATTTATAAAACCAAACCTCATGTATTAATATCGTGCATTGTTGTGTATTATAAATCCTAGCTAAACGTACTTTCTGTATAAAATTAATGTTCTATGGGGTTTCATAATAAAATAATAATATAAATGCGAAAAACAAAATGAGTCGGATCAATTAACTTTTTCGTTCATACTCTTTCGTAATGTTTTATTACTAATTCCAGTTAATTTATGAACGCATCCGTTACATCCGAACACGGGCAACACTAGCTTTATTCTAATTGGCTATTTGTTTGACGTCTCCAACATAAAATTTAATTTGAAAATCAGTAAAACGTGTTTTGTTAAGTGGGACTTACTTTTTCGAGACAGGAAACATTATAGCCTTTTTTACAATACAGTAAGTCTTACTTGATAATCTTTTTGTAATACGTGTCGTAAGCACAGACATATAATAATAGTAAGCAGACTGAACATGTCATTTGAAATTGCATGGCAAAAACACACACTAAGATCATTATTCACACAACGACAGAATACAGGGTCGGATCTAACATAATTAATTATATTCAGTACAGTGTAGCAAAACTAAAAATTTTGAGACGCTGAATCTTGTGCCGTGCGCAGTATGCGGACGGATCTGCATCAGCTTTTTACAATGGGAAATTCTATTTCCTTTTGGGAAAAAATACTAGTCATTAAATAAATAAAATTAATTTTGAATTATTTAAAATCACGTGCAATGAAACATTGCAATGATGTTGATGGTTGCTGGCGTCCATTCAATGTCCTGATACTCGTAGTACGTAAGAGAAATACTCCCCATAGCAGTTCCCTTTCTTGAGGATTATTTTCTGGCATATTTTCCTTGTCCTGAAATAAAATTCACTGTCAGTATTTTTATAAAATGTGCAAATGTGCATTTTAATCTTCAAGAAAGAATTCCTGAGATTTTTATAGAATAGGTACTAAATTCGTATATTTGCCTTGATTCGGCCCAGCCATAGTAAACAAAACTGGATCTGTCAAATGATCTATGCTATTTACGAAATTATTAAATTACTTGTAGTATTTCCTATGAAATGGTTATAATTAATACACTACTTTATAAAATAAATAATGATATTGCTGATAAATAGCATTCAAAAGTCTAATAATGGTTATTGTTTCAAAAATAACACGAAATTGTATATTATCATTGGGCACGTCAAAAAAACATGAATTGCTTACCGAAGGAACGATATTTCACGAATATTTACACACGTACACGTTGCATTTTATCATTTCTATTGAGTTTAAAAGCACAAAACAGTAAAAAATAATTTTAAATATTTATGACATCTGTGACAACACAACAAATATGACAGTTAAGAACATTTCGCATGAAAAAACCAGCTCGGATGATAAATCTTTCAGTGTAGTGGTTCGTGTTGCAATACATTGCAATGCTAAGGAAGGAAAGGGACAGAGTTATGTGACAGTCCTTATCATGAACAGGATGCAAATATTGTCAAATATCATCAGTGTGTGTGTGAAATTTGTGTTCCTTCTGCTTATATTTAAAAAAATATTTCTGTGGTCGTAAGAACATTTGAAAAGCTTAATATATTTGCAGTTGTAGGCTTTAACAAACTATTGACTTTTTATAGCCCTGTTTATATCTTTTTCTGCTTACAATTTCGTAACATTTCTTATGAATTTCGTTACGTTACGAAAAAGTAACAACATTAGGCAAAGTTTACAATTGTTATAGAAATAAAGAAGAAGTTTATAAGGCATCACGTAATGGTTACTTATTTGTGTAAGACTATTGTTTGTTTCCCAAATAAATAATATTAATAAATAAAGCAGTAATGGATAGTGATTTTGAGATCAAAATGTTGAATATTCCTTAAATTTGGAAAACTATGTAAAAATATTATAAAAAGGGTAGATCTAGATACGTGTGAGAAAGATATCTTTAAGTTTTCAGTAAGGTATATTATTATTTAAAAAAATGCACCATTGTATAACAAGCCTTACTTACTATTTCGTTACATCATAAGAATATTTCGTAACACTATTTCGTAATAACCTTTTCGTTACGTACATTTATTTTGAGAAATACTTAAATATACAAAGGCGGACTTATTCTATGAAGGGATCTCTTCCAGACAACCAGCGATAGCTTTTTGGTGATTTTTGAACTGCATTGGATACTTTTAGGCTACACTATTGAAAAAATTACGTTTAGGTGATTTTTCGGAATAAGTTTTAATTTTTTACACAAGAGCATCGTGAAACGGCGCAACACGTTGTATTCTTTCACACTTACAATACAACATATCTCGCTCACTCGCTCAATCAGATCAATTGCCGTCGTGTCGTGCCTGACTGTTGCCGCTCTACGCCATTTTAATTAGTTGTCACCGAAAGCTTAATGTTTATATTCTGTGTTTTGTGATTATTACAATATAATATAATTTCCTACCGGATATTTACTGGAAGCTTGATAAGTGTATAAACAAATTACAGTGCATGTTTGTGTGTGTTTGACTTTGTTCTTTTTCTATGTTAAGGTTATGGACTAATAATTAACGATGAATTTGAATCATATTATGCATTTGAGGGACCATATTTTTTTATATTTCGATACTCGTTTAACTTCATAACAATTTTTTTTTATTATGTTCGCCAACTGGCTGTGCAAAATATGAAAGGTCCTTATTTGTAGAGGTGGGCTAAACGGCTTAAAAAAAAAATCAGATTATTCGTTAAATTATTTTTAAAAATTATGTTTCCTTAACTGCTTATCTGCTTAATAGCTTATTATTTTTTCGTTGAAAAAAGTTGTTAAATTAAAAAATCTTGTGTGCTTATAATAGTTTTAAACATAATAAAATTTTCGTTGAAAAAAGTTACTAACATATTTGTAGCAGAATTTAATCTACTGATAGTTTTTAGTTGATTTTTCGACATTTTGATTTTTTGAACGATTTCTATGAACTTTCCTTCATACTTTGCAGGCTTAGGACTGTCTGAATAATAATATTGTCATAATTATGAATGTTGTATTGTGATTATTTTAACTTATGCAAATTAATTAAAAGAATTGATACTTCAAATATTTACATGAAATCACGATAACACGCGATAATCACAATAAACAAACGCGGATACGCGGAGCGATACTTTCTCTCACGCAGAAAAATCATCACTGATACGATACGTTTAAAAAAGCAAATAAGGTACATAACAACACGATTAAAATTAACGTTGAATATTTAAAGCAATTATTATAACGTCGAAGAATATTTGATATGGTAGGTTTATCAGCCGGTCAGCGGTTTGCGCGCGCAGGCGGAGGACTCGCGTGATTGTGTTGTGATTGGTCGAAATGTCGACATACTCTTTTCTGATTGGTGGATAGGTCTCGGAAGCTCAGGCCATCGAATTAAATTGCCCGAGTGTTAAAATTTTAAACGAAAGCAATAAACGATAGTTGCTTATTATAAATAACCTATTTTTGTGTTAAAAATAAAAATTAGTATATCTCTACTTATTTGTACAAAAAGGTAACATTTTTTTATATTAATTTCGGGTTATTTCTGACAAGACCCGACTGGCAACACCCCTCACATCAATGCAAATGCAATGCAATCCGCCATTGTGATGCGTTTGTGATGTTGCTGTTTTCTCGAGTCTCGCTCGATCGTATTTAAATTAACTACTGACGTTGTTTAATATTCCATTAAAGAAATTGAATTAAATACATTATAAAACACATTCCACTTTTGGTGTAATATTATAATTTTCTGCCAATATACTATTTTAAATCCTGTGCAATATAACCTCATTCAAATGGAGGAAGATAATTTATCCGAATTTCTGGTTACAAAACAACATATAAAAGAATTACACGAAGAATTGAATATTAAAGAAGATACTGATAGCAACATCAAAGGTGTTTCAAACTTGAAGAGAGAACCGCTGACTACGAAAAATGCTATGAAATTACTATTAGAAGGAACTCTCAAATCGAAAGTTTGTCGATATTGCTTGAATGTGGACTATTCTCTTTATGAAATGGACCAAGTGTTCCAAATTGGGAGTCAAAATTCTCTGTATAAAGTAACTATACGAGACATGGTGGCAGGTTTTTATCCATTTCAGGTATGACTATTATTTACCTAATGAAGAATAATGTTGTGATAGGTTAGAATTTAGGTTTATACAGTGTTGAGCTATATGTAAAGAATTTAAAAAAGAAATATGTAGGCTAGTTAGTTTACACACTTCTTTTTTAATTCTCTTGATAACAGATTCTCCTAACAGGTCTTTCATGTCTAAAGCAGAATTGATATTCAGGTCTCTTACTTAAGTTGATTTGAATATCCAATTCCAACTCTATATTTATATACCTAACTTTTCCAATTTTGGACAAGACAGGGAATATCCAATAACAATTCTATATTTATATACCAACATTTTCTTTACAATTCCAGGTGGTAGAAGATCCGAATTGCCCTACAAAAATTTGTGAAAAATGTTTAGATAACGCTTTTCACTCATATCTGTTTACTCAGCAATGTGAGCAGGCTGGGCGAGCTTTACGCAACTGTTTTGAAGATATGTATGAAAAACTGGACAAACTAGATCCATTGGAACGAACAAAGAAGAGAGGCAGACAAAAATTAAATCCTAATTATAACACATTATATACAGAACATGAAAAAGTAATAGATTACGCTGATCCTATTATAAACATTGTTAATAAAGGATCTGAGCTAACTGAAAAAAAAGATGGTACAATTAATGACTTGGAATGTCCAAGGTGTTGGCAGACGCACACAAGCCTAGAATCCCTGATAAATCATGAGAAAATCCATCCTAAGTCTATGTGGTTTAATTGCCGTTTATGTGGCAAATCATTTGCGAAAAGACATCTTTATAGAAAACATGTGAAAACGACTCACAATAACTCCAAACAGGTAGCTTTGCCAGATCCCAGCTTTAAATGTTCAGAATGTGATGTTGGCAACGAAACATATGACAAACATTTGCAACATATTGAAAAACATAAATTTCAAATGGTTATGGAACATTTGGTTGAAAGGAAAATGGACAAACTATGTACTGTATGCTTAACAAAAGATGGCAATATGGTAAAATTAGATAGAACTGTAAATTTGCATGGTGGATGCCCAGAATTAACTGGACACAGGAGTTTGTACAATATTCTTGGTTCTACAATGCCTGAGGTAAGTCTTATATTTTGGAATTTGATATATTTTTAGTTAGGTATATTGAAACAAACAGTGGCACAGTTATTATACCTCTAGCAGCTGCAAAACTAGATTTACGGCCAGTGTCGGTACACAACACACACACAGGCACAGAACAAATCTAATCAAACAAACACAATATATATGTCACAGCTACGGGTTCACTGAATGGCGCCATTCAACTAGCGGCCTGAATACATCTCGTTCAAATCAACCAGTCAATCAAATAACTAGGCAAATGACTATTAACAAGTTGGCTGAGAGATATTGTGTTTATTTGTTTAGATATGTTCTGTGATTTATTCATATTGTCATGTGTATAAAATGCCATATAAATATTATTGCTGAAACTTGTATTTATCTTGTTTAATAATTTATATTCGCCTTATGTTGGTAATCCTTTTCTAGCAAGCTTCATATAAATACCAAGAATTGCTGGTGCCACATGGAGCAAAAATATTAACTATAACAAAAAAACAAAATTTCAAACTATGTGGAGAACTGAGCAATACCCCAGCCATAAAAGATGGAGAATACCGTTACTCACTATCTGATCCAATAATCATTTCAAGAGAAATACTTGAGAGTGAAGATTACCTATTCTTCTTCACTAAACCAAACTATTTTGGGCAAATAATAAACATTGATGAAAACTTTGAGGAAGTATTTCAAAATAAAAATGAAATAAGACATCAAAATGTTACAGCAACGGAAATTCTTCCACCAGTTTCTTATGCATCTTCTATTAAAAATGTTGAAGTAAATACTAATTTACCAGTTAAAATTTCTTCAGAACAAAAATTTATGTTTAATTTTTCAAATCCTGATTATGTTATTGATGTTGAAAAAGTCCAGAAAATCACTTCTAATGATAAAATATCAGACAGTAGTGCTACTAAAATTCTTAATGTTGATTGGGTATTCGAGAAATGTAATGAAAGTAATGATGATGTTATAATTCAAGAAGATGTAAAAAAATGTAATGAAAGTAATGATGATATTATTGTAATTCAAGAAGATGCAACTAATAATTGTGATGAATTCAGAGTCGCTGTGATGAAGGACTGTAATTATTGTTGGGTCTTTAAAAATACAGATAAATGCTATAACTGCCAAAAGCCCAATAATAAAGATGAAAAAAGTCTTACAAGTGACGTAAAAATAAACCCAAATCTGGAAATAAACATAAGTGTACAAAATGATGTTCAAAGAAATAAGAGGAAAAATGTCGAACTTAATGATTCTAGAATCAAAAAATCAAAATGGCAGTGCACGTTTTGTTTGACTAATAATGAAGACAATGAAAAATGTCATTGTTGTGATACTGAATATCAGATCAAAGAATTAGATCACGACATTAAATTTAATCTTGGTATAAACAAAAGCTTCTTTGCAAGTGATGATTTTTCCAAGAAATTTGTGTTCATGGAAACAAATGATATCAATTTAGGCTTCATCAGAGGTACAACTGATAAAGCTATTGCTGATGTTGCTTTGAAAATGAGCAATGAACATCCTGATGACACTTTACAAGACGCTGAAAGCTCTGTTAACATTGGATACGAAAATTTTAATACAGCAAACCATGAAACAGTTTTTAACTTAAAAGAGGATGAAGATGAAGATATGGATACAGAATTCAAAGAAATACCTAACCCAAGAATTTCATGTTATAATGACACAAATGTTATTCAAGAAGAAATGGATATAGAAGAATACAATATATCCTATAACGTACATACTCCACCATCAAGAGAAACAGATTGTATTGATAACCAAATGTCTTCTACACAGTTTCCACACAGTTCCATGAATTTCACAAATATTCCATTGAATTTCAACATAGGCGCAGGGACATCAATTGGGAAAAATTCTAGACCTCTCAAAAGACCTATAAGACGAATGGCTACTTCCTTTCATAAGTAGTAAAACATAGTATTCACAGATACTATTATTAGATTGTGATTTTCATTAATCTTAAGATGTTGATGGCAAAACAGACACATATTTGTGTGTATATTTTGTATATTTAATGATACCCTTAATTTTCCTTCCTTGCTTCTTTTATTTTATTTTAATTTTCTATTATTTTTCTGTTGCAGATGAACATCCTTAGTTCATATACAGGGACAAAAATTTGTAAAAAATGCCTAGATAGTGCACTGACATCATATATATTCCTAAATCAAGCTCATTATGTAAGAAATAGACTGAAGACATGTGTTGAATTGATGCTCGATTGTTTGATGAATGTAGCCCAACCAGATGGGAAGATATTTGTTGAAATATCACAAGATGTGATACTACCAGCCAAGGAACCAGACTTTATAGATGAAAACTTGCTTATCGAAGCAGAAGAAATAGATGAAAGTAAACTTAGTGTGGACATTTTAGAGGACGAATTTAGAGTCAAAGAGTCTGAGAGTGAAAGTGATGTAGAAACTTCAATGAATAATACTGAAGTAAAGAATGAAAAAGACTTTATAAACGATATTGATATAAAAACGGAAGATTTGACTTTCAATCTAGCTAGAAATGCTACAAAAACATATGTTAAAGAAATGGTTAATGGATTACAATCAAAATTCAGAACTAGTTACAATTCTATCAGTAATGCCTGTAGTGAATTCTTAACATTCAAAAAGAAAAAGAAACCCAAAGGAATATATTCATGTAAATTTACATGCCCTTTGTGCAATAAACATTTCATTTCTGATTATTTCCTAAGAAGACACATTAGCAGACATGTTTTGAAGAACGTACAGTGCAAAATATGTAACACACAGTTCAAATCAAAGTTCAACTTGTATGAGCACACGAAAATGATGCATTTATTAGGAAATCCAAACTTCAGCTCATGCAAAACTTGTGGAAGGAATTTTGTAAATAGTAAAAAGTTGGTGAAACATATAAGAACTCATAAGACCAAAGAATGTCTATTATGTAGCAAAATTTTCGCAACACAACATCAGTTTAACAGTCATATGCAAAGGCATAGAATGAAATTAAAGTTTATTAGAGAAAAAGGAGTGCAAACGTGTAGTTTCTGTGAAACGGCTTGTTTAAACGATAACGAACTAACAGTCCATGTGAATAAGGTTCACTTGCAAATAAAACCTTTTAATTGTGATATGTGTGAAAGGCAATTTTATTCTGAAAACAATTTGAATTGTCATAAGAAAGTACACAGCATGAGTTCGAATGAGAAATGCAATTTTTGTAGTAAAACTCTGAAAAATAGAAAGGCATTGGTTATTCACGTAAGAAACCATATAGGTGTTAAGCCCTTTAAATGTTTAATATGTACACAGAGTTTCTATTCGCAAGGAAAACTGAAATACCATCTGAAAATATCTCACGGCGGTAAGTTTTGCTGCAAATTGTGTAAAAGTGTGTTTGTAACTAAATATAGACTCAAAGATCATGTGAATAGGGCTCATAACATTATTTAGCATAGTTAGTATAGGCCCTGCCACCAGACCGTAGAGTATAAGTACATCGTGATCTTATTTTCTAAAGTCCATTTATTTATAATTGTCCTATCATGTAAACAATCTTACCATGTCTTTTTATGATATAACAACAATATAAATTAAAATAGACTTTTTAGGAAATTACTTTCGTGGTTAATAAATGTTTTACTTTAGATTGTTTAGGTTTGAACTTATATTTGATTTATTTTCAACAAAAAGTACTATGAAGATTGTTGACATAATAGGACAATTATCGACCGAGCGAGCGCAGCGAGCGAAGCGTCTCAGTTTCCACTAGCCGAAAATTCTTTTGTCTGTCCGGATGTTATCGCCTACAGGTCGCATTTCTGAACCGATTATCATGAAATTTTGTAAGCAGGTTCGGTAATTTTATAGAATTTTTTAGTCGAGCCAGTTTTTCGAAATTTTAAAAAATGGCCGAAATATGTAAATAAAACCTCATATTTCAGCTATTAGAAAAATAAAACAAAAATGTCATTAGACATTTTTGTTATTCTTATTAAGACGCAATTTTTTTGTTTGAACAACATAGTAAAATTCAATAAAAGCTATAAATCCATATGTTATAAATTCTCATACGATAGTTCACAAAAAAATCAATAGATGGCGCAGCAAAGCTTTTAATACTCGCAAAATCAGTCGTTTACAAGAGTGACTTGATTTATTTATTAAATTAAATGATTCTTAAAAATCATATGGCTTTTTTTGTCTTGCTTGGCTTTGAATTGTGTGTATTTATTTGGTTAATGGTATTGTATTGTGGATTGCTTTGCATGGTAGAATTATCTTGAACACTTGAAATAAATCTGATAACAAAAAACTTCATTGTATTCGTGGAAGGGCTCGCGAGGTCTACTGTTCTGACAGAACCACTAGTGAATAAATGGACCATACGCCTTCCTGGCGGCTACTTTAGTAGGCATAGGATGTACCTATTACTTACGAGTGTAAGTACCAAGAAAGAAAGATACGAATTGTTATTGGATGTATAAAAGCAATAAATTTTCACATCATGGATGAAAAACATGTGCTTATTTTGTAGTCTCGTGGTGGAGCCTTTAGAACATTTTTATAAGCAAAACTATTTCAAATGGATTTATCATGAATTATACTCTTCTGTCATGAATTATATTCTTCTGTCAGAATCATAAATTATGTTTACTTATATAAAATGAAAACTATTCCCATTTACAGTGCGACAAGGATCTTTTGACACGCGAGTGAGGGCGCCACCTTCGTTTTGAATAAGAAATTTTAATAGCTTAGACATTAGTTCGATTTCCTACCACGTGCCAAAACATTTTTGTCGCACTATATTATGTTGCATAGCCTTATCTTGCGATTTTATTCTTACACGTTTTAAGAATTATCTGTACCTTATACTGTACTTCTTCTGTCTCTGTCTTACATGTCTAGAGTTATAACATTGTATAGTAATAGCAGCACAATTGCCATCTCTCTCTCACTAATAACAGTCGAACTAATAACCGGTGAAGGTCATAAATTAAGACTATTTAAATTAATGATAATTCAAGAAAATTCCCTCGACTGCTTCGATACTCAAACATTTCTTTTGTTAGCCTGTTGATGTATCCCATTGCTGGGCAAACTATAAATAATTTTTTTGATGTAAAACATCTATTGTATCGCGGCTTGGCAGTAAAATTGACTCGAATGCCTTGATGGAAAATGGCATGATGCGTCGTGGGACGATGCTTATTTGTTTTACATCTTACTGTGTACCGCTAACTTATTCCTATTATGGGTACCGCTAACTTTTTAAAAATATTATTGCTATAAACTGTTCTCAATTTTCGGCCTTATCAGCAAAAAAAAAAAAAATGGAGTTTAATGTTAAAACTACACTAAACTAACTCATTATTTTTATTCCCTTTTGCATAATGTTTAGGATTTCTAAGAAAATAATGATATATTTAGATTTTAAGTTTATTGTAGCTATTTTTCAAGAAAATACACTATTTAACGATAATTTATATGTTTTATTGTGTAATAAACTTTTGAAAAACTGAATAGACAAGGCGGCTTTAAGCCTTTAAACAAAATATCACGAGAACACAACTTCATTTTCGTTAACTTTCGGTATTCTCCGATCTTCAAATAAATGGTAAAATTCCTCCCCTAATTCTTTCACATCGCGAGGATCAAACTTTTGCCCCGTTTTCTTCCAATGTACTTTCTTGAAATGATGGCGCATTTCTCTCGCCAAATAAAACATATTATCGCAAAGCGGACAAGATATAGCCTTCTCTGTGTGCTTTTTTATTTTATGAGTGTTCATTATACTAGAAGATCTAAATTTTTCACCGCATATATCACAAGCGTACGGCGTAACCCCGGAATGTAACCGTAAATGCATTTTTAAGCATACTTGATTGGCGAATTTTTTGCCACACACAGTACAATATCTAATGTGATCCGTTGAATGAGTTTGAATATGTTCTTTCAAACGCTCCTTCCCACAAAACGTCTTTTTACAAGTATTGCATTCGTAAGGCTTAATCTTCAAGTGGAACCTATTCACATGAGCTTCCAATTCCCCTTTCCGTGTCACCATGTGGCCACACCATTCGCATTTAATCACTTTTACACTCTTCTTCGGTATTATATCCTTCTTTTGACCATGAGTGTATTTTAAATGCCTTTTAAGATACATAGGCTTCATTAATTTCCCACATATCTGACAAGTAACCCGGTCTAAATGAATTTGCTTGTGGATTTTCAAAATGGATTCCGATTGGAACGTTTTACCGCAAGTTTCACAAGAAAAACTGTTGTCTTCGTTCCTGTTAGCGCCACAGTATATCATGTGCTGAGGGTAGAACGCTTTAGTTATTAGTTTATTGCAATCAGAGCATTTAATGACGTCATCTTCATGCATGCGAGTATGTGCATGAAGCTTCTTAATATCATCAAAGTCCTTATTGCAAGTCCTGCAAGGAAATTTTGTACTATTAACTGAATCATGTCCAGCAATGTGTTGCGCAAATTCTTTCTTATCGTCGAATATGATGTCGCATATTGTACACTCCAATTTACCCCTCTTTCTTTTGATCTGAATGCCAGAGTGTATCCGAAACATGTGCTCTTTCAGTTTCAAGTTAGAGAAAAATTTCCCATTGCATAAATTGCAAGGGAATATCTCTTCATTGTGTTTAGAGTTTTTGTGTGATAACAATTCTTGTGGCGTATCAAAAGATGACGCACAGTTATCACATTTATACTGCCTTTCAATCAATTTGCATGTTTTCACATGTTCTTCCAATATGGCCTGCACTTTGAAGTCCTCATCGCAAAATTCGCATACGAAATTATCACTGTGAAAACGATTCAAGTGATTCCTTAACGTTACTTTTGAGTAGAATTGTTGAGAGCAATGCGCACAAGTGAATGGATGATGATCTAAATGCTCTCTATTCACGTGGCCAATCAAAGCTTCACGTTTGGGACACACATATTCACAATCTAAGCACTGAATCTTATTAGATTCACTCAACACTTGTTGTCTATAGTGAACTAAATATTTATGATGAAGACACGGCATCTGTTTACAATCTAAGCATCTAAACTTGCATTTGTGACTGTTTAATTCTGTAACTTTAAAGGTCTTCAAACACATGATACATTGGGGGTCGCCATGTTTCTTCTTCTTGTGAATTTCTGATGCTACAGTCGAGTAAGATATGTGATCGCAAAATTCGCAAATAAATATATCGTCTGCGTGATTCAACTTTAAATGATCGCTGAGTCCACTTTCAGGTATTATAAAATGGCAAATCTTGCATTTTTCAATACCATGAAATCTGTAATGCAATGACAATAATCTTTGGGTTTTCATCACTTCAGAACAAACTTTACATTGCAGTGGCAGCACTATTTTGCTTATTCGTCGATGGTATTTGCAGATCTTCTCGTGTTCATTCCAAGCATTTAAGGTCGTCAAAGTTCTTTTGCATTTAAGACACTTATATATCACATTCTTTGAAAATTTCCTTTTTTTCCTGTAAGGTTTCACCAATTTTTTTTCCGGTGCGTTTAATTTTACTCTTACGTTTTCTTTTTCTAATTTATTTTGCTTCATTTGTTTTTCTTCGTCTAAAAGTAAATGAGTAGCTTCTTTAGCTGTGATTTCAGTTGTTTCACAAATATCTATATAATTATTTACGTCATCCATTTCATCAAGTACTATGACGACATTCGAATTATTGTTATCCTGATTTGTTTTTAATTGAACATAAACGTCGTCAACTTTGGTTGATAAATCCTCCACATAGTTCAACATGATTTTAGACAATTGCCTCGCATGGTAGATGAACAAGTACGATTGTATGCTCCTCTCTGTGCAGTAACTGCAAATGTAGATGCTCGCAATAATTTCCTTCCACTGCAAGCCAAAGAAAGAAAATTTAAAAATATTGTTAGGTATAAAAGGAGTTTTTCAACTGACTTCAAAAATGAAAGAGAAGGATCTCAAGTCGGCTGTATTTTTTTAAAGACAAGAACAGCTCTTTGTCTTAGTTCTAATTGAAAATCCTATTAAAGTGAAAGTATTCATCAATTATGGTTGACAAAGTGTTTGTGACATCCCTGATGTTGCAGACTGCTACTATAGTAACATTAGTGTAACCTAACCACATTCCATCCTGATGGTTGATCCCTGGATCAACCATAGTTTTTCTACTTATCACCAGTGCTTGTTACTGCTACAAAATCTTACTACAAGCTATATTATAAATGCGAAAGTTTGGATGTTTGTGAGGATGTTTGTTACTCAATTTGGACATTTTACAACTGTGGATTCTGGATAGCCTTCCTCATGAATAAAAAAAATGTAATCAGATCTTTAGTTCCAGAGATTACCACGTTCAAACAAATATACAAACTATTCAAGCATAAGTCTGTGATTCAAGCTATGTTATATTAGTATAATTGTTTTACAGTGTTATGTAAAAGTGATTCCAGTAAAAAGTTAAAATAGGTAGCTTACGTCTCTGAAAATATAATGGACCAAATCTTTGAGTTTCTTCATCTGTGACCTGCCATTTACTGTGATGTCAAACTCTGTATCCAATAACCACAATTTCTCTGCACTTTCCAGACAAACGGAGCAAAAATTCTCTTTCTGGCAAATGTTGCTGAGTTTTAGCTTCATACACGCCATGTTTCCTTCCATGTTGGCCATTGTAAACTTCTGAAATGATATGTTTTATAAGGACACTAAGGGCGGAGGGGGTCATGGCAAAAGTGTACTCGATTATCCTCCCCTATAGATGGGTAACCAACCGGGTTAAAACCCGACACTGGGTTCAATCCCAGCAGTTATCACCCACTTTGATGTATTGGCTGAAATGGGTGATAACTGAGTTTTAACCCACTCAGGTTTTGAACCCTGGTTACCCATTTATACTATCCTCCTGATTCGAAGGTTGGATCTGACCTTAAAAGACATAGGTATCTATTATTATGAAATAATTTCCCCTAAATCTCTGAACTAAAAAAACTACTGAAAGGATTTTCATGCGGTTTTTACCAATGGATGAGGTGAGTTATGAGGAAGGTTTTGGTGTGTGTGAAGCCGGGGTAAAAGACAATAATAGATATTTATGAAATGTTTAAAATATCTTCATCATCTCATCATAATCAAGAAGAAGAGTTTAAAAGAATTTAGCAGCAGAGTTTAAAAGTTTATAGTTACCTTACTAAACCTTACCTATCTCTTTGAAGTCGGTCAAAATTGGATTTGTTCCAGCTCCAAAATTCCCTTAAAACAGTAAAACGCCATTAAGATTATGTGGATAAAATTGAACGCTACTAACCTTTTATATATCTTAAAGTGATCTATTAAATCATAAATAGGTACGTTGATTTAGTTCTTATTGGCCCTAAACACAAATTGTTTTTAAAAATTATTTCTAAAAGATCTTGTTCCATTTCCATTTGAGAGAGACATGTCGATGTCATATCATGACATTAATGTTGAAATCTGACATTGACTTAAACTAGAAGTCCTATAAAAATGGTAACGTTGAGTGTTGGGGCAATAATCGATTATGTAATCAGACAGATTTCATATGATCATCCCACCCATAGAGATAATAATCACTACGTTATGGCACAGACATATAATAATAGTAAGCAGACAGAACATGTCATTTGAAATTGCATGGCAAAAACACACACTAAGATTATTATTCACACAACGACAAAATACAGGGTCGGATCTGAGATAATTAATTATGTTCAATAGTGTAGCAAAACCAAAAATTTTGAGACGCTGAATCTTGTGCCGTGCGCGGTATGCGGACGGATCTGCATCAGCTTTTTACAATGGGAAATTCTATCCCTTTTTGGGAAAAAATACTAGTCATTAAATAAATAAAATTTATTTAAAATCACGTGCAATGAAACATTGCAATGATGTTGATGGTTGCTGGCGTCCATTCACTGTCCTGGTACTCGTAGTACGTAAGAGAAATACTCCCCATAACCTAGTTCTCTTTCTTGAGGTATTATTTTCTGGCATATTTTCCTTGTCCTGAAACAAAATTCACTGTCAGTATTTTTATAAAATGTGCATTTTAATCTTCAAGAAAGAATTCCTGATATTTTTATAGAATAGGTATTAAATTCGTATATTTGCCTTGATTCGGCCCAGCCATAGTAAACAAAACTGGATCTGTCAAATGATCTATGCTATTTACGAAATTATTAAATTACTTGTAGTATTTCTTATGAAATGGTTATAATTAATACACTACTTTATAAAATAAATAATGATATTGGTGATAAATAGCATTCAAAAGTCTAATAATGGTTATTGTTTCAAAAATAACACGAAATTGTATATTATCATTGGGCACGTCAAAAAACATGAATTGCTTACCGATGAACGATATTCCAGGAATATTTTTATAAAAAACACTTCCACACATTGTACACGTTGCATTTTATCATTTCTATTGGGTTTAAAAGCACAAAACAGTAAAAAATAATTTTAAATATATATGACAACTATGACAACACAACAAACATGACAGTTAAGAACATTTCGCATGAAAAAACCGGCTCGGATTTTAAATCTTTCAGTGTAGTGGTTCGTGTTGCAATACATTGCAATGCTAAGGAAGGAAAGGGACAGAGTTATGTGACAGTCCTTATCATGAACAGGATGCAAATATTGTCAAATATCATCAGTGTGTGTGTGAAATTTGTGTTCCTTCTAGAGATGGGCATTTACCCGATAAATTTCCGAGACTCGGAAATTTATCCATTTATACCCATATTTTCCCAGGAATTTTTAATTTATACCGGGTAAAAATTAAAATCAATTAAAATGTTTGTAATTACGATATTTTACAATATATCGTTTAGATTTATTATGAAATAAGCACATATTTAGTTTTTAAATTAAGTACTGTGTAAAAAAGTACTTATAAAGTGTACAATTTACGTTTTGGTTACAAAAAGACCTGACAAGATATAGGTATCTTTATTCTGACTCATTCGCAGCCAACTGGTTTTAGACGATAAATGTTATGCCGGGGCGACGAACAAGTTTGCCAAATGCCGGAATTCTATTGAACGGCTAGGCGATCATCGAATCGTAAGGCCCGCCTTACACGAATGTCAGCCAACTTAATTACACTCTCTCTCTCTCTCTCTCTGTCAGAGGAAAGACGTCCACTGCTGGACAAAGGCCTCCCCCAAGGATTTCCATAACGACCGGATGCGGGCAGCGCAGGACCGGTCGTTATGGAACTTAATTACTAACTCTCTCAAAAACACGCTTGCATAAAATTTTATCGATAGAAAAATATTGCGAAGTTACCTCCAAATCCTAACTAATATTATAAATGTGAAAGTGAGTTTGTTTGTTACCTCTTCACGCTTTATCTACTCAACCAATCTTCCTATTTCACATACACATAGTTAGAAGTACTAAGAAGGACATAGGATACTTTTCATCCCGGGAAAAAGCACTGTTCCCGAAGGAAATTCACGCGGGCGAAGCTGCGGGCAAAAGTTAGTCTATAATACAACTGAAGATGTTTTGATTTTTTTGTAAATTCTACTTTAAACAGCCATATACTTTAAATGCATCATTATTTTCAAAATATTATTTGAATACATATGATTTTAAATCTGTTGTTTATGTTTTTTTTTATATTTGAACCGAAAACAACTAGTTATTTATCTTCCTTATAATCAAAACACACCTAATATTTATACTTTAATTATTATTTTATCAGTATTAAAGAAAATAAGGATAATTTACTTTCATTTTAATTTCTTCCCGGTATAAATAAAAAATATCGGGTATAAATAGGTATAAATTAATTTTTACCCATTCTACCCATTCTTTCCCATTTTTACCTTCCGGAAATTTATCCAAGCGTCCATCTCTAGTTCCTTCTGCTTATATTTAAAAAAAAAAATTTACTTCTGTGTGTTATACACCCCAACAGACATATAATAATAGTAAGCAGACTGAACATGTCATTTTGTGTTAAAACCTCCTGTATTTAGTCCTAGCCGCTAAGAATTTTTAAATTATAAAAATATGTTGCTAAGTTTTGTTGTTGTTCGTTGTCATGTAAACTTTCCTATGTGATAAAAATTACAAGAGATTTACATGGTTATTTTATTCATTGAATATTAATAACATATTGTTTCATCATTGGTTATGGGCCGATTACTGTAAATCCCTATACCTAGTATGTGTTAATATATTATATTATTTGTGAGTACTTATAGTAAAATAATATTTTACAAAATGGTTGAAAACATCGGAAACGAAAATATTTCACTAACCAATTTAATTGTAAGTACCGGTTCTAAT
Source organism: Ephestia elutella (assembly GCA_018467065.1). NCBI lineage: Eukaryota > Metazoa > Arthropoda > Insecta > Lepidoptera > Pyralidae > Ephestia > Ephestia elutella. Next base: position 11,220,541 of record CM031594.1, on the reverse strand, counting down.
ATGTCCATTGGTAAATTAGAAGGAGTAAATAATTATGCCACTTGGAAATTCCAAATGAAGTTGTTATTGATAGACAATGGTTTATGGGAGTTTGCTGATGGATCTGGTGATGCAACTAAGAATCCCACGAAAGATCAAAAAGCATATGCAAAGATTTGTTTGAACATTCAACCCATTTGCTACCCACATGTCAAAAATGCAAAGACAGCTTCTGAAGCATGGAAAAACTTAAAATCTGCATATGAGAATGCTGGCATAAGTCGTAGACTTTCTTTAAAGAGAAAACTAGCTCAAATTAAATATGAACAGTATGATTGCATGGATCATTATCTTGGAAATATTATTTCTGTAACGCAAGAGTTAGCTGATATTGGATGCATTATTGATGACGAAGAATTGGCAGAATTGATGTTGATTGGCTTGCCAACTGAGTTTGATCCACTGATCATGGCAATGGAAGCCTCAAACACAAAATTAACTTCTGATTTTGTTAAATGCCAATTAATTCAAAGTGAGTTCAAGAAACAGTCGTCCAGTTCATATTTGAAACCATCCGAAAAGATTTTAATGGCAAAGAACAAATTTGTTCCTATCTGTCACAACTGTCATGTAAAAGGACACATCAAGCCCAAATGTCCTAAGTTGAAGAAGAATTTAAAGAAGAATACAAATAACGATTCAACTCAAGAGGCTTCTTCGTCTAAAAAGGGAATTAATGCTTCTTTATTTTCAACTGAGACTGCCTTAGTTAGTGATGTTTGTGATCGCGATAGCTGGATTTTAGATTCAGGTTGCACTAGTCATATGACTAATCGAAAGGATTGGTTGGAAAATTACTCTTCTGATGTTAAAACACAAATTACTACTGCCAATAGCGATACAATGTGTAGCGAAGGCGTAGGGAATGTCAATGTGACGTTATGTAATAACGAAGTTAAAGTTATTACTGATACTTTGTTTGTACCACAAGTAGCGGCAAATCTTTTGTCTGTAAGCAAAGTGGCAGCAAAAGGTTATGTTTTAATATTTGATATAAATAAATGTAATGTTTACAGGAGGGATAATGTGTCTATTACTGGGTCCTGTGAGCTACAAGCTACTAATGTGGGCGGTATCTACAAGGTTGATGGAAAAGAGGAATGTTATACAACTTTATTAAACCAAGAGCCTAAGATTACTGAAGGTAAAGCTTTTGTATCCAATAATTATTTATTGGAGCTATGGCATCGTCGCCTAGGACACTTAAGTTTTAAAGGTATGTTAGTCCTTCGTGATTCTTTAGCCCGCGGTATTAAATTTCCAAATGGAAAATTAAATTCTTGTTCTCCATGCATTGAAGGAAAACAGAAGAGTAAAACTTTTCCTCATGGTCCGGCTCATAGGAGCGTGACAAAATTAGATTTAATCCACACAGATATTTGTCGACCTATGTCTGTTAATAGTTGGAGCGGTAGCCGTTATTTTATTACTTTTACTGACGATTTTACGCGAAAATTATTTATTTATTTTTTGGATCGTAAAGATCAAACTACTGTTTTGAATACTTTTATTGAATTCAAAAAGGTTGTTGAAAATCAAACCGATCTCAAGATTAAGCGTGTTAGAAGTGATAACGGGACAGAATATTGTAACAAAAGTTTGGTGAATTATTTTAAGCAATGCGGAATTATCCACGAAACAACTGTTCCATACACACCCCAACAAAATGGCGTCAGTGAGCGGCTTAACAGAACGTTAATGGAAAAAGCTAGAGCAATGTTGCAAGACGCTGGTTTAGATAAAAAATATTGGGCTGAAGCAGTCAACACTGCTTGTTATTTAAAGAATCGTAGTCCTACTGCTGCTTTAAATAAAGCTACTCCTGAAGAGTTATGGACTGGTTCTAAAGTTAACCTCAGTCACCTTAGAGTCTTTGGTTGTACCGCATATGCCCTTACACCACAATGTCAGCGTACAAAGCTTGATCCTAAATCAAAGCCTTACATTATGTTAGGATATTGTGATCACACAAAAGGTTATAGACTTGGTGATTCAGCTGATGGTAGCAAAATTATAAAAGCTCGTTCAGTAGAGTTTATAGAAACTGTCAGAGGTATTCTGTGCAAAGCAATAGAGTCGAAAGAGAATTCAAATGATTCAGTTAATACTGTTGAAGTTTCGGTATATAATTTGAACACTCCTCGACAAAATATTATGGAATCTGACGTTGATGAATATGCTACACCAGATGCTTTATCTATCCATTCTGAAATTCAGGAACCCATTATTAATGAACCTATTGTTCAAGAAACGATACCATTTCATGAACAAGGTGCTGCTGATTCACTATTGAATAATATTCAAAATTCTCCAAATATTGATTCTGAGCCTATGAGTTTTGCATCAGAATCAGAGGTACATGAACACGCTAGACCTGTACGTACACGCGGTCGTCCTAAACATTTTGACGATTATGAAATGAACTATTTCACTGAAGTAAGCTTGATGGGGCGCTGTGAACCTCGAACGTATAATGAAGCTATGAAGTCTGATAAAAACAGAAAATGGTTAGAGGCCATGAAAGAGGAATATAATTCTCTCATATCACATGGAGTCTGGAAACTTGTAGAACGATCAAAAGATAGTAACGTAATTAAATGCAAGTGGATCTTCAAAGAAAAAAGTTGATCCGAGTGGTAATTTTGAGAAATTCAAAGCTCGTTTAGTTGCAAAAGGGTTTACCCAGCAATATGGCATTGACTTTGAAGAAACCTTTGCACCTGTCGTTAGACATTGTACTTTACGTTTACTTTTGGCAATAGGTATTGAAAATGATATGGACATTGAACATGTTGATGTTAATACAGCATTTCTTAATGGAGACCTCAATGAACGTATTTATATGGAACAACCCACCGGTTTTGTAATTGAGGGGCAGAATAAAGTCTGTTTACCAGTGGCGTAGGGTGAATAAAAATAAAGGTAAAGCCGGGTCATATCTATCTTAATTTGTAACGTGTAAAAAAACATGCAATAAATTACATACCTACCATAAATTAAGTGTGTAGGTAGACTACAACCTATTTGTAATAATGCCGCAATTTCTCACCTAACAGCCTACGTGACGACAAGAATCAAACAAACACTAAACAATATAGGTAATATACCACAATCAAGCTAATCACTTATCACAATTATAAATTAGGATACGAATGCGCGCGAAACGATAGCAAGGTAGGGTGACTGACCTGACAGAGGCAATCGGCAGCGCGAATAAATTGCTCTGATTGGACGAAAACTTTTGGTAAGCTATCTGAGATCGGCTTAAAATCGCTGACATATCGACGTGTGGTTGTATGTAGTAGTAATGTGTATGTGTGCGTGAATTGCATACATTTTTAAAATTCGAATTCCCAATATTATGAGCGGGTTCCCCAGCCGCGATACCGCGGCATGCGTCCTACGATAGTGAAATCGTGTATGTGTGCGTTTGCGGGGTTTCAAATACATTGCGTATTTTGTGTCCAGCATATTGAATAATAATTTTCAAAGCGCGCAATGTAATTATGTGCGCTTAATTAATCACGCTCTCATATAAAATTACCTTAATGTGTAATGCCGGCGATCCTCGGCTTATGGTATGACAGTGTCATATAAGTATATGAGTATAGATTTTTGTGCAAGAGTAAAAATAATATTTGTACATATATTTAAATCTGCTAAGGGAAGCCGGTAGGAATCGTGTTCTAAGGAGGCTTCGCCACTGCTGTTTACTAAAGAAAAGCTTATATGGACTCAAACAAGCAAGTAGAGCCTGGAATGAAAAAGTACACAAAGTTTTAGTTAGCAATGGCTTCACACAACTAAAAACTGAGAAATGTGTTTACTTCAAAAATAAGGTAATTATAGCCTTATACGTAGATGACTTCTTCATATTCAGTTCCAATGAACATGAAAAGAAACTGCTTTATAAATTACTCAGTTCCAACTTCAAAATCAAAATACTTGGACCTGTGAAACAAGCATGCATGAAGGTGGAGAGGAACCGAGAGCAAGGCACCTTGAAGTTAAGTCAATCTGAATACGTTAAAAACCTTTTAATTAAATTTGGTATGAATGATTGTCACAGCATAGCGACTCCAATGGAAGTTAATTTTAATATTCCAAAAGCAGATACTGTGGATTCTAGGTTTCCGTATCAGGAACTAATAGGAAGCTTGATGTATCTCGCGGTTTGCACTCGTCCTGATATAGCATTTGCGTGCAGTAAGCTTAGTCAATATAACACATGTTATAATGAATCTCACTGGATCGCTGCTAAACGAGTTCTGCGATATCTTTCGGGTACAACTGACTACGGACTCAATTTCAAAAGAGGAAATAACGAAGTTATTATTTCATCCGACGCAGATTGGGCGGGGGATATTACTGATAGAAAATCTTATTCGGGTTTTGTAAGTAGGTTCGGTAATTGCATTATAAACTGGCATAGCCATAAGCAACAAAACGTGGCCTGTTCTAGCACAGAAGCCGAATATTATGCCCTTGGCAATGCAGTGAAGGAGGCGAAATTTATCCGCAACTTCTTGCAGGAGCTTAATTTTAAACAATGTATAGAATCAAGAAAGGTCATCACCATTTATAATGATAATCGTAGTACGTTGAAAATGGTGGAAAATGAATGCTTTCGTAGGACCAAACACATAGACGTACATCATCACTTCATACGAGAATGTGTTGATCGGAAACTTATTCGTTTAGATTACAAACCCTCTTCTGAGTTAGAAGCAGACCTTTTTACAAAAGCTTTACCTAGGGTAAAACACAATTATTTCGTTAAGTGTTTAGGTTTAACATAACGCTCTTCTTTTTGATTACTTTTGATATTGTACTCTCGCATTATGCTTGCAGTTCTGTTTCAGAGTTTTAGTGCATAGTTTGCTCGAGTAAGGGGCAGTGTTAAAACCTCCTGTATTTAGTCCTAGCCGCTAAGAATTTTTAAATTATAAAAATATGTTGCTAAGTTTTGTTGTTGTTCGTTGTCATGTAAACTTTCCTATGTGATAAAAATTACAAGAGATTTACATGGTTATTTTATTCATTGAATATTAATAACATATTGTTTCATCAATTTGAAATTGCATGGCAAAAACACACACTAAGATTATTATTCACACAACGACAGAATACAGGGTCGGATCTAAGATAATTAATTATATTCAGTACAGTGTAGCAAAACCAAAAATTTTGAGACGCTGAATCTTAAGCCGTGCGCGGTATGCGGACGGATCTGCATCAGCTTTTTACAATGGGAAATTCTATCCCTTTTGGGAAAAAAATACTAGTCATTAAATCAATAAAATTTATTTTAAATTATTAAAAATCACGTGCAATGAAACATTGCAATGATGTTAATGGTTTCTGGCGTCCATTCACTGTCCTGGTACTCGTAGTACGTAAGAGAAATACTCCCCATAACAGTTCTCTTTCTTGAGGTATTATTTTATGGCATATTTTCCTTGTCCTGAAATAAAATTCACTGTCAGTATTTTGATAAAATGTGCATTTTAATCTTCAAGAAAGAATTCCTAAGATTTTTATTAAATAGGTACTAAATTCGTATATTTGCCTTGATTCGGCCCAGCCATAGTAAACAAAACTGGATCTGTCAAATGATCTATGCTATTTACGAAATTATTATACCTACTAGGTCATAGATTAGTTAAATCATACTTGAAAGCTTCCTAACAAACAGCACACTAAAAGCCGGTGATTCTATGTCGAACGTTTTGGGTGGTTATCTTTATAATACATTATGATACAAGTGTCCAAAGTTGGTCATTACGCACAAGAGGCGAGATTGGCGCGCGAGCCGAAGGCGAGCGCGCTAATAAAGCCGAGTGTGCGTAATGACCAAATGGACACGTGTATCATACGACGTTTTTCAACACACTTGTGAGTAAAAAAAGTAATGTGGTCCTAACATCTAATTATCGAAAAACTATTGCACCCTTTTGTCATTCCTCCACTTTATAAAACATTCGTATGCCGCCAAATACTTACTTTTGATTTTGGAGGCAATAAACTATTACTTGCATTACGCGCCTCGTTAATGATTTCAGGTGGAGTTAAATATATTCTTCCATACTAGTCGACATTTTATTAAATATTTAATATGCTAACATATAATAAATATAGTCTTGTTTTTTATTCGCGTGCCGCCGCCCGCCGACTAGCGCCGTGTGCAGGGAGCGCGCGGCGGCGCACGCTGCGGATGGTATATCGCCATACAGCCAGTGCTTGGCTGTATAAAAATCATTATCTTTGCTTATAAAAACTGTTGTTATTTTCCCTATTTGATCTTATATGTATTATGCGGCTAAATTAAAAATGCTTTTTGGAACTCATTACACGCATTAGTTTTCTATCTTTTGTATAGCGCAGTATGGTAATTTTTATTTCCAAACACCTCCGTAATATATTCGTAATACCTTCGTAATATATGGCATTATGGGCCTAAATTCGATGTAATAAGACCCACTTTACGAGCAAGTGTGTTGAAAATTAATTTACGTCAGTGTCAAATGAAGTAAATGTCAATGCCTGTACGTGTAATCAATCACGCTCGGCAAAGAGTATATAATCACTACGCTCGGTTGTTTGTTTTGTTTCTTGCGATGAGAAATAAAGAGAGAAAATATATTTAAAAATTATGAAGAAATTAATACCTATATGTAATTAAATTATTGTGAAGAATGTGAAGTAGGTAGTCTTAAATATAGCATAAAGCTATACTTACACAAACAGTATTATTTGTTGTGGCCATGGATTTTCTTGGAAATATCGTCAATTTTCTAAACAAGAAACTTTGCTTTCTATGTTTTAAGAGATGCGAAAATTTAGAGAGTATCACGAAGACCTTCTATATCTGCGATGAGGATAACAACACTATGACCTGTATTCAGAGTATGATGAAGTACTTATTTCCAACGCGTGTAAGTAAACAGTTTAATACACTGCGACCGAAAGTGATTGTGACTTCGTAGATACTTACTACGTTTTTGTTATATTTGATTTTATTAAAACTTTGCCAGTAACTTCGTCCACTTGTAATTTATTATTGCGAATATCTCAGGTTCTTAGTATCAAGTTGACACCAGTGCCAGTATTTAAGTCGTAACTTCAGTATCAATTTTTATTCAGTAGTTTTTACATGATGCATGCTCAAACATGCAGACAGGCAAAAATTAAAATCAGTTTGTTTCTATTTTCTCGTTGGACTTTATATGAAGACAATTATCAGACACTGACCAGGCATAGTTTTACTTTACTTAATACTTTTCTATATTTTTACAGGAAATAATATCCAACGAAGTATGCCAGGATTGTATTAAGCTGATTTTATCTATGTATCTAATTTTACATAGATACGATACCAAGAAAGTATTGTTCAGTATGATTATAGATGACATGTTGAATAGTACTTCTGAAGATATAAAAATTACTGATCATCCATTAAGTTTGCATCTGAAGATACCAAAATCTGAAAAAGAATTAAACGAAAATAATACTAATATACCTGATTATGTGAAATTGGATTCTCAAAAACAATGTAAACAATTTAATAATAATCCTACGAATAAAGCTACAATTTGTGATGTATGTGGGAAAGTTTGTAAGACACCTTACTCATTAAAACAACATCTAAATTGTCACAGTCAAAAGAGTTGCCCATATTGCTTGAAAGTTTTAAAAACACATGCACATTTCAAACTACATGTGAAAAGACATGAAGGAATTGAAAAGAAAAAACGAAAGGATGTGAATTTCCATTATTGTAATGACTGTGAATATAGAAGCGTAAATAAATGTAGTTTTCAAGCACATATAAATAAATATCACCTCAAAGTACGACCGTTTGTTTGTGAAATATGTACAAAAGGGTTTTATAAGAAGAGCAATCTGACTGAACACATGCTGACACATAAGAATAAGAAAAATTTAACTTGTGAACAATGTGGTGAGCGTTTTATCTATAAAAAAACGTTGATAGACCATATCCGTTTACATAATGGTGTCAAGCCATTTCAATGTGATATTTGTCAAGCAAAATTTGTTACGTCCGGTCGTTGATCAGACCATATGAAACGTAAGCATGGTGAAAAAGAAGAATTCTGTAACATTTGCTGTAAAACATTTAGCCTGAAAAAGGATTTGAATTCGCACATTAAAAGGGTTCATGTTGAATCTACAGAAAGTTTTTAAGGAACTTTTCTAGAGACAAATTATGTGATTTTTAAGATTGATTTTAGTTTGTAATTTGGTGAGACTTTGTTTCTGTAAACATTTTATATTGTTAGGTAAGAGTACTTCTATTTTCAGCCCATATTAGCCTACTGCTGGACATAGGCCTCCCTTTCTGACGCCACTTACTATGGTACTGTGCAAGTCTCATCCATCGGGCTTACTAACTTATTTATTTGTGATTAAAAGATATAGGTAAATTAAACTAAACTATAGCGTGACTTGTTCTATTAGGGTGCCTTAATTCTTACTAAGTACGTACTTAAATTAATTAAGATATGGGTATATGAATAAAAAACAAAATAAAAATCTTACATTTTTATTTTATAAAAAAATAAGGTACAAAAGGCATTTTTTATAACAATTTTGCAAGTATTATTTTTACACTATACAATAAATATCTAAGTACTGCAGTATCATGAGTATTATTAATGTAAGTCTTAAATATAAAGGTCTAGTCAGATGCTGTAGTTTTAATTTTTTAATGGCATCGGAAAAAGTTTTGTTGTTTGTAGTTGTTTTATTAAGTCGTATATAATATATCTGATATTATATCCGACGTTTTTCCTCGTCGAAAATACATCAAATCAATATTATTTTTCTTTTGTAAAAAACAAAACAGTATTTATAAGTAATTATGAAACATTTAATTATTTATGTTAAACAATTTAGTAATCACATTTCTTGTTTCCATATTATTTTACAGCACATAAAGCAAACTTAATTATAGGTATAAACAAACGGTAAGCTCATTATGAGCTAAAAATTTAGGGACCTCAAATTAAAATAAAGATTACACTAATTGGTAACTGTTTCGGTAACTATGCATATCACTAAAGTTCATTTTTTATATCGACGTTCTACGGATTCTGGATATATCTATCTATTTTAAAATATCCTTTAGGCGTTAACTTTTTTTTCAATTTAATCCAATTAAATGTAAGGTTTTTTTTAAGTTGTACATCTGAATCATTAGAACTTTCTGGATTTATCTGTCAGCTTATAAGCAGCAAATTATTAAAAAGATACTAAAATTGCATTTCTGTAAAATAGTTATCAGTCGGTACCGTAGAAACTCCATAAAACAGCATAAAATAATGATCACATTTCGCGTTACACGTTGGGCGCCAAAATTATCGTCACACGTTGGGCGCCAATTTCTAATACTGGTAGCCTCCACCTTGGCTTGGGGGCACGTAGGGCTGGCCGGGTCCGCTGGGGGACCCGGGACCTCCGGCTGGAGTAGCCAGGCTGCTGATCGGGGTACCTAGCTTCGCCTTCGTAGCTTACCTGTGAATATTTTTAAATACATACATTATAATCTTTAGTAGGATTCCTATTGGCTGAGGGCCGTAGTCATTATATGAAATTGACCACACAATTTTTTTGGACATATTAATGGAGTGGTTTACCATTGCCTTCTCATGCACAGAATTGCTGATAAAATAATTTAATGTGTGATACGAGTAAAATAGAGTTAAGATATCATCACGATGTTAAAGTGCATGTGCGCTTACTTCTTTCACTACAGGCACCGACGTTATATACAGGGTTATTTGTAATAAACGCAAAACCTTCCTAGGGGTGAAAGTACTCATAAATATGAACATCTTTTTGTATGGGACCGACTCTGAAATCTCAAAAAAAAAAATCAGCTGTTCCGTACAATTTGCAATACCTACTCGCCCAAAATGTATGGAGCAGCTGATTTTTTTTTTGACATTTCAGATTCGGTCCCATACAAAAAGATGTTCATATTTATGAGTACTTTCACCCCTATGAAGGTTTTGCGTTTAATACAAATAACCCTGTATATAGATCTACAGATAAAGTATCTATCACGTCTTTATAGTAGACAGCCAAGAGTTGTGAGACTCGAAAGTACCTGAATAGTGGGGTTATTGGTGGAATGGAAATTCAGATTTATTGACAGGTTGGTATGGTAGCCCATCACCTATGAGAAGGATCCCCAGTTTATTGATTGGCTTTTACAATCTGCCCATGAATCCAGAAGCAGCTGGCCTAGCATAAAAATGTACGTTATTTTTAACTCCAGCCAGCATCTTTTACTCACCTCAGCGTTGAAGCCGTTCTTCCAATCAGCGGTGTACTTGACAATCTGCGTGCGGCCATCAGGCAGCGCCACTCGGTACTCGCCGCGCGTGACGTCACCGTCCGAAATGGCATTGTGGCTGTAGTCGTTGCCATCCTCGTTCACAGCGTATGAGAAGTCGAAGGGCATTCCTGGCTCGTGGTGGTGGTGTTCATCATGGTGGTCGTGGTGGTGCTCCTGGAATAATATAAATACAAATTTACACACAACATCACGTTAAAATAATTCTAATTAGGTCGTAAGTTTTTGCGTAAATCGGCAAGCCACATAGGGAACAAATGTTTGGCCATGCCGCCACCGGTCCTGGCAGAAGGGAAAAACCCAAGAGCTGGCTTGATGTCGTCAAGGAGGATATGCGTGCCAATGGTCTCACAACTAAGGATGCCGAAGACCGTGCGAAGTGGAGAAGAAAAAGTAGGTAAGCGGACCCTGGGATCCGACGCGTACGCTGAGGATGCAACCGGGAAAACGTTTAGATAAGAGAGAGACTTCTTAACGGCTAAACCGATTTCCATGAATCATGGCTAAGAACACTCTCGATTAAGTCAGGCTAAGGCTAGATCATCCGTTTGGGAGCTATGATGCACAGATATACAATACACATACACGTCAATAACAATCCTCTTTTTTACATAAAAATTGTGGAATTATTGTAGTGGTGATGTAGTACTAGTTTTTGACATGAGCTTGACTTGTATAAGAACTAACATGGCGACCCCCCATTAAAAGTTGGGCATTAAAGCAGAAAATGCGAGTGCCTTTATTGTTATTGTTACTCTTAAATGCCATGAGTAATATATCATTATGATTAATTTTAAATCTAGATAATGTAACGTGATTGATGGCCTAGTTTACTGTAACCTGTAATAATAAAAGCGGTTATTTGATAACCCTTAAATTCGCTTTGTTGTATTACAGTAGGTACTTATATTAATTCTGTGGCATTACTGCAACATACCACAAATCGAACGAAATAACTGAAATTTTAATCATCATAAAAATTTCTTATGGTATTTTACCTACCACTGATTATACTTACCTAATTGGAACGGGAGTAAATTAAACGACAATAGAAGAAATCAAATGACTTATTCGATATTACATCTTTACCATTATTACATCTTTACAAACAAAACATAAAAACCACTTGAAATAGTTGGTACGAATTCACGAAGGTGATATAAAATTGGTCAAGCAGTTATCGTAAAAATTACACCATAAATATAAATCGCAAAAGTTTCGCAATTTTTTATAGAAAAATGAATACGAACGCGGCTTGAACAAGAAAAATGGATACATGTTTACTTCTTATTTGCGTAAGACTGCTTAAAAATATAATTATTTATTTATTTATATTTTTTTGTCTTTTCCGAGACAACTCAGTTATTTTAGGCGTCTATAAGATCCACGTTTCGATTCTCAGGGCAGGCAAGTATTTGTACTTATTTGCACTGATACTTGCCCGCGGTTCTGGGACAGATGCATTAGTATTTGTGCTTATATCCATCGGATCCACAACACCTGTAGATGTAGTTTGAGGGCCGTTGTGTGTTGTCATTTATTTCATTTATTAGGTTATATTTTAAAAGGTTGCCTGGGGATAAAAGTATGAATAAAAGTTCATGTCATCTAAAAGATAAGTGACTGGTGATCTTATTTCTACTACAAAATTCACAAAAAATTTGTAGAATAATTTATTATTTGTCATTTTCAGATCTCTATAGCCGTTATTTCAAATTCCTATGGATCCATACATAATGACCCAGGTGAGCTTAACAATTTATTTTGTACTAGCCACGTCCTGTGGCTCCGCTCCGCGGGAATTTCGGGTTAAAAAGTATTATATATGCTACTCCGGGTATTTTTCTACCCATGTACCAAATTCCATTAAAATCCATGTAGTAGATTTAAGTGATTATATAATAAACATAGTCACACACATCCAAACTTTCGCATTTATAGTAATGTATTCTATATCCTCTATACTCAATACCAGACCCTTTGATCGTGTGTTAAGGGGGGTTAGGCGGTCAGCGAAAATTCATATGAAGCGGCTGAGGCGGGGGGGGGACGTCCCGGTTGCGCGCCATTCACATTTTTATCAAAAAGTAAATAGAAATGTTTAGTTTTTCAAAAATTTAAATCAGTCACGAAATCGAAAAGGTAAAATACCTTTGTGTTGGTGATTTTAAAACATTTTTTATTATAAAACACGGGTGTTATCTGTATTCATATGAAATTTTAGAGGTAATTTCAGGATTTTTTTCTATCGAGCAAAATTTTTCCCATCGTGTTTTGGAAACAGTCCTCCCTTTAAACATACGTTCTACAATACATATCAGAAATTTCAGGGCGAAAACTCTTCAATTCTTTAAACAGCAGCTTATAGAAAACAGCCAATATTGCCGTTTTCACTTACTGAGAGCCCTTAAGCTAAAGCACAGGGCAGGCGTTTCATAGAAACGGCGCGTCAAATATACCTACTACTACTACAAATGAAACTATGTATCCGTGAACACGTCAGTAACACGTCAATGTGTGCGTTGTCATAGTCGAACGTCCCACAACTACACAAGAACGGGGGAAAAGTGTGGGATGTGCGGGGGGTGCCATATTGCGGGAGGGGCAGGGAGTATCCTTTCTGTACGTAGTACTTGTATTACTTCTGTGCCTGATGAGGTGTTCATTATTATTTTGATAAAATGTTTATTTTTTCAGTAGAGTCATGTTTGGTATACTCACAATATAATATCATATTACAGATTCAGATTCATTACGTAAAGATTATGGCAGTGAGTATCATTTGCTTATTACTGTTTTGCAATAAATAAATATATAGGGACAAATCACTGTTTGAGTTAGCCCCAAAGTAAGTTCGAGGCTTGTGCTATGGGATACTAACTCAACGATACTATATTTTATAACAAATACATACTTATATAGATAAACATCCAAGACCCAGGCCAATCTGAAAAAGATAATTTTCCATCTTGACCCGACCGGGGATCGACCCGGGACCTCCGGTGTGGCAGTCCGGCGTGATGACCGTTAGCCCACGGAGGTCGTCAAACAGGTAGGTAATTTATAACAGACAGTCATACTACACAATATTAGCACTCTCAACATTTACCTACTTATATTTTTTTTATTTCAATTTCAGACGACAGGCAAAAGCTATTAGATTTAGGTAAGAAACATTGTTCCGTTTTCAACGTAAACTTCGTTTACTTTTCAATTCGAATTTCGCGCGCGTTATCGACGCACTTGTCAATCATCATGATTCGTCGTGCTGCAGGCGATTTAGCCAATGGAGCGCCCGGATTACCGCCGGCGCATGTACTATCCTACCGGCGTCTTGGAATACAGCGCCATAGGCTGGTGGCAGAACCAGTAAACTATTCTGAGTCTGGACGTTGAATCGAAGGCGCGCGCGCACCAAACATTACATCTTTTTTACTCAATTATCCTAATCAAACTTCAAGTGCTCAACAGTTTTTTTGGAACTTTATAATCGTGTGTGGCTGGCCGGCCAGGTGTCCCAAGGAAGAACAATTCGTGAGGAATCGTGCACGAAACCTGCCTACGTGGTAAGTGATCTGTGCATTGTTTCTATTGTCTAAATCGTCTGTAACGCATATTAACGGCGAATGCTCCCAGCATTCGATCCAATGTGGTGATTGACAGTGTACAATTGCTATTTATCGAGTCAATTTAGCCAAATTTTTTTGGTGCCGAAACCCGGGAACTTTGGATACCTACCTTCAGTCTGCCGCCAAATACCAATTCGATTTAGTAATTGCTACTTCATTTACCGTATTCCACGCTTATTATACTTACTAGTACAGCTAAAACGAATAAACATAACATTTTGTTTCAATTACTAATCGGAAAACAAGTCTTTGTTCCATTTTGTTTTGTTGAGTACCTTACCTACCGTTTATCGATTTAAGATGGCTTCCATCAGTTTCTAGAATATTTGTTGAAAATAAATTCTTTTGTCGTTTTATACTTATTAGCATAAAATTATCTACCGTTTTACCGTTCGCAATAATACAATATTGCAAATCCACCTTCTCATAATTTTATGTTGATAGTTCGTTATAACTCGACTACTTTTTCCAACCGTTCAACGTTTCCTCTTGATATTTATTTATCGAAAATTTATTTCGTTTCAAATTACGAAATATTTTTTATCGTGACGTTGTATCGTTTATCGTATCATATTTTCAACGAATTTTGGTGCGTTCACATTTTCATTATTACCGTTTTAGGTTAAAAATCATAGTTTTTTGTTTTTACAAAAACTGATTTTTATTTTTTTTTATTTACCGTACATTAACGAATATCGCAAACCGTTTTTAGTGTTCCTAACGCTCATTTAATTCATCCTTATCAATTTAATTTATTTCAATTTAAAACTCAGGTGACCGAGGTGACAATATTACCTGTTGTCGTGTAATACCGCCCCAGTGATTCTCGTCGATTCTTGTGAACGCGGTCTCGCTGAAGACGTTCGCAACTAAACTTTTTTATCGAATCCGAATATTTGTTGCTATCAGGTTTTATTGTTTTGATATTAATTATGTCTTTACTATCAAGGCGTAAATCTAAACCTACTATTAAAAAGGGTATCGAAAATACGTACACTATTAATAATTTGCCCAGTTTGCGACGTAAACGAACTATAGCATATAATCGCTTAACGAAGGCTTTGGAAGTAGGTACCTTAGCCAATACCGATGAATCACAAGTAGGGTTATTTCTTTCATATTGTCATGAAATAAAAACGACTGCTGATAGTTTTCATGACTCCCATTTTATTATTTTGGACCTTCTTAAGGATGATGCCGATGAGGAGGACGATGAACTTCAGGATCGATTTGACGAATTGTATTTTCAAGTGTTGGCAATTCAACGAAAATTTGAACAACGTTCATCTCAACAAGCTGACACTTCGAAACATAATTCATTGACCGGTTCGCACAGTGGAAATATGCGGTTACCAAAAATTTCGTTGCCAACTTTTTCCGGTGCTATCAAGGAATGGCCTGAGTTCATTGCAACTTATAACGCGTTGATACATGATTCTACCTCCTTATGTAATATTGAGAAATTTCACTATCTCGTGTCAGTTTTAAGTGGTGATGCTTTATCGTTCATTAGAACTTTTCCTGTTGCAAGTGAACATTATTTAAGTGCGTACGAGGCTCTCAAGTCCCGTTATGAAGATAAACGCGAATTAGCGTTTACGTGCTGGCGTGATATCTTGGACGTTAGTTTAAAGACTTCGAACGCTCAAGATTTTCGACGCGCCTTAGACACGATCGATGAGAACTTAACAATTTTAAAAACTTTAAAATTACCTACCGACAAATGGGATTTTGTTCTTTGTTATAATGTTCTGGCCAAACTCGATACCAAATTAAGACGCGAGTTTGAGGAAAAACATACCGATATTGAGCTTCCACAGTATAACCATTTAAGGGCATTCTTACACTCTAAAGGTGAAGCATTAATTCGCGACACGCACTTTTCGAATGTTACCAATAAAACCGCTAACGTTTCAAAGGACACACCGGGAACTTCACAGAAGTTCAAGCGACATAACGTCACGCATTCGCTTGTCGCTCCCACCGTCACTACTCATAAAAATGTTGGTGATAAACAACAAGCGAAACCTGCTCACAATTCGAGCACTCCGATTCGTAAATGTGCCTACTGTCGCAATGAACATCACATCTCGGCCTGTAATGATTTTTTGGCAAAATCAATAGATGAGCGCATGGCTGTGGCCACTGAAAAGAAATGGTGCTACAATTGTCTTAACGCATCCCATTCAGTGCGAGAGTGCACATCAATGTTTTCATGTCGACAATGTAGACGTAAACACCACACTTTGCTACATAAGGAGCCGGCGGCAAGCTCGGCGACCTTAGTGGCTAAGGATTCGTTAACTCAGTCTGATCCAACCGTAACCACAACCGTGTTACTGGCAACAGCTCTCGTCCAGATTCGTGATGCTTCTGGTGAATTTCATACATTTCGCGCGTTATTTGACACCGGCAGTCAAAACAATTTTCTCACGGCTCACGCCGCTCAACGATTAAATCTAAAACCTATAACTGGTAATATCAACGTTTATGGGTTAGGGGGCAGCCCTGCCTCAGTCAGTGGCTTTGTTACATGCGACATTGGCACCAACTGTAACGTAAAGTTTCGTCTGGGAATGCTCGTCATACCGAGCATTTGCGGAGATCAACCGATAGCAAGGCTAAATACGAAAGGATGGGAGGAGGTCAAAACACTACCGCTAGCTGATCCTGGTTTTGACATCCCTGGTCCAATCGACGTCTTGTTAGGTGCCGACGTCTTTGCTGAGTCACTTCTCGAACAACGTCTGAAGGGTAACGCCTCTCAACCGCGAGCTTTCAACTCAGTCTTCGGCTGGCTTCTTCTTGGGAAGTCCAGACTCGCATCGTCCAGTCTACTAGGAGTAGCCCCTTCTACCGTAGACGATAGTTTAAACAAAATTGTTCAACGTTTCTGGGAAATCGATAACGTTCCACAATCTTCCCGATTGACCCCAGAAGAGCAACGCTGTGAAAATAGTTTTCTCAGTAATCACTACCGTGACGGGACAGGTAGATATGTAGTTTGTCTCCCCTTCAAGGACGACGAGGAGCCAGTCTTTGAAGGTTCTCGAGAGATAGCCTTACGACGCTTTCATGCCATTGAAAGGCGTCTGTATCGCGATCACAATTTAAACCAACAATACGTGGAGTTCATGACTGACTATATCGACAGTGGTCACATGACTCTGGTACCTGCCAAGCAAATGGGTCAAGGCAAGTATTATATACCGCACCATTGTGTGCTACGTCCCGACAGCGCTACAACGAAGCTTCGCGTTGTATTCGACGCCTCGGCTAAAGATGCAACTTCCAAATCGCTAAACGACTCGCTGCTGACGGGACCGAAGCTACAATCAAATATCGTAGAGATCCTTCTTCATTTCCGTGAGCACGCAATTGTCTTCATGGCAGACGTGCGCCAAATGTACCGTCAAATCAACCTAGCTCCTCAACATCGTGATTATCAACGTATTCTCTGGCGAGCTCACCCAGATGAGCCTCTTCAAGAGTACGTATTAAATACCGTAACGTACGGAGTGTCTTCCGCTCCATTCCTGGCGTGCCGCTCTATTCAGCAACTGGCCAACGATGAGGGTCACAAGTACCCAAAGGCCAAAACCGTTTTAACTTCCGACATATACGTTGATGACGTCATATCCGGAAGCTCATCGCTGAAGGACGCCAGAGAAATCAAAACTCAACTCATCGCTCTTTTCGGTCTTGGCTCGTTTGAGCTCCGAAAATGGGTGAGTAACCGACCCGAGCTACTTAGCGATCTTCCCGCGGAGGCGTGTCTTTCAGAAGCAATCACTTTTACCGAAACTGAAGACACAACTATCAAGGTTCTGGGCCTTAAGTGGGAGCCTGCTTCGGATTCGTTCGTCTTTACCGTTAATCCATCTAATCAACCGTGCACCAAGCGAACGATTTTGAGTGAGGTTGCTAGAATTTTCGATCCTCTGGGTTTTCTATCTCCTTTGACAATTCATGCCAAATGTCTTATTCAAAAGCTTTGGATTCTAGGTCTTTCATGGGATGATAAGCCCCCACCGGAAATTATCTCTCAATGGGAAAAGTTCTCTGAACAGCTTCCTCAAGTTAGGAATCTTAAAATTCCACGTAAATACGCTACCGATAGCGCTCAATCATATCAACTGCATGGATTTTGTGACAGCTCCGAAGCAGCATATGGCGCCGTTATATACCTGCGCGTTATCGAGTCTGACGGCTCCGTTCGCGTCTTTCTCGTATGTGCAAAGGCTCGTGTAGCTCCTTTAAAACGTCAATCGTTACCTCGCTTAGAGCTGTGTGGTGCAGTTTTGCTTACAGACCTTATCAAATTTGTCAAGGACACGCTGCGTATTCCTGTCCATGACACTTATCTGTGGTGTGATTCCACCGTTACCTTATCCTGGTTGCGAGCTCCTTCTTCTCGCTGGGTGACATTCGTTGCAAACCGCGTAAGTCACATTCAAGATATCGTACCGACCGAGTGCTGGAGGCACGTACCATCTGTCACAAATCCTGCAGATGTTTGTTCGCGTGGGCAATTGCCTCACGATTTGCTAAACAATGCCCTATGGTGGGCGGGCCCAGAATGGTTGTCTCAACCACAGTCTGAGTGGCCAATCGATACATCGAAAAATCGTTCAAACGATGACAATGCGGTGCTCTCTGAGCAGCGTCGCACCACGGTTCTCGTTTCGGATCAAATCGAAAGCGTTAATCACACGTCTATAATTGATCGGCTATTCGAAAAATATTCTTCTTTAGATAA
This sequence comes from Ephestia elutella, assembly GCA_018467065.1. NCBI lineage: Eukaryota > Metazoa > Arthropoda > Insecta > Lepidoptera > Pyralidae > Ephestia > Ephestia elutella. Next base: position 11,201,736 of record CM031594.1, on the reverse strand, counting down.
AATCTGTCGCATTATCGCTTACGTTCGCAGGTTTTGTAATAACATGCGTAACACTGTTCCGCGATCAGATAATCTTTTCGTAACGGACGCTGAGCGTCATCGTGCGTTACTAATTATCGTCAAACATTTCCAACATCGTTGTTTTTTGGATGTCATATCCAAATTACAATCAAAGATACAGTTACCTCGCAGTTTTCGTAAACTAAACCCGTTTTTGGACGAGCAGGGTATACTCAGAGTAGGCGGGCGCCTATCGCGCTCCGATCTTGACTTCGAACATAAGTATCCCGCATTATTGCCCAAAAAGAGTGTTCTTACATCAGCTGTAATCGAATCTATTCATCGAAACAATTTTCATCCCGGTCTGAACACAACCAACTATCTGATTTTACAACAGTTTTGGATACTTGCGGCAAAGCATGCTGTACGTCATCATCTTTCAAGATGCATAAGATGCTACCGTCTTAAACCGAAACCTTTGCAACCCTTTATGAGCGACCTTCCGGCCTTTCGTGTCAATCAGGCAAAACCCTTCTCTGTCGTAGGTGTCGATCTAGGAGGGCCTTTTCGAATTAAGCTCGGGCTTCATCGTGGTGCTAAAATCGATAAAGCGTACTTGTGTTTATTCGTATGCTTGAGCACAAAAGCAGTGCACCTTGAGGTGGTTTCTACTTTATCGACTGACGGCTTCATCGCGGCATTGCGTCGCTTCGTTTCTCGTCGCGGCCGCTGCAATGTTATTCACTCTGACTGCGGTACGAATTTCGTTGGTGCAAGTTCACAACTAGCGTCAGGTATCGAACAAGCCTCTCATGCGGAAAAAATAGATTTTAAACGTAACGTACCTTCTGCTCCCCACTTTGGAGGGGTGGGAAATCCAAATCAAAGCCGCAAAGAGTCATTTGTACCGTATTGTTGGCGATCAGGTCTTAACGTTTGAAGAGCTTACCACACTCTTCGCTCAGATCGAATCAATTTTAAATTCGCGGCCTTTGTGTCCATTGAGCTCGGATCCCAACGATTTGAACGTTCTTACGCCCGGTCATTTTTTAACGCTGGAACCTCTTACAGCAGTTCCTGACTCCGACTACAAGGACGTAAAAATCAATCGACTAAATCGATGGCAACTTATCCAATCTTTTCAACAACAATTTTGGAAACGCTGGAAAAATGAATATTTACATGGGTTAACTCAGCGAGCAAAATGGACCACGGACTCAACACCGTTAATTGTAAACTCAATCGTACTTATAAAAGAGGACAATCGGCCTCCTCTTCAATGGGCATTAGGACGAGTTGTTTCCTTGCATCCTGGCCCTGATGGGGTAGTTCGAGTCGCAACCGTTAGAACAGCCAGGGATCACTCGCTTAAGAGACCTTTGGTCAAACTATGTCCTCTACCCTCCGTATAATCGTTATAACTTAGCATTTCTTAGCTTTTAAGTTTAGGATAGTAACTTAAACATATTTATCGTTAATTACCGTTTCTTATTCTTACTCTGGGAAAATCCCATTGGTATTTTGGTGGGCGGAATGTTCCGTTTTCAACGTAAACTTCGTTTACTTTTCAATTCGAATTTCGCGCGCGTTATCGACGCACTTGTCAATCATCATGATTCGTCGTGCTGCAGGCGATTTAGCCAATGGAGCGCCCGGATTACCGCCGGCGCATGTACTATCCTACCGGCGTCTTGGAATACAGCGCCATAGGCTGGTGGCAGAACCAGTAAACTATTCTGAGTCTGGACGTTGAATCGAAGGCGCGCGCGCACCAAACATTACATCTTTTTTACTCAATTATCCTAATCAAACTTCAAGTGCTCAACAGTTTTTTTGGAACTTTATAATCGTGTGTGGCTGGCCGGCCAGGTGTCCCAAGGAAGAACAATTCGTGAGGAATCGTGCACGAAACCTGCCTACGTGGTAAGTGATCTGTGCATTGTTTCTATTGTCTAAATCGTCTGTAACGCATATTAACGGCGAATGCTCCCAGCATTCGATCCAATGTGGTGATTGACAGTGTACAATTGCTATTTATCGAGTCAATTTAGCCACAAACATAATAAAAATTTAAAAGTTTGGATATACCCACAAAATAAAAACACATAATTTATTTATTTTTTACAGACTATGGGGTACAACTGTCAAGTAAGTATTACTGCTATCCAAACATCCATATCCATCTTCGAGCAACAAGGACTTCCGCGCGCGGCCCGGAAGGAGTCCGTGTTGCTCTATGATATCCATACAAATGAATAAAATTTGAGCAAAAATATTTTTAAGTTTTTTTTTCTGTCTGACTGTATGTATGTACAGGATAATGTTCGAAACGGCATATCCGATTATGATGGGATTTTCACTAGAGGGTTAAGGAAGTTACAGAGAGTTAGGGTAAATTTATAGGGTATGAAGAAGAAGAAGGGTAAATTTATCCTGGAAATGTTTAGGGTTCTTTCTTAAAAGGACCTATCCGATTTAAATGAGATTTGCTTATTTATTTAAAACTGTATTGCACAAAATGACAAAAATTGTGTACAAGCAATATGGCATTCTCTACCAGTTAACTATTACACCTAACAGAGAGTAATAAGGTTTTTTAAAGGGTAGTTTTTAACTCGGAAATATTTAAGGATAAATAATTTCGTTTCTTTTTGAAGCGGTGGTGGTTAGGGGGGGGGGCCCGCCTGTGACTGCAAAAGTCCCAGGTTCGAATCCTGCGCGTGTTACACGAGTTTGTATACCAATGACTCATGTATGGTAGTTTTCATCGACCACCACTTGCTTCCGGTGAAGGAAAACATCGTGAGGAAACCTGCACTCTAGTTGATAATATCAGCTAGTATGAAATGGAGAAGGCAATGGCAAACCACTCCATTATCATTGCTAAGATAGTCGTTGCATGTTTCATTCGACATAATGACCACGACCCTCAGTCATGAGGAATACGACTAATGAAGGAGGAATTTTGTTTCAGGCGTGGAAGTGATAAATGGTGAGTCAGTTACTATTGTCACAGAATTAATATAAGTACTACGTACAGGGCTAAGTGCTTTAAACTGGGGATTCCTCCACTCATAGGCGATGGGCTAGCAACCTGTCACTATACCTGAATCTCCATTCCATTAGAGAGCCCACTAGTTAGCTAAGCGTGGCCTTCGGGTCACACGACTCTTGGCTCTGTCTACCCCGTAATTGATAAATACATGATTCTATGTATGTATGTACTACGTACAGAAAGGAAGCTCCCTGCCTCTCCCGCAATATGGCGTACCCCGCACTTCTCTCCCGTTGGTTTGCGGATTGGGACGTTAAGACTATGAAAACGCACACATTGACGTGTTCACGGATGTACAGTTTCATTTGTAGTAGTAGTAGGTATATTTGACGCCCCGTTTCTATGAAGTGCCCTCCCTGTGCTATTGTTTAAATTGTAAAATAGCTAGCTCTGGCTTGCAGCTTCGCTCCCATGAGAATTTCGGGATCCCGTGTGGCCTACGGTTTTCATGAACGTGGCTACCATACCATACACAGGAATATTTTTTCAAATCGGACCGAGATTCAACGATAAGATTAAAGAAGATAATTCAAGAGATTAACGCGTTCAAACAAATAAACTCTTCAGATTTATTATTTTAGGTGTAAGGTATCCTAAGTAGGTATATCTTTCACGCAAAAACTACTGGAAGGATTTCGATGAAATTTGTTACAGGCGTAGAATGAAACTTGGGACCCTTTTTGACGTTAGGGACCATAGTTTTTTGACCAATGTTTGTTAAAACCATTGCGGGTTTTACCCAGTTCCTGAAAATACTTCTTCCTACTAGGTACAGGGACAACCCATAGGGGGTTTTTGCAACACATAGGGGGAACTTATTATACCGAAATTCCCAAAGGAGCAGAGCCCTGGGGCGCAGTTACCTAGTCCTAACTAATATTATAAATGCGAAAGTGAGTTTGTTTGTTTGTTGGTTTGTTTGTTTGTTTGTTACCTCTTCAAACTTTATCTACTGAACCAATCTTTCTGAAATTTCACATACACATAGCTGGAAGTACGGATAAGGACATAGGGTACCTTTCATCCTGGAAAAATGCACTGTTCCCGTGGGAAATTCACGCGGGCGAAGCCGCAGTCGAAAGCTAGTTGATTATAAATGTTCTGTTCTGACTAAATGTCATCTGAAAAATCAATAGGTAATTAGGTATATATAATTTTGGTATATTTGCAAATTGAAGGCGCGCCTCATTTTTTTTAATGAAGATTTCTATTTGGATGAAGATTTTTCATTTCTGGATAACTTAGGGATTTCTATAAAATGAGTTAAAAACTACTTCTATTTAAATTTCAGATAAAAGTAAGAATCATAGGTTACTAAGTAATGGTTAGTAATTCCATTCCCATTAACTTTCTTACTACTGAACGCAGATGTCGCAGATGGTGTGTAACATCCCAACTTAATGAAATCCATAAAGTTATTATCCTGATAATAATTTAGAACCGAGGGGGTTAGTCACATGACTATCATTAAACCCCCGTCTCTTAGTTATCGTCGAGGTAGAGTGCTTGGTGGGGCTTATTTTGAATGTAGAAAAAATTATATAACTTAAAAAATCCGACCATGGCCCTCCCCTTCAACCTCCCCAAATCCGCTTCTGCTTTCGTGCGTCACTGTTCATGAAATCACTCGCACAAATGGCAGGAAAGCGTGAGAAAATATGTTACACATAAAAAAAAAAAAAAAAAAGCGTGAAAATGTCAAGTATCAAGTTGTGTATAAGTAAACAATTTTTTTATTGATTTATAGGCAAAAAAGGCCAAGGTATCTATTTTTGTACTCACTTAATCCAATTAAGTACTTATTTCTCACTAGATTCGTTTTTAATCCAGTTTAATGATGGTTTCAGATAAATTAAGCGCTTCAGACTTAGAAGTCTCGAACAGAAATGCGGTTTACGATTCATCGGAATCGGAAGGTACAGAAGGAAAGTCTCATGAAAATTAAACTTATCGCGTAACATAAGCTCCTATATTCCCTTGTAGTAAACCAATGCATTGAGAATAAATGGATTGACCTAGCTATATGTCAAAGGTGCTCCCACACCAAGATATTTTCTTACGGAGGAGCATACTTTTTCACGCAAAATTTAGTTTTGTAAAGATGCGGTATCGAGCTTTATTCGGTCTCAACAACCTAAGGTGCTCCCACACTTCGAACTTTTGCCTGTAATGTAACATTTCATGTAACAAGTTGTAAGGTTGCGCACTGAAATTGCGCGGTTCGCCACCCACACTGGATGTCGTCCTTCAGTTTTCAAAATCAAAAATTCCATATTGAAACTTGGCCTTTAAAGAAGGCAATTTTTAAGTTGAAAACTTATTATCTAATCATAGTTTCGGATTACGCGCTGCAATGCGCTGTTTGTCTCTCACACTGTTGTAATGTAATATTATAATAATGTTACATTACATGTGCACATTCACCTGTAATGTAACATTATTATAATGTTACATTACACTAGTGGGAGCACCTTTTGGAAGCAAGGATTTCTTCCGTTCATGTATTTTGCAGGACATAAACGTCTTTCCGGCCCCGCCAGCGGACTAAAGTCCATCACTACGAAACCAACACGATGTACCACTGGGAAAGCCATTAGTCGTAAGTCTACTTTATAATTAGGGTTCCGTACCTCAAAAGGAAAAAATGGAACCCTTATAAGATCACTTTGTTGTCCGTCTGTCTGTCACACTTTTTTTAGGAACGCCTGAAGGTATCAAGTTGAAATTAATATCAAATAGTCGGATCCACGGTCTTTTTCAGCAAAAAAATAATCAAAATTATACGTCAACGCGATCAAAAGATATTACCGTAAACTTGGCGAATTTTCGCATATTTTGCGATTTTAGGCAGCAATCAAAACCTATGGGGTACTTCCCGTTGACCTTAAATTATGAAATTTGGCAAAAAGCAAAATCTAACAGTACTGTAGTACTGTTAGATTACAGTACAGGAATAAATCTGAAAATTGTAAATATGTTATTGGAAGTCTAAAAAAAGTGTTACAAACTTATTTTTGCGCTGGATTCAGTATGAGTCTTAGGGATCGAACTGCAATGTTAAGTTTGTTTTTGATACTAGTTGGACTTTTAGTTAGAGCTATTATGTAAAATGCTTTGCGTGTACGAAACCCTCGATGCGCGAGTATGACCCGCACTTGGCCGGTTTCATTTATTTTATAACATAGGGCGGCAAACGAGCAAGCGGGTCACCTGATGGTGAGCGATCACCGCTGCCCGCATGGACAATGGCAACACATAGGTGTGGATTTGAATAATGGCCCTGTTTTGAAGAACTCTCTGTTGATATCAAATCAGAGAGACATTCTGTACCGTTAGAGTAGGTACAGGTCGCGTCATGTAAGATGATCGCTTTCAGTTAAGCTGCGCAGTAGGCGATTTATAGGTCTATGCGGTGAGTGCGGGTCAGGCGGGTCTCGTCCGGCGAACGCGATTGGTTCGTCAGTCGTACCCATGTGCAAGTTTCACTCCCTCCCCTCTCTACCAGCGTCCTTTTTATATGACGCGACCTATACGTGGAAACTCCTTTTAAAGCGCACTGTAGCGACATTTTTGTATTGACTTTGAATAAAAGACAACATTAGATATATATATCGTTTTCTATTTTATGTTTTCAGTGGATCCTGATTTTGAGCCTGGTAAGATTCAAACATAATTGATTTAACCTATAACATTTAGGTAAAATTAAAATTTTTGGTGTTCAGGAATATTTGAAATGTGGTTCTTATGTGTTAAAGTCAAACTTCTTAATGTTCATCAACTTTCCATTTGGTTTATTTTTATGGGAAATTGAAATATTAGATATGTATTTTGTACTTAAAGAAAATACAATTAATGGTATATACAACTAATACAACAGTTGGCAATGGAGAGAGAAAAATGGAAGGAACTCCACCGACAAGAACCTCGCTCTTAAATTTGATGATGTTGACAGCTTACAAATAAAACATCTCGAACGCGCCTCATCGAGGCAGCGTGCCCAGGATAAGTGCTTAGTTCCAGTGTGCTAATTTCTTGGTTGACAAAGCGTTAATACGCTTTGATACGCGTTAATACGCTCTATAAATGAATATTTAAGTGATGACATACAATAAATATGTTTTGTTTATTTATCATGTATGGAATTTAATATAATTGACACATATAATTCTCATAGTCCGACTTCAAATTTTAATGTATTCGTCATGAACTTGCTTAATTATTATTATTACTTATTTATTTTTTTAACTTACTCTTTAATTTTGTAATATTTGACTTTGCATGAATTCAATTTAAATTTTTTTTTTTATGTTAATTTTGTATGCCAAATGGCGCAGCATAAAGCACTTATTCTAATCCCATACACCTTGTAACTACCTATGTCTGACGAAATATATAAATGATTGATTGATTGATTAAGGCAATATATACCTAACCTGGAATAATGATATCCTTTGTGTTAATTTAACAGCGAGCCCAGGTAAGTATTGGCAAAAATTGGTTAATGCTCTAAGTGTTTAATGCATCCTTTTCTTCTCTCTTTCCACCCAAAGGTTGGCTATTGATATTGCATATGCGATAACTTCGAGATCTCCCTGAAGACAATAAATGCTTGTGCCAAGAATGAGACTTATTTATCATATCTTCCTAACTAGAATGGTCACGGGACATTGGTCCCGTCCCGTTGAAATATTGGGAAATCCTCACTTAGTATGTCTCTTAGTTCTACCATCGATAAAATATTTACTTGTAATATTTTATCGATGGTTCTACCTAATGTCTCTCTTGGATGCACGCAGTCATAATATTATAGACTGCTTGCATCCTTAGGCAGCTGCTGTAATATTTTATTTTGATTTTGTGTATACATGTTACTAACACTAGTTTATAAGATAGATAGATTAACACTTTATTGCACCATTTACAGAAAATAATATACAACGTAGTAACAAAACGTAGTATAAGATCAAATTCTTACTAACATTTTTTTGGACGCAAGTCTGAAATAAAGTCAATTATTATTATTAGTGCTCCCTACACTCCCTGATAAGGAACCTACATGCCTTTCAGCTTCCTACGCCCAGTAGTTTTGGGTGTTCGTGTTCTGTCCTGTCAGTCAGTCAGTCAGAAACGGGAGAATTTTATATATATGGGTTTTGATTTATGGTTTTCAGAGACAAGGGAGATAAACATTAATGACGAAGCAAATGGATCATCTGAAAAGTTGAAAAACACAACTACAACCGAAGGTACCTCCCTCTTGTTTTTTTTAAATATCTCACAATCAGGGGTATGTTGCTGCTACTCGTATATGTAAATACCGAGACGTCGTCGACACCTATTTGTAGGGGTCCACGTAATATTTTAGGAAGGAACTCCACCGACAAGAGCCTAGCTCAACGGCGGATCCAGGATTTTTTTCTGGGGGGGCACTGGGACCGTGGCGGACTATGCATATTGGGGGGGTCTTGAAACGTATCTCTAAGACTTGCCACTGCAGGCCCTGATTTGAAATTCAAGAAACAAACCATATGGGCAGAAAAAAATCTGTTCTTTCTTTATTTGATATGCACTGTTATGGAAATTTCTCCCCACAGTAGTACACAAAAAAGTCTGGGGGGGCACGTGCCCCCGTGCCCCCCCCTAAATCCGCTACTGGGCCTTAGCTCTTAAATTTGATGATGATGAGTGTAAAGTGTGACTATGTACTTTTGTCAGTGTATTATTTCTTTGTTTTTGTTGAATATAGAAGATGGGGAGTCCAGCCCACCGTCCCAGAAGTACCAGAGACCGCCAGGACCTAACGTCCTCCCAGATTACTATGTAGATGACAATTAAATCATATCGATGGAGAATTGTGTTTTATTTTTACACTACTGACCAAAAAAGGAGTGTTATGTTTTCAGGGTTCATGTATGTATGTAAGTTTCTTTATTCCACCATAAGTTCTGAACGGCTTAACAGATTTTGATGTGAGAGGTATTTTTAGATTCTTTGAATTCCTCCGAGTGACATAGGCTATGTGAGCTGAACTACTTAAAGTTAGTTGAGAAGCTTAAAGCTTCTCCCAAAAATTTTAAGAATCAGTGTTCAAATAACCTTTGGACTTCTTCTTTACTTTATCGAAAATTGTAATTAACTCTGTATTGTTCCGGTTTCTTGAAATGACTATAATTTTCTAAGTTTTTGGATAGGATTCCTTACCTTCCATACCTAAGCGTTTCTCATTCTCTCTTTATTTTTCCCTTTAATCATGAAATTTTCAGTGAAATGTTTGTGCCAAAAAAAATAAAAAAAAATAAAGAAATCACCTAAACGTCGATCAAAAAGAAAGCATCAGAGGCAGTTAGGTTAAAAGTCGTGTTCTCGAGGAACTGAGTGAAATGGTCCCAGAATGGAAAGACCGATCACTCGTCTGAAGGTTACACTTTCGTCCCCAACTAATAATAATAATAAAAGAATCAATGGTTCATCACCATCTTTACGGGTTTTTTAACCATCATTACCATCTTACTTTAATATCTGGGGTCGGTCATCTTTCCATAAGTCGATACACAATACTCAATATTTAATTGCATTTATAAAGTTGACATGGTGACATATAAAATATAAGTAAGAAAGTATATTTATAGACCCTGTCACAGCAACTTGGGTACAAGAGAGGTAGTCGCATCAACTTATTAAAACAATTCTGCTACCAAAAAATTGTGAAAAGAATCCATTTCTTACCTCTTGCGGCCCAGGGCCAGGTGAAGGTCCAGGGGGTATGTAGGTCGGTCGTGGAGGTGTAGTCGGCCCAGGGGGAATGTAGGTCGGCCTGGGTGGAGGGGTCGGCCTGTACGGTGGAGGGGTCGGCCGGTACGGCGGCGGCGATGAGGGCGTTGGTTGCTGGAAGACATAAAAAAAAATTACTCTTTCCTGCCATTCGGCTTTTTGGAGAGCCTCCAGATCTTTTAGGACCTCATCTCTCCAGCGGTATCTAGGCCGGCCGACAGGTCGTTTCCCGCTTGGTCGTCCCTTATACGCTCTTTTAGCTGCGCGATCAGGAAGGAGTGGAAGCTTCTGGTATCGGAGGCCAAGATCCTCTATGGGTCGTCGAGCCATCGAAGTAAGTACTCTTTCTTATTGGTTGACTAGCATGGGCTCGAGACTTTGTTCCCGTGGGAATTGCGGGAAATCCTCTCTTAGTGCTCCCATACACTCATAATGGATATGATTTGACAACTACCGCTATCTGTCAAAGTCAATCGTTTTTATTTAAATAGACTTAAAAATAGCACTTATAAATCGTCATAATTATTTTTGTTTTATAGTTAGTTAACGTCATAAAATTACAACTAAGGTTACCACCGCCTCCAAAGCGCAAGTGGAGAAGAGGCGGCGCAACAAACTCCACTGCTGCATTTTCTCCAAAGACGTCACTTTACAACATATGTCTTACAATTAAATGACTATCTTATCTATTAGTCTATCTGTTAAATGTCAGCAGTAGTATACACACTAGTAATCTAAACAGTCAGCTAATGTGCAGGTTTCCTCACGATGTTTTCCTTCAGTAATTACTCATTCAAGCCAAAACGGCTGGAGAGATTTTAATGTAAATTTGTATACGAGTAATGTAGAACCTGGGATAATAAAATGGGCTATTATTTAACCCTATTGTTTTCATATTTACCATTATCAATCTATACATATATAACTCAAAGGTGACCGACTGACATATTGATCTATTAACGCCCAGCCCAAACCACTGGACGGATCGGGCTGAAATTTGGCATGCAGGTAGATGTTATGACGTAGACATCCGCTAAGAAAGGACTAACGCGAGCGAAGCCGCGGGCGCCAGCTAGTACATATAATAAAACTGTAACTGGTCTGTGTACATAGAAGATTTATAAGAAGAAAAACTATGAGGGGTCTTCATGGGGCCAATTGAAGCTAAAACCATTGTTTGTAGATTTGTCTTTCTGTCTGTCTTTCTTTCTGTGTGTATGTTTGTACGCGCATCACGCAAAAACTACTGGACCAAATTGGATGCGGTTTTCACTGTTTTATAGGTCTAACTTATAATCTGGCGTAAGTTTTATCTTGATACGCCGCTTAGAACCTGAGATATGCGCGGACGAAGTCGCGGGCACAGGCTAGTATCATCTAAAAGTGAAATTAAAATAGGTATAGCTTACAAACCCCGAAGGCCAACATCGTGTGAAAATCACTACAAAAAAATCCACAAAACGTTATAACTACATACAATAACCGTTATTAAGCGGTTACTGGTTAGATTAAACTATTCACGGTCAATATTTTCACAGTCATATTTAACTGTTAAAATGTTTTGACATTTCAATAGATTATTATATAAACGTGCAAGGTTGAGAAGTATTAGGTTATACCTACAATTACTTAAGCCAAAGTCAGTCAGATTTCAAAACGTTAATTCCATGTTACATATTGATAAATGAACGCGTTATAGTATAGATTAAATAAGTGTAAGATTAGTATCGATTGTAAATCACTCATCGATTTTTGGTGAGTGATGAATATCAAAAACAGTAGCTCTGATAAACATCGGCTAAAGTAAAAGTTACCACACGATATTTTCACACACTTGAAGTCGATTAAAATAACTGCCTTACATAATAAACAGTCAGCTAATGTGCAGGTTTCCTCATGATAATTTCCTTCACTGGAAGCAAGTGGTGGTGCCATAAAGTTATAAAAAAAATCTATGAATTTTTTTTAGTCTCAGGGTGGCGCAAACTCATGTGGCAAGCGTAGGATTCGAACCTGAGTCCTTTAAAGGCGAGCGTTTGAACTACTCACCATTACCACTTCAATGCAGTAACTGAGCTATCCTAAATTACCTTCGTGGCCCAACGGTCATCACGGGTTCGATCCCCGGTCGGGTAAAGATGGAATATGATATTTTTCAGATTGGCCTGGGTCTTGGATGTTTATCTATATATATATTTGTTATAAAATATAGTATCGTTGAGTTAGTATCCCATAACACAAGTCTCGAACTTACTTTGGGGCTAACTCATCTGTGTGATTTGTCCGTATATATTTATTTATATAACCATTACCTGATTTCCATGGTTATTGGTGGGGAAGGGTACGTTGGGTTTGTCGTAGTTGTACCCCTTGCTTGGAGGGAGGTACTCGTTCGCCGCTGATGCTAGCGCCACCAGCGAGGAAGCAACCAGGAAGCTTAGCCACATCTGTAAAATAAAAATAAATATAAATAATTAAATTGGATTTGTTTAGCTTAAGGCGCTACCCAAGGCTAATCAGAGGGGGTGAGGGGCGGTACGTAAGTTCCGCCTTAAAGCAGACACAATAAGATTACTTTTAAAATTTTCTATATTTTGTGTTTTTGCTAGCGAGTTTTCGTCAGGCTCTTAGGGTAATTATTTTAGAGGTTTTCTTTTAATTGTGATAAAACAAAAATATATTTTAAAAATAAGCGATATCGTTTTAAATAATTGTAGTCTTTATTTAATTCTTTAAAAATAATCTACTGTTATCGCTTAAATTACGGTGATTTTTTATCTAGTCCATTTATTTAATTCAATATAATTCTAGTTTAGTATTTTTCTCTTTACGTGATATTTTTCCTGCTTCAGTACTAGCTTCTAACCTATGGTTCACACTTGACGTTTAAAGACAGTACGTTTTCGGAAAATCCTAATTGGGTAGATACGGATACAGTATTTTTGATACTTTTAGATTTACTAATTAATTTTTAAAATCTGCTCGCGTAGAGAAGCATATGGCACATTTTAGGTTATTTCTTCGCTCTCAGACGAGCATGGAAACAAAAAATAAGACAGCATATAATAAGACAGACATACATTCTAAAAAAACATTTTAGCTTCTATAGGCCCTATAAAAACATTTTTTAATTTTTTTCAAATACATTTTCTTTGTAGACATAGACCAGTTTCAATGTCATTAGAATTATATATTAGACTAGCTGGCGCCCGCGGCTTTCGCTCGCGTTAATCCTTTCTTAGCGGATGCCTACGTCATAACATCTACCTGCATGCCAAATTTCAGCCCGATCCGAATATAACTCAAATGTGACTGACTGACATAGTGATCTATCAACGCACAGCCCAAACCACTGGACGGATCGGGCTGAAATTTGGCATGCAGGTAGATGTTATGATGTAGGCATTCGCTAAGAAAGGATTAACGCGAGCAAAGCCGCGGGCAAAAGCTAGTGCCTTATGAAACTAATGTAAATAATGAACGTCCAAATATCTGTACCCATTGCAACATAGCAGAGTAACCTTTCGTGCACACTCCGATCGAATTTTGTCACGAACTCAGTTCCCTTACTGCGTGATATGTCTTGGAAAGGATTCAATAAGCAATTTTATGAAGGTGCGAATTCAAATGATCTATAAGCCTTGGTCATAGAATAAAAATTAGGTATAGTATAAATTACTTGTTTAGCGTGCCTTGGGTACGGCCAAGATATCGACGCATGAAAGGCAAAACTTCCTAACCGACATTTATAAAAATGTTCAGGAGAGCTGATCAAAGTTTTTTTTTAATGAATAAAGCTTATAAAATCTTTAGTTTTCATCATAAATAAAAAAGTTGTTACAGTCTAGGCATTGTAATATTATAGGCTTTTGCCTAAGAAACATTTTATTCACTTAACACTTTAAGTTTATAATTTAGAGTCGCTTAGTAAAAAATTACCTCAAAAAAATTACAGGTAAAATTACCTACTCGCCAGAGCCAATTTAAATCCGTTCAAATATATTCATCTTAATACTTCAGCTAATGTATATGCAAATAGGTAAAAATGGATTAGTAATAAAAAAATATTTTTGAAAAATAGGAAATATTGTCGAAATCATTATAGTTTAATTTAAGTCCTTCAAGAAAAATAATCTAAACACAAATTATAAAGCAATATTTGCAAAACTAACCGACATTTTGAAGGAGTGTGAATTATGAATAAAACGATTTTCGTTTAAAATCAGTATTTATTGTATTTAATTATTTTAAACAATTTGCATGCATTGGATACAACATAAACAAAATATAGTTTTATTTTCACCGAGTACAAATAAAAAAAAACCTTTAATAAAATTAAGTACCTATACATTTTTAAGTTGTACAATTGTAAGTTTCATCAAAATCAGTTTTAAGAAGTTGTGAATATATTTTATCTAGATAATTGTGTGTTTAGGTACCTATGGGTACCCATGTTGTACCCATATTGCCAGATACTATATACATAACATAGTATGTTACTCTTCTTCTTGTTGAGTCGATATGTCTATCTTTAGATTTTCCCTGACCAGTATGTGGCCACGCAAAATATCGTTGGCCTCACATGGATCCTCTTTGGTACACGAGGCGGGGCAATTCGGGCACGATAGTAGCCGAGAAACCCCATCTAATGCGGTTTTCACGGCATCTCCCAACATCAACTCGAAGTTTATTTAAAAGTTCTCCAGACTGCCCAGGGAGATTTCCACCTGATGGTGGTAGTTTCTTGGTTAGTGAAACATTAGCTGACTGCGGAGGGAATCTATATTTCCAGTGGTCCATCCTAGATCTGGGGGCTTCTTTAGCCGGCAAGTTAGGCTGCTAACAGTATCTACTGCGGCTCTTTAGGAATGTAGGTAGGACGTGACCATGCATGCCTCCTGTCCTCCAGCTGTTTGTATTTCTCCACCGCAGTTGCAACAATACGTCGGATGTCTGGTGGAGCTACTAGTAGGTTACTATAAACATAATAATTATACTTACGACAGGGACAGGTTCATTATCAAAGTTAATTTTTTCTACACTTTCTTCCTTTTAACCCCGCAGAAGCCAGAGCAATATCTATTATTTTGTTACCTCAATGTTCATGTTGTTACCTAAAAAAACAAATTATAATTATTATATCTACTTAGATAGCTAAAATGTTGGTTAAGTTTGTACAAAACTCTAAAAGAAGGTACAGTCTAGAGTCAAAAGTGGAGTCATACCTTAAATATCATATTGCCTTGCAGGCGCGCAGTCCTTCATTGTGTGCGTTACGTCCATATTACGGACGTATAATTACAATAAGAACACTACTCACACTAAGCTAATTATCATATTACCCACCCACACCAAGACACAACTCTGCTGCATGCTTGTGCTTCGTGCTCATACTGCCTACGTGCTGCCATCTATCAAATTTACGGGGTACTAAGTAGTGGATTCTGACACAGAAATAATAATACACTACCTATAGTTTATTATAAAGCAAACCAATAGTGGTGAGTACGGTGACACGCAACCAATTGATAATTTCGTCACAAGCTAATGCATCTGCTGGTCTAATCGGGAGTCGGATGGACTGCAGTTGATACAGGTCAAAGTTCGAGTCACATCCAGATATTTTATTTTTCATATTAAACTCAATTCATAAGCCAAGAGTATTTTTATATCATGTAATTGATATGCTTTTATATATTTGTTATGAAATAAAAATTCTCAAAAATCATGACAACTATTTATTCATGTAAATAGGTATAGTATACTTATGTAAAATTTATTATTATAAACTACACTAACAAATTCAAAATTTATGTTTAATCACTTCCCTATCTAATTACAGAATAAATAAGAACATAAAAATAAGCATTCTGTAGTAAGTTACTTATAAGAATCTGTTCATTTATTTTATATATTATTACTAAATTATACTTTCGCTTTTTGTTAGTAAATATTGAGGTTATAGCTTAAGTATTCGTTTTCATCATGAAAAGAAGATTGAAACTAAACCTCAACATCTAACAATTTATCTCCTATTACGAAACATAACCTTGTATTTGTAATGCAAAATACAAAAACAAGTAATAAGTATAAAAATAATTTTAATAATGTTTATACTTTTATAAAACCAGATTTGATACAATAGAAAGAGGACAGTTGGAATATACCTACTTAATGAATGAACTCACTGATTAAATTTAAACACAAATAATTAACTCACTATTTTGTAAAGTTGCCGTTGTTGTCTTTTCTACACATATTTCAATCACAAAAAAACTGTCCTAAACATCCATACAATGAGAAACTAATTCTTCCTTGCTCATCTTCTATGCACCATCAGGCCCCATAGATTTTCTATGGAGTTGAGGTTAGAAGACCGCGCTGGCCAAGGATGACATTTATTTCTGGAAGCGAAATAAATTATCCAGTTTTTTTATGCACGCCACCAGCTTGATATGCACGACGAACAGTAGATAGGCATCGAAACATCAAATAAATCAGCATAACACCTGGTAGGTAAAATCATCGCCTTCATATTCTTCCAACATTATTGTTGCTGCTGCTCAGAGATAATAGCCGGTCTTCTACTTTGCGGCAAGGCTACCCTGCAGCAAGTCGCTACACCCAACGTGTTGTCCACTAAAAAAATATAATAATATATAATTAGGTATTTAGTTTATATTTAATTTCAAAACTATCACTTATGCAAAGCAAAATCACGAAGAAAAATATATCAATACAATACATTAATATTATGTTATCATTTTATGTTTGAATTAATCACAAAATATTACACATTTACACACACATATTTCAAATCACAACTATTTATTTGTTTAAAAATACTCACACTTAATCCAGTTCCTTTCATTAGAAATTGAGACTATTTTGCAACCACTATCATGCAAAGTAAATCCGAATAGTCTCCATAATACCTACTTATAATGGCCTATATTGGCAAGTGTTGGTAAAGTAATATTCCACAAATACTTAGATAACTATCACTAACAAATGCGTTCAACTAAAACGAGAACTCGGTTGAAGTGATAAATTTGCGTCTGTCTTTTTTCATTCACCGTCAAATATTCATTTTCATAGCTGGTCCATACTGACCACCCATACGAAGTAACGATACCATAAAGTTAGAGCAAGGATTTTATAGACATACTATGAACGTTCCGTATCATTCATAGTATGTCTATGAAATCCATAAAAGTATGAAGCGCTCGCCGACTCGCCGCGCCAGCCTACCTACTTCTATGGAAACATCGTATTCGGTCGGTTGACATTGCACAGACACATAGGCGTTTTACAAATAACACACAATCATAAGGTCTTAAGTGCAAACACTTCTATAATCAATTAGTATGAGAAATTCTGACTCCACTTCTGGAGATGTCTGTACCTATCTTAAAATTTTTCAAAATCTGCGCCCTTACAATGTAAATGCACGCTTTTTATGCTTCAAAGTTTTGAAGTGATTTTTAGTTTTACTTACAATTTTCGTATACTAAGCCCCAAAATCCACCACGGCCACAAAATAGGGTCTTCAGCGACCACACTAACCGACGTGCCGCGTTTGGCTGGCTCCTTTCGGACACGAACGCAGTACGCAGTGCGATATGCCTAAGTGACATTCGATACACGATTGCACTTCGTAAGCGCCATTTTCATTTGTCTTGAAATTCAAATAAAATTATCTAAGCGACACATTTCTCACAACATTCAGGCAAGCAAAAATATCTAAGCGACAGTCAGTTTCAATCTAATTTGTCAGGTAAAATTATCTAAGCAATATCAAGTCGGTATATATTTCTGGTGCTAAATTATCCAAGTACCTTTTTATAACTATTTCGTTACAACCAATAATATCTAAGTACAAATGATGTTAAATACAATTTTAGGAACAAATGTATAAGGACAAGTTTGTATCATATTTCTGTTCGTATAAAAATTGATAAGCGACTATAATAGCAAAATCTAATACAGGAAAAAATACCTTAGTGCTTGGTGCATATGATTTTATTTCTAGTAAATTTATCCAAGCTAACGGTTAAAATAATTTTATGACAGGAAAAAATCACTATTCAATTTTTTTAAAAGTTCGAACTGTCCAACCAACCTATTGAAATAAAATGAGTATTTTTTTGTTGCTTAGTCAGCTGAAAAAGTAGGAATACTAAGGATTCACGTACTTCCTAAGCGACAACAAAACTCAACGCAGCGCTACGAGACCCAGACCAATCGACGCGGAATTTTTTTACGAGTAAAATGACGTATATAACTCATTTTACCAAAGTGTGTCGGTTAGGAAGTTTTGCCTTTCATGCGTCGATATCTATGTCTTTTACACAAGTAAAATTATAAGTAGATATGTATGTAGGTATGTATTAATTATATAGGCATCTAAAGTTAAATGAATAAAGGGACGTATCTAAATGAAACTTACTCCAGTTTTAAAGTTAGACCTATAGGCATTTAACTGTAAAAACCGCATTAAATTTTATACCTATCGTAGTTTTTGAGTAGATACAAACATGCATCATCTTCATTTTCGAGTATGATTCAAACCTAGGACCTTTCGACAGCACGCGGGCTTCGTAACCACTCGACCACCAACGCTTCAAAGCTGCAGCCATGCGAATAAATGAGCTTCATTATGAGCACCACGGCTGCTGACCGCGGCATTTGACCACGTTTGATCAACACAGAAGTTAAGGGCATTATAATTCAAACGTCGGTCCTTTGTTTTTGTTACGATGATGAGTGCAGATTGGGCGAGTATTCTTAATATAGTTTTTTAGAGTTCTATATAAAAAACGGAACCCTTATAGTTCACTCTGTCCTTATGCGTCTGTCTGTCTGTTGATGGCAACTCCAATCAGAGACTACGGGCCGCGGGCGCAGACCCCCGCGTGCCTGTCACCTGTCATCGACGGAATGACGGGTCGACACTTCTGCATCGATAGCGAACGAAACCGCGTCGACTTGCCGGGCTTCACGATATTTATTTTTAATATACATACAGTCCTACGTTTAACACCATCGAAGTTTTCTTCAAAATCGCAGTAGGGATTCCCAAATCATTGACGCGGGCACCTATCGCACCACTGTCTGTCCATCTGTTACAGCCGAATTGCTCCGAATCTACTGGACCAAATCAGGTGAAATTTGATAGGATGATGTAATCCTATGACCCAAACACAGATGTGCAACGTAATTAGTCGTTTGATTTTGTTATCTTGTTCCAACTACCTATATACCGTTACATAAATATGTCAGTAGCAAGAGCTGAACCAGGATTTTTTTCTGAGGGCAAAGGGGCAGACGGAAAAAAACAACAATAACTGTTAGAATAAGCTTGTTAGTAACAATACCTACTTAACTGTTAGAAAAAAGTTTCAACTATGTTTCAACCAACTCTTATTTTATTCATATATTTTGACAACTCTGATCTTAATTTGATTTGTACTGTGTCGGGATCTCCACAGTAGGCATACAAAAAACCCGTCTTGGGGTACGTGCCCTTGTGCAAACCATATCACGAACTTAAGATAGACAGAGATAGATTTAGTCAGACATAGATTTAGTTACTGTCGAGTTCGTCCGTTGTACGTCTCGTAGTACGTTGACGTACTGGGCGAGTAAACTCGACCAATATGAACTTGTCTGCTAGTGTCGTCACAAATAGCGTGAACGGATCGCATTCTTAGCATACAATGCACTATATGGGAAACGAACAAAATATAACATTTTTGCCCTCATTCGGAATAACGTTCCCTTTCAATTTTGCAAGGTTTTGAATCGTTTTCAGTTTGCCGTTCTTTGACCTGTGCTTTTTATTTTTGACTTTATTTATTTACTTTTTTTATTTAAAAGTTTATTGCACAAAATAAAAATTATGTACAATGGTGGTACATAGACTTTATAGGTGATGGGTTGATCAACCCAATTTTAAATATTTAATCCCAATATTGGCAATGCGAAAATTTTATGTGTGAGTGTTAAAAGTTCTATGAGTTATACAGGCAAAATTTACTGGACGAATTTCGATGAAATTTGGTACACGAGTAGAATCCTACTAATATTATAAATGCGAAAGTTTGGATGTGAGTTTGTGAGGATGTTTGTTACTCAATCACACAAAATCTACTGGACGGATTTTGATGAAATAGAAAAATACCAGGAATAGCACATAAGGTACTTTTTATTCAGAAATTCTCACGGGAGCGAAGCCCCGGGGTCGGCTAGTTATACATAAAGAGTACTTTAAGCTTCATTATCTATACGATCCCAAAAAACGAATTAGATTTTTACGTTACATTTAAATATGTAAAGAATTAGTTTTATTCAGTTTTATTGTAATACTAATTCAATGGCAGAAACTCAATAACAATACAACTGATTGACACCTTACTATCCGCAACATGATTCGTCAAAATGTACACAAAAAAGTATCCGCAATAAGCTTCGTCAAAATGTCTACTGAAAAATATCCGCAACAAAATAATTAGGAACATTTTCTCCCTGCCAGTGTAATGAGGAATGTATGCAAGTATGCTATGGCTATGACCTATTCTGTAGTCATGCACTTGTAACATTAAATGGTTATCAAAGACACCTCGATCCCACTTACGTATGTGTAAAGGTTTTGTCACACTAAATAGGTTTAGTGGTAACACAGTAATTAATAAAAATATATATACACACTAGCCGTGCCCCAGGGCTTTGCTCTCGTGAGAATTCCAGGATAAAAAGTACCCTATGTATTATTCCCGGTATTTTCCTATCCGTGTACCAAATTTCATCGGCATCCGTCTAGTAAATTGTGCGTGATTAAGTAACAAACATACTCACAAACTAACATCCAATGTATAGAAAGGAAACTCCCTGCCCCTCTCGGAATATGGCACCCCCTGTGGCATACTTGCGGACCGGCTAGTTCCCCGCTACCCGCACTGAGGTGTGACTCATTATATTCAGATACGTCTCGGTGTGCGGACGGTTGCCTGAGTGCACGGGCTGTTGTCATTCTCAGTTACTGTCAAGTCGCTCTGTATCAACTTCTATCCGTTGTCACATGTAAGCAATAGTCAGGAATAGTCAGGATACGGAGGAGCCCCAAATCCCTGATCCGCTTAAGCCCCGGGTCCGGTTGTGCTGTGGGGTACTTGACGTGCGAAGTTGGGGCGCGTCACTATGCCGTATAATATCAGTGACAACGGCACACCTCCCGCACTTCTCCCCGTTCTTGTGTATATTGGGCGCTATGACTATGAAAACGCACACATTAACGTGTTACTGACGTTTTCACGGATACACAGTTTCATTAGTAGTAGTAGTAGGTATATTTGACGCCCCGTTTCTATGAAGCGCCCTCCCTGTGCTTAAGTGTAAAAATTCTAAATTGATCTTTGAATTAATATACTTTGCGACATATGATAACATAGACAGTCATACAAGAACCAACTGGGCTTATGATGTATCCGCCATAAATTTAGAAAAAAAAATCTATTTTTTTCTATTTTTAATCTGTGGTATCCACAGCCTTAGGTCATAAACAACTATCTATGGACACAGAAACATTCTCAGCATCACAAACATAAATAACGAAGGTGTCGTCAGCCTTGAGGTCTAGGATGCGTCGGCGCACGTCACATTCCTACTCTCGATGATATTTATTTGCTTGATAAGATATATCTCATTTAACTTTCAGTAATATCATCTAGACTTTAAATCCTACTACCCTACTAATTTATGAATGCGAAAGTTTGGATGTGAGTTTATGAATTTGTGAGGATGTTTGTTACTCAATCACGCAATATCTACTGGACGGATTTTGATTTAATTTGGTACACTTGCAGAAAAATATCGGAAATAGCACATAGGGTACTTTTCATCCCGGAATTCCCACGGTAGCGAAGCCCCGGGGCGAGGCTAGTAGGTATATATAATTGGGCACTGAATGATTGGCTTATCAACACGGAGATGAAAACGCTCGTAAAAACCTAACATTTTTCAGAGAATTTCTTGCTCATAAAATTTATCGAATGTAATTTTGGGAATTCAAGCCCTAGGGGGACGAAAAACTAAATACTCGCTGGCAATGCCTAGGGGCGATATTTGGTAAGTAGGTATATCATAAATGGTTTGGTGGCTATTAAAATTCGGATTTTGGCAAAATAAGCTTTTGATGGAATTTTTTGTATATGAAGAACCAATCAAATGGGCTCGTACGTTGTCCGTTCGATATTTCGGTCAATTAATTAAAACTTTTACCAAAATAGGAACAAAAGACGATAATGCTAAAGCATTCTCTACCAGTCAAACTTCGGGAAGAACAGATAGCAAATTAATTACATATCACTTTAGTTTTTTTTTTTTATTAAAGATGGGTATGTATGAAATAGAAAATTATGGATATAACATATTATTATTATTATTCATTATATAATTATGTTATTATATTAACTATATGGATTGAAACACACACAACGACTCTCTTGGCAATTTTAATGGAGTGGCTTGCCATTGCCTTCTCTATTTCACACACTAGCAACCAGAGTGTAGGTTTCCTCACGATGTTCACCTTCACCGGAAGCAAGTGGTGGTCGATGAAAACTAACATAAGTACATGAGTCAGATTGGTATACAAACTCGTGTAGCACGAAAAGGATTCGAACCTGGAACCTTTGCAGCCACAGGCAGGCGCCCTACCACTCGGCCACCATCGCTTCTAATTACATATGGCCATTAATTAATTATTATAAAAAGCAATTTGACTATATTATTGTAGGTTAAGGTACTTTTGTTTGGCTACAGTGGAGTGTGTCAGCGAGAGGCATTGTTCGGCCTTGCACTATCGGGCTGCATTGTTTGAGTGGCGTAATAGATGCACTGCTATGCATTTGCTTAGCGATAGTTTAGGAGATCGTTCGCGTTCCACGCAGACACATACACAAGTGAGCGGCTCATTTATAATCGCTCCAGTCTTGTTACACGACAGCCTTAAATTGGAGGGAAATGTTTTAAAAGAGAAGAGACGTCCAAGTGGTTCATTGCGTCGCTGAGCAATCGAAAAAAGAAAGGTTGGGTTGCACTGTCTCACTTTGACTTACTTTAACTGAACCGAAATTCTAGTTAGAACTTATGAGTTGCACCAGTAATCAAAAGTCAACGTTACTGTTAACGTTAACACTAACTCAATAACTTAAATTTTGATGCAATCCAGGCTTTAGTAAGAAAAAATCGCGACTCAGTCATGTAACTTTTGATGTAACATCCGTTTTAGCAGATGAGATAAAAATTGCAATCCTTATTAGAGCAGCCATGCGTGTTTAAACTTAAGTCTATTGTTTTACATCACAAGGCAATTGACCGTAATGACCCTGTCTGAGGTAATTGAATTAGATTGTGGATCAGATACAGGAAATTGCCTTCCATTTTAGTCAAACGAAAGGAGTCTGAGGTCTAATTTTTAACCCTTGACAAAAGTGGGGTTCTATAAGATTGACGTGTGTGTTTATTTGTATGATGTTTGTATATCTCTGTGTCTATATACTGTGGTCATCGTAGTTTCAAAACAGATAAGCCAATCTGTGCTTTTTGGTTGAAAGAGAGTTTTCTTAGCGAGGATTTATAGAAATCGGTTGAGTCGTTTAGTAAATCAGTATTTTTCGACGTCATATCGAGGATTTTTGTGTAATTTTAATATACCCAAATCAATAAATCACACTATCACACAAATTTTATAAAGAAAAATCTTCGGAACTACTAAACCAATTTAAAAAATTATTTCACCAATATAAAGAAACGTTACACCTGAGTGACATAGGTTACAATTCATGTATGTACCTCCCGAGCGAAGCCGGAGCGAAGCGCTCGTCCGTAAATATATTCATCTCACGCCCTCAAAATACCAGCTTTAGAGTAAGGGATCCGATAACACGAACTTGTAGTCAAAAGGACATCGCAATCTCGTGATGAGCCACACCTGCACATTTGGGTTAATGCTTCTAATACTCGAGACATTTGAAGATATCGCCTGTACATTCTTTGAAAGGTTCTCAGTATAGTTTGGCATTTATCACAGAATAATGCTCACGGATCTCTTCCCTGTGGGAATAAAAAGTACGGTTGGAGAGGTGGTTTGATAGGAATAAAATTTCTAACCGACCACCCAGGATTGAGTCCGTTGGTAACAAATGTTCCTTCTCAGTACTTCTATGTGTGTGCGAAATTATAAGGAAGATTGGTTCAGTAGATAAAATTAACAAATAAACAAACTCCCTTTCGCATTTATAACATTAGATGGGATTTGGAATACTTGACAAACGTGTATTCTCTTGTTACCTGTTGGTTGATTGATAGTTTTTACATGTCAACATAGAGAGTGATGAGTGTAGAGGAAGCAAGAGAGATCTGTAAGGATCGTAGCAAGTGGAAATCGCTAGTCTCTGCCTACCCCCACGGGAAAAAGGCGTGATAATATGTATGTATGTCAATACATTATTTTAATAAAATTGTTACTGGACTATGTCCGTAAATCTACTTCTTTACGCGTCTATTTATCACTGAATGTTGGCTGTCAGCTCCTTAAATTTAGTCTGAACAATTGTTTCACTAATTTGATTCCCGTACACTCTCAGATGTTCCTGAGTTAAGACCTTTTCCGTTCTCCCACTCTAAGCTTCTGTCTCTCTCTCTCTCAGCCGAAAGACGTCCACTGCTGGACAAAGGCAGTTTTTCATTATGGAAATCCTTGGGGAAGCTTTTGTCTAGGAGATATTTATTGGCTACTCTCAAAGTCTTCCACTCAGACCGACTGAAAACGATATCTTTAGACTTTGGGAGAGGCCTATGTCCACCAGTGGACTTCTTGTGGCTGAGATGATGATGATAATGTATGATGTAAGTAGTATATCCCACGGTTATTTACTCGTGTAGTCTATAGGTTTATTAAACTATTAGATTTCACCACGATAGCTGAGGATGCTCATAAAAACATCGTTGCGTCTTTAAACTATGTCTTGATGTTGGAAAATTAATAGTGACATAAGTATATTAATTTTCCGTCATTACTGCACTATATTTAACCCAGATTTTGCATGCAATTATAACGACATCTTTGATATATTGGTGTCAGATTGATCAAGACAAATTATGATAGTAATGACTCAAGAACTAGTTATATTATTTGTTGGGATTTGTTCTAAAGATGCAAAGTATGAATACTCAAATAGGATTTGATGAATGAAGTGACTATGGTATTGAAGTATAGTTATGTGTAGAGATCACTTATTCCGATAAAGTTGATTATTCCTTAAATATCGAGACACAATCCTCTTCATATGAAAATGCAAAACTGAGTATGAACGGACATTTGTACTTAATCACGCAAAATCTACGGAAAGGATTCCAATGAAATTTGGCATACGGTGAGAATAAAAATATGTGTGGACCTAGTGGTATACTTATATCCTGCATACTTTACTTTTAGTCATAATCATAATCATTTATTGCTTCCTTAATGTAACAAATCAACAGTCATACCAAATCAAATCAGATGAAATAATCTTTATTGTAGTTCACAGATAATAAAACGGTCTCGCAATAACGTACTACGTACGCTACGTACTTACGTTTGCCTACTATTCTAAAAAAAAAAATCATATAACATACATACATATATACATACATAGAATCACGTATTTTTCCCTTACGGGGTAAACAGAGCCAAGAGTCGTGAGACTCGAAGGCCACGCTTAGCTAAATAGTGGGCTCTCTGATGGAATGGAGATTCAGGTATAGTGACAGGTTGCTAGCCAATCGCCTATGAGTGGAGGAATCCCCAGTTTAAAGCCCTTTCCCTCGATTGACTTTTACAATCTGCGCGGGAAAAGAAGCAGCTGGCACA
Organism: Ephestia elutella; assembly: GCA_018467065.1. NCBI lineage: Eukaryota > Metazoa > Arthropoda > Insecta > Lepidoptera > Pyralidae > Ephestia > Ephestia elutella. The sequence continues at coordinate 11,175,994 of CM031594.1, read as the reverse complement.
TTCTATGTTTTTTCTTCGCTCCCAGACCAGCATGGAAGCAATCATATAAAGACATTTAAATAATCATTAATTGTGTAATAACATTTCTCTGTCAATTTTTTTTTACTTTCTGTTTCAAAGCCCTTATATTCAGAATTTATTAAAATACCAGTCCTAAAACCGACATCGATAGAAGTTGCTTGCCCTTTAAAACAAATAGCTATAAGAAGTGACGGTGTATAATTAAGGTATTTGGCGATGTTTTTTATCATGCGGACACGTCGTCATGCAAATCTAACGCTTGTCAACGTTTTTGTGGCTAATTTAATAAAATATGTCTAGGTATTTGAAGACTTCAATTGGCAAATGGCGATTTCTGTCTTTCTTATGCATATTCAATGAAAAGAACGACCTTAGATCTGTCTATAGATAAATTTACAACGATCGGAAGTCAATGCCTAACTTTATTGTTATCTACGAACAAAGGATTATTATTATTACTATTAAATTTTTTAAATCTTTTCATTTATTTAATTAATGTTATTAATACTCAAATTTAATTTACAAATTCTTTAAGACTAACTTGCAACACCCTACCTGGGTTCATGTACAATTACCTATAGAAACATTAATATACACCAACCAATGTAAACCTGTACATGTAAGCGAGAATAAATGAATGAATGAATGAATTATTATAATCTATTGTTGACTTGGTTTTTTGATCACGGTTTTTAAAAGAATTGTTTTAAATCACTATCCTAGGTTTTATTCTATCTATGTACTAAATTTGATCGCAATCCTTGTAGTAGTTTTATGCGTTACAAACATCTAACCGTCCATACATCTTCACAAACATTCCCGTTTATAATATTAGTAGGCTAAGATAGTTTTTGTAGGTAATGTAACAATGCTTAACTTTGGTAGCCACTTTTCAAAATCGAAATTAATAATATTTTTGTTTAAATAGAAATTTTAGTTACTCTTGTATGTTTTCCGTCTTAATATTTTATGTGATCTATATATATATATATATATATATATAACTCAAAGGTGACTGACTGACTGACATAGTGATCTATCAACGCACAGCCCAAACCACTGGACGGATCGGGCTGAGATTTGGCATGCAGGTAGATGTTATAACATAGGCATCCGCTAAGAAAGGATTAACGCGAGCGAAGCCGCGGGCAAAAGCTAGTACTACACATATTGTTGTGTCTATTATCAATTTAACAGTGTGTGATCTGTGGTTCTCATGAAAAAGCAATTTCTACGCCAGCACGAGAATGCTTTATTATTTTCAACCGACTTCCCAAAAAAGGAGGAGGTTATATGTTTCGATGTATGTATGTTTTTTTTTATGTATGTTCGCCGATTTCTCCGCCTACAGTGGACTGATTTCCGAAATTGTTTTTATATTCGTAATGATATATACCCAAGTTGGTCCCATTTTAAACACGTCTAAATCTGTTCGGTAATTTTAAAGATACCTAACAAAATATAAAAATACCAACATTGCATTATAGAGCAAAAGCCCGCGATAGCATGCCCTTCCTTATTTTATTAAAACTAAAGATTTTTTGTGTATGTTCCCAACATAGCGATTAGCGACTATAAAAGTTGGATCATGATTACTTAGGCAGATTATTTGTAGCAATAACATTTAAAGTGGTAACTCAATTTCCTTAGTAAAGTTTTTTAAAGATTTTATTCCTAATAATATAAGAAATCAAGCCATCCATTGCCAGGCAATTGGTGCAGATATAAACCCCTGTTAGACATTGTAACTTTACTAAATTATAGTTATATTTGTTTTATTATAAAATATGAATTTAATATTACTTTGGAAGGCCCCAAGGGTGCTTTTTATACCTATAAAAATCATCCTTGCTATGCATATTACCTGCATAAGCAACTAAGATCCAAACTTCTTACCTAGTCGCTAATATTTTTTATCCGTATATACCACGCAAAGAAACATTCAGCATTTTTAAAATAAGGAAGGTTTGGTCATCGCGTGCTCACGGTCTATTTATGTGCCAAAAATAATAGACAATTTGACATGTTCTGAGATTTCAAATCAAACTGACATAAAAAGTTTCGAATTCTTAATTCTTTATTTTCGGCCACCAGTGAAAGAAAAGTTTAAGTTTTTATTAAAGAAAATGAAAAGGTGTAGAAGCACTAAAAATGATAAAATAAAACTTTTTTTCAAAAAAGTGAACCGACTTCCATCATAAAACTTAAAATCATAAAATAACAATAAAGAAAAATGTATTAGCATGCTACCTACTGAATGAGGTGAAGTCGGTGCCAAATTGAATATTAAATAATCTAAATTAACATTAGAATCATGTATATATACAAAATGCCTACCTAAACAATTACATAGTCCTGCACTTGGCACCGACTTCACCTCATTCAGTAGGTAGCATGCTAATACATTTTTCTTTATTGTTATTTTATGATTTTAAGTTTTATGATGGAAGTCGGTTCACTTTTTTGAAAAAAAGTTTTATATCTGTCAATTTTACTATGCAGGAAAGTTAGAGGTACTGTGCCTTTAAGCAAAACATTAGAAATACGCTTGATACTTTTATTTGCAATGTTACCGGTTATCTAACTCAAATTCTTGATTAAATACCATCGTGGGCGCTTGCGAAATCTTAGCGAAAAGATGTCAAAAGAATTACTTTTATTCTCATTCCAACAATACATTTCTTACCACGTCAAAATTTAATGTCCCACATTAAAATTTCGCCACCCAAAACGCTGCAACTTTGAACCCACAAACCACAAATCAGAAAGCGTCATTTGAAGGTGCATATTAGTGCTGGAAAAAACTCGCGGATAAAGGTAGTTATTACAAATAGTTTATGGTCGTGCTTCGTGCATTGCGCCTCCCATGCAATGCGAGGAATCGTGAGTCTTAGCAGGGATGGATAATGGAATAGTGACCTACAATATAAAGAATATATATATCTCGCAGTGTGCAAAACGGAACGTCACGTCCTTTATCATGACTTGGATGTATTCGGTGTGAAGGTTGGCAACTCTGGAGTGTGGTATTATGATACTGGCAATGTTTATAAAAGGAAATTTGACAACATTATTGTCGGATGCCAATGTCAACTGTCATGTGAACGGTCAAGAGGAGCATGGAAGTAATAAGTACTACTTATTACTTACATGGTCAAGAGATTTTCACTGAAAAGCGGGAAAGGAATTCTGGATCATGGGTTCATGGAGTGGATTGATGCTGATTTTGTTTTGGCCAACCACCTCCGACTTCATCACGTTCCGAATGTTATTGGTTCCCTTCATAGTAGTGCTTACCTGATCATTTTCTTAATTAATATTAACGAGGTTTTGTAAACAATAAACTTGCAAGTTAACGAAGCGCATTTAATATGGATGACAACGCTCGCCCACACCACTTCCCGTCATATATATGTCGCAGGAATATAAGGTTACCATGATTTCGCGAAATTTTTCTATTTCGGGATATCACGAAATCACGAAAGATGCCGAATATTCATGTTTATTACGTCTTCTTACTAAAAATGTTTCTCTCTCTCTCTCTCTCTCAGCCGAAAAATGTTTAGTGATATATAATTATTGATCTCCTTACACATTGACGCTACTTTATTAAACAACAGTATTCTCTAATTGTGGTACGTCAAGTAAATACCCTATAGGTATATTTTTTTCCTAAATAACTCCTTTGTACAGACCTAAACCAGTTAGGTATAGTTTTATCATATGTAGGTACCGAGTCAGGTGGTACTCGTCTGATAGCCTTGTGACTGTGGAGCCGTCAGATCCATGGCTCATCTTTTAACCTGCCCCAACTGCCCTTCCTCCTGTACCTTGGAGGACCTGAATGAAGCCAACGATAGGGATAATAAGTGGCTAAATACTGGTCGAAAAAAAATTAAGTTTTGCCATTTCGACTCGATATGATGATGATGATATGTAGGTACCTATACATATATATATATATATATATATATATATATATATATATATAATTTCTATAGAATTATCTAGATGTGACTAACAAAAGAGGACTACTGTCTGAATAAAGAAATTTATTATAACTAGTATGACAAGCATATTTAGCTTGCAAAAGGTTTTTAGATGCAAATAACTCGTTGAAATACGATGGGAATACATGCAATCGATATTTCTGCTCAATTCGATGTTGATATTTGCAAGTTTTCAAATACTGTTGTATCATTGATATGATAGGCAAATTGATTTACATCTACAAACACGATTCGTTGTAAGTTTAAACCGTTACTTTTTTTTTTTACCGTTTTTGTCAACCGTTTTGTTGAATTAGATATGTTTGCTTACCTGCTCAATGTGAGTTATTTAATAGAGGGAACTTTATTGATGTATGTATCATCATGTGATTTTTACTTATTTGTGTGAGGCTATTGTTTGTTTCGCAAATAAATAAAATAAAATTAAATATTTTTTTTTTTGAAAAATTTAAAAAAATCAATTTTTTTTTCAGTCACAGGCCTTTTTTACGTCAAAATTAATTACAAAATGTAATCTTAATGTTTCACTTCTAATCAAGTCATCTATAAAAACCTAAGTTAACATCTTTCACATTACAATTACACCATTTTTTGTGAGAATTTAACTTTAATCATAAAACATATAAGATAGCTAATTTAATTGCCCATTTGGGTCACAAAGCCTAGACTACACCAATGGAAATTAGACTCAAATATTAAGGATATAAGGTTTAAAATATCAAAAGCTGTGTTTTATTTATAGTAGCGGTTATGACAGTACAGGATTCCCACAAAAAACAATGCTTCATACAATTAGGTCAGTTGCAAAATGTTGTGCAAGTGTTTAGTATGTGTGAAACGAATGAATGAATGAAATTATTTTTTATCTAGCTTTTATAATGTCTTCGAGCAGTCAATGCGAATGAGTATATATTTCGATCGCTACACACATATTCGGACGCATTTTGGTGAACTGAGAATAGGATTAGATACTGTAAGTTTGCCATCAAAGTCAATTTGCCATCAAAAAATTATAAGTTAATTCGTCATCAGACGCCATTTTTTAAATAAATTCGCTATTTAATATTTTGTTTACAGTAAATTTGCTATCAAAAAGATTTTGGTATGGACTGCAGAAGAATCAAACACTTAATAATAAAAATACAAAAGTGCTGATTAGTTCAATCACCAGTTTCTCAAAATCTTATACCTTATTTTGTACATTTGCTATATCAATTGTACGATTGTGGAGAACATCATCAGCACCAACAGCAGAGCATCAGTGACCTTTTTAGAGTCGTTGGTGTCTATGGACTGAGGTGATTGCTTACCATCAGGCAACCCGCATGCTCGTTTGCCTACTATTCTATAAAAAAAACAAAGAAATTTAGAATTTTTTTTTTTTTAAATAAAAAAAATCTTTCTAAATTTCTTTGTTTGTTTGTTGTTTGTTGTGTATGTTTGTTTGTTTATTTGTCGGGTAGGAAAGTCAAATATGTACTTATGTTCGGTTAGAATTAACGGTATTCACAGTTGTATTGATAGATAGATAGATATATAGATAATACGTTTATTTGTATCAGCTTAGACACATAACACTACAAACATAACATAAATTAAAGTACATGCAAAAAGTGCCTTAATATAGTAAGTATTGCTAAAGTTTTAACTTCAAAATTGGAGCAGGTTTCATCTTAAAACCTGTGATATAAACAATAGTAGATAGCAAAATCCACGGGGACGAAAAAGCTAGTACATAATACCTAATTTAAAGGTTTTACATTCGACATATTTTTATGACGCGTTGATGTCTTTTACTTGCGCTTTTAAGCAGTTTGTACTGGATTCAACTAAAATACTCTAAAACGTTACAATAACCTCATTTTATTGAGTTATTGTTTTCAAATCCCATTGAACTGATATCTAGGGGATCAGACGGGAAGGATAATAAATAATAATGATAAATAAATAAATAAATACGGACAAATTACACACGTTGAGTTAGCCCCAAAGTAAGTTCGAGACTTGTGTTATGGGATGCTAACTCAACGATACTATATTTTATAACAAATACATTAAGATTAGCATCCAAGACCCAGGTCAATCTGAAAAAGATCATTTACCGTCTTGACCCGACCGGGGATCGAACCCGGGACCCCCGGCGTGATGACTGTCCGGCGTGATGACCGTTGGTCCACAGAGGTTGTCGGAAAGAAATGCATGTTTTTTGAAGCTACAAGCTTTTTACACGACTGACCGAAAAAGGAGTGTCATGTTTTCAGGGTTCATGTATGTATGTTATTTCTTTATTCCATCATAAGTCCTGAACGGCTTAACACATTTTGATGTGAGATGTATTTTTACTTTCCTTGCTTTGCCCGAATGACATAGGCTATGTGAGTTGTCAGTCGTGTTTTTTATTTTTTAATTATTAGCTTGTTACATGTATGTAAATCATCTATTATGTTCAAGCGATAGTAGGTAATTGAATTTGGCATGCAAGATTTGACCCGAACATTGCAAATTAAATAACATGTAAAGGTTAAATAAAAAGACAGAAAAAATGTCACTGACAAAATGACATAACTTTGATTGTATATGTCAATTATAGATGTAGTAATAGAACCTATAATTATTTTTTTTAGGTTCAAACGTCAATTAACCCAAAGGGCCACTGAGCAATTATTATTAACTCTTCGTGTTTTATCGTTAAATTGCACAGTTATAAATGTCCAAGTCAGAATTTTCTTTTGTCGAAAATAGGGTTCTGCTGTTGTTTAAATTACGAGTAATTCTTTTTTTATATCAATACATATAATAAAACTGTAACTGGTCTGTGTCTGTATATAGAAGGTATTTAAGAAAACAACTATGTGGGGTCTTCATAGGGCTAATAGAAGCTAAAACATTTTTTTTTTAATTTTGGTATGTCAGTATGTTTGTACGCGCATCACACAAAAACTACTGAACCAAATTTGATGCGGTTTTCACTGTTGTATTGTAGAAGGTCTAACTTAAAATCTGGCGTAGGTTTCATCTTGATAAGTCGCTTAGAACCTAAGATATAAACATTAGTAAATTACGCGCGAACGAAGTTGAATTAAATCTCACACAGTCATAATATTGAAATTATATCGATACTAGCTTTTACTCGCCGCTTCTCTCACGAGAATTTCCCACGGGAACAGTCCATTTTCCCAGGATAAAAGGTACCCTATGTCCTTCTCAGTACTTCTAACTATGTGTATGCGAAATTTCAGGAAGAATGGTTCAGTAGATAAAGCGTGAAGAGGTAACAAACAAGTGAACAAATTCACTTTCGCATTTGTAATATTCGTTAGGATTAAGATGTACCAATAAATTGACTAATAGGTGTTTCGGGCAGGACTGTAAAATTGTAGGCTCTGTTGCTGTTATAGGCGTATATTTCGTACACTTCGATAATTGCAGTACAAGTTCAATGCACACCACAGTAGATACGGAAGAGAAGAGAGATTTGACAACCACTTGACATTTCAATTTTCATACAGAAAAACAAATACTTTGTGTTGCCAGCAACACTAGGTATTAGGTAATTATTATTAAACATTTATTTTATATTAATTGAACACTTACGTATAAAACTTACAGTACTTTGAATGATGTTTGAAACAACACAGCGTGTAATAAAAGTTCCGTTGGATCCCTAGAATAATATGTTATGTCATGTTCACCGCGGACCTTAATTTCCAGGAACATATTGTCAAAGCGTGCAAAAAGGCATTTCGGAACTTGGGATTTGTGCTACGCCAAGCCAGAGGATTCACAAACCTAAGCGCACTGCGGGCGCTGTACGAAGCATTGGTGCGGAGTAATCTCGAAAGCAATGCCGTAATTTGGTCACCTCATGAGACAAAATATAAACTAATGGTGGAAAGGATACAGAACAAATTTATAAGATATCTATATTTGAAGATGTATGGTGTGTATCCGTTCTACCCACTAATGTATCCGACACTGTTTATCCTCGGGATGGTGGGGTACAACTCACTGGAGATAAGACGGAGTATGAGTCTAGCGACGTACTTGTTCGAACTGCTGCGAGGAGGATCAGCAAGCAGTGTTGCAATGGATGGCGCTGAACGTGCCGAACCGATATGTGTGGAGGCGGCGGCGACCACCTCTGTTCGCTATTCCGCTAGCGCGAACCAAGTTATTAAAGCAAGCGACAATCACCAGGGCGCTAAGAGATATGAACGGGGTCGCAAACAACATAGATCTATTCAGCTGCACATTGAATGAATTGGGTTGTTCCCAAAGTACTCCATTCTTTTGTTCTAAAAAGATAAGAATCTCATACATGTGTTCCCAAGTTACTCCACGAAATTATTATTATTTAAAAATACATATTATTTTGTTACCATTCTACTCCATAGGTATTTTGATTTATTCTCAATGTGCTCCGCAGATTATTTGATATCAATTCTCAAACTACTCCATCTAAATAATTATAAAATATTTCATTATGTACAGTCAGTTACAAAATCGCTCAAACAATATCGTAGTTCTAAATAAGGTTCTAAATTAAAAAGAAAAAAGTTGTAAGCAACTTTGAATTGAAAATGTGTGCATGTTATCTTGTTATAATGGATGTACGAACGAATGTGAGTCGCAATCAAGCCCCTAAGACGGAAATTGAATGTTTCTTTTTTATGTAAATATTTTAAGTTTTTTTGAAAATATAATTTTATCAGTTAATAAAGTTTCTCTCAAGCCGAATTTCTACATTTACATAATAATCATGAATCTCTTTGGTGTAAAATATGAAAAAAAGCTCATTTTATGTTTTTGATTGTTGATTTTTGAATATGTTTAATTATAATGTATAAATGTTGATTATTGAATTGCAAAGTCTTTTGTTTAAAATTTTCTTTATACATTCATTCCTTTTTCACAACAGGTTGTGAAACTCAGTTGCCATGGCGGCCGAAAGGATAAAAATATTGTTGCAAAGCTTTTGAGCCAGACTGTATACTATACGTCAGCCACACTTTTAATTCTATTTCTAATTCTAATTAATGCTTTTTGATATTAAAATCGCGTGGAGTACTTTGAGAACATTTTAATATTACCGCGGAGTAGAATGAAACCTAATTTAAAATATTATTTTTTCCATGGATTAGCTTGGGAACATTTTTTGGAGTACTTTGGGAATAACCCAATGAATTCACAAAGGCAATGCTGTATGAATTATGTTATAATGTAGCAAATAATGAAAAATAATTGTAATTAACTACCTACTCTATCGAATTGGGTAAAACTGTAATGGTAGGGTAAGAGAATTAATAAATAAATAAATAAATGTTACGTATAAAAACGCTTGCAATAAATCAAAATATATTTAATTGATAAAATACCATGTACAGGGATATTTGAACAGTTTAGACAACAAAATTGTTATTGCATTCGGCCGACTTTTTTCTTCTAATGTCAAAGTATGGTCGTAATTTCTTGGTGAAATTCATTTTTGACATGTAGGTTATGTGTTCAGGGCTGACAAAAATGTTATTACAATTTTTTATTTATTTAATATATATTTTGGGTCAAATTTCTCTTACAGTGTTGGAAATTTGGCTTATTGTTACCTAGTTTATTTGACGTTCCGGTGATCACTTCAACCGTTAAAATGGACATGTTTATATACTGCATACTTACTATATATACTTTTTTTATAAATAAAAGGACAAAAAATTCGATATCATAAGTAGAAAATGTTATTTAAAAAAAAACTTTATGAATTAACATTTTTAGATAAAAATAATAAACAAATTTTATTTTATGGCATAAGTTAGAACCTTAATAAACCTTTTTGAATTTTTAGATAAAAAGTTAGTAAGCCCTTTTTGTATTAGAATGTATTATTAAGAGACAACCCTATTAATTAACATTTAAGTCCGCTCATCAAGTCCAAACTAATAATTAAATAGCCATTAACTCCGTAACAATGTAACCACGTTCTCGTGAACTTTTTGAGTTCCGATTTAGTATCGATTTACAATCGATTTTTTTAACCTTTATCTAAAATGCTTAATCATTGGATTTATCGGTTGTATGTAGTATATCAACATCATTATTTCATGTAAAGTTATTCAATGTTGATTGGCAGATTAATACTTTTTGATAGATTATAAAGCAGATTTTTCTAGAAAATAATTTCATACTTTTGCGCCCCGGGGCTCCACTCGAGTAGGAATTTAGGACTTCTAAATAAGCCTTTGGCACGAACGTTTGTTATTATAGGTTACTTATCAACTGTTATTGTTATAACCAATAATAATAAAATAGTCCTATCTTATCAATTTACAGAGGTTTGCTCATTCAAACAAACGAAACGATCATACTTTTCAGATTTAAACATAATATTAATGTCTCAGGTAATAAGATGTAATAAGTAACTATAAATTTCAATTTCCTTTATAACATACTAGCTTTTGCCAGAGGATTTGCCCGCGTGAATCTCCCACGGGAACAGTACTTTTCCCGGGATGAAAGGTACCCTATTATGTCCTTCTCAGTACTTCTATGTGTATGCGAAATTAGGAAGTTTTCAGAAATTATTTCAGAAAGATTGGGTTGGTAGATTGGGTCGTATAGTTGCCTTAAATAAATGCATTTTTTTTTTTTTAAAAGCGTGAAGAGGTAACAAACAAAGAAATAAATAGACATTTATAATTTTGGTCTGGATACCCTTGCATGACAGACCGAGAAATGAGGAAACAAACACACACGATGTCTAACACACCATTTACGTCCATGTATTATTCAATACCACAATACACGTAATTTCGGCCCGTGAATAGACCAATCATCTCTGATATAATATAACATGTTTCATGTTTCAATGTCGCCTTTTGACCTAGCCTGGACGTATAATAAATAAATATAAATTATTATCCATTTTTTTTGCTAACGTGATTATAAGTATATAAACTGTTTATTTAGGTATATTAAACAAGTCAATTATCTCTTTAATTTAAACCGCACAACTATATTTCGTCTTCAAGTAATTTTTCAAATGGTTGCCTGGAAGAAATGGCTTACTAAGGCCGCCTTTTGTGCATCTTCCTCTCTTTTTAGTTTTAAATTTACTTTATTTAAAAAAAAATGTATTCCATAAATAATTAATAGTGTGTTAACCTAAATTAAGGATCACGTACGTAAAATTCGTTTGCACGAAAACGAAACGATCTCTCTGGTGACAATCAAAGCTTGTGGAAAAAATGATTATTTTTGATAAAAAAAAATAAGTATTTGTAAAAAAGATATAAAAAAATAAAAAATATGGAGTGTAACCGCTAAGCCATCATCGCTTCGTGGTTACACGTAAGTGCAGTGACCTGAGCACGAAGGTCAAACGCATTAAAAAATCTTAAAAGAACGAGCCTTCACTAACAGCTTTATAGCCATAAAACACGCAAATATTACCTAAAATTACTGGGTAATTATTATTACCGGTGCCTAACGGTAATCACTGGTATGACATTGGCTTGTGATGTAAGGATGGCCAAATTCTAATGTCTTAAAAAAGATTGATCTACCTATGTGAGATGAAAAATATAGGTACCTGTCTCTTAATAAATCATCTCTCATTGTAATTTGGAATTTTAAAAAATCCGTCATCGGACGCTTGGCAGCTGTAAAAAGAGCATCAAAATGCAAATATCGGAGTAAAACATCTGAGCATCGTTGACACAATGATCAGATCACACACCAACTTCCGGTATGCATTCGAATTATGATTTTACTGCTAAGCTGCTGCTATTAAGACGGTAGGTATACAAATTTGACTTACAATAACTTTGAAATATATGGGAACCGGATATAATAGGCCTAATACATCATAATAATGAACATTGACATCTTCATAGCATAATATATTGAACCTAACGATAATAGTTAGTATTATTGTATATACATTAGCTACAGTTGTCAGTTGAGAGGCCTTCGATTGTAGATATGAGGAGATATTGTTATGAGCGTAAAGTTACATTAAGCGTTTGTTGTAAAAAGGTACAGTACGATGATGTCGAAAGTTGTAGGGTCATTTATTTGATATTTGTTTAATTACAAAGAAGGGAAAATGGCCGTTTAAAAGAAGCTCTTAAACCAATTAACTTAAACTTAATCAAACTGTAAAACCTCAGTTTGATTAAGTTTAAGTTTTCATGATTATGGTAATTCATGATTTTGAAATCACGATATTCAAAATTATTATTTTATATTTTAGAGGTGGTATTTATCCACTGTACGTTGCATACTTCCTTGAAGTTTAGGTAAATATGCACTGGAATATCCGATCTATTTATAACATATAGAGTACTCATATAAATATTAAAATTAGATCAATAAATTGACTAATAAAATCTTATCGAACTTTTTGACGTTTCCTTTTATGTTGGTTCTGAGCGTATTTGAATTAAATTTCGTACATTCCACTACGATTCTCAAGTCCACTTTAGTTTAATTTACAAGTGTTTTGAAAATAAATAAATCTATAGTCTTGCTAGCTTTTGCCTGCGGCTTTTTTCCACGGAAACAGTGCTTTTTCCCGGGATCAAGAGTATTTACTACTAACTATGTGTATGCAAAATTTCAGGAAGATTGGTTTAGTAGATCAAGCGTAAAGAGCTAACAAACAAACAAATAAACAAACTCAATTTCGCATCAAAATATTAGTTAGGACGTTAGGATTAGGATGTAGGAGAAACTCATTTTTCATATCTGTGATCTATAGCCAGCTCATTATATGTAATCGAAGCTACCTTATACAGTCGTTGACAGTGTGATATTTAGCCGAAGGGGGTCGCAATTTTAGAGAAATCATTGTTATTATACGCTTGTTGTTTGTATGTTTGTATAAGACAATTGCATAAACGTTTCAATGCGTATAAATTGCAGGAAACAATAGAAAGTTGGTAGACGCGTAATGTCAATGCATGTAAGAATAAGTTAATCATTGTATTAATTTGAATGCAAATTAAAAAGCGTGATGTCAACGCATCTATAAAGTTAATCATTGATTGATTGGTTGATTATTGTTAGTTAATATTAGAATGCAAATTAAAAATTTGGTCGTTATGGGACGCCTGGCAGATGTAAGACATCTGAGCATCGTGGCACGTTAGTCATGCCATTTTCCATCATGACATTCGAGTCAATTTTACTACCAAGTTCTATAAATGCTTTACTAGATAAGTTTTATGGGGCTTATGTTTTTGTATGTTTATTCTTTTTTTTTATTTATTTACCTATTTAAACAACTTATCAAGAGCCTAGAATGAATATCGCGTTTACAGCAGCAAAATTGCAATGGTTATTGTGTCAAAATCAAAAATTACTTATTGAAACTTGGCCTTCAAAGAAAGCTCTTTTTCACTTCGAAAACTAATTATTTAATTATAATATATTATGTCTCAAAGCTACAAACTACTAGCATTTCAGAACGACCACTGCTGAGAAGAAATGCCGAAAGAAACTCATGAAACAGTCTTGGTCGCCTAACATGCCAGATTAACTTTACTATTATTATTATTACTATTTATTAACTTTATAAATACAATTGTGTATAGTCAAAAATAAAATAAAATATAAGAAACAAATGTAATATAATAAAACATGTTATGTTTGTGATCGAGTAACCACAATGAAATGGTTAAGAACAAAAAATAAAAACAAAATTCGAATCAGAATCGAGCAAACCAGTGTTTCCGACTGTACCTTTTATTCTAAACGATAATATCAGATAGCAAGACAACTTTGTCAAAATGTCACTCATATTATTGAAAGAGAAAATGGTTTACCGTCGAACCAGCCTATTATCTTTTACAAGCCCATGGGGTATTACTTACGAGGTCCCTGTGATTATATTGTACTAGCTTTAGCCCACGGCTTCACTCGCGTGTACAGTATTTACCTCTGGAATAGTACTTTTGCCGGTAATGAAAGGTACCCTATGTCCTTCACAGTACTTCTAACTATGTATATGCGAAATTTCGATAGATAAAGCGTGAAGAGGTAACAAACAAACTCACTTTCGCATTTATAATATTTGCAAGGATAAGGATTAATATTGGCTCGTGACCTATTTCATTCCCTCAGGGAGGGAATTTCAAAAATTTATTTCTTAGTGCTCGCTTACTCAATTTAAAGGTATAAACATCGTAAAATATTACAAGTATATTTTATCGATGGTATAAAGAACATCTTTGCAAATTTCAAGTTTCTACATTCAAGGTTGCGTCTCTGCGTTGATCAAAAAGACAATGAGCGATTTTTCTGACAGCTAATTAAGAAAAAAAAAACAGTATAAAAAATTTCAACAGATGGAGTTTTATAGAAAGCCGAGTTGTAATAATAATGGCTGTACCTATATTGTGCGCTTTTTATTGGCAGCCAGAGGCAGAAAAAAAATCACCTAACAGTTTGACAGTTGCACAAATCACAATATTAATACTTTTTAGATGTTTTTTTACAAAGTTTTATTTTTTTTAAATGCCAATCCCGTGAATTTTTGCTATTTGTATGGAACTTTTTCTCTCGCCTTTGCTTAAGCGCCATCTATGAAGTCATCTGGAACTTTTTTTTTATTTGGGTCTCGGAAAATCCCTCATTACAAATACCTCTATAGTTATATAATTTTTTATCATTAAGTACATAGTTAACAAAAAAATGGATATCCGCTTATATATTGTTGATGTTTTTGAGCTTTCTTTCAAAACCACACAACGGATATTGATGCGGTTCCTAGTCTACATTACCATGGGAAGCTGGGTACTCAACAAAAACAAAAAATATACAGTCACTTCAAATCAAAAAGATGTTAGATAATAATGATTTTGGATCTCATACACCAGCATATGGAAAAAAATTCGTACATCAGATTTAGATACTTTGATTTCAGCTTTATCACTTTTGATATAAATTGTCTAAATTCAAATTTTCTCAATCATTGTATATTCAAAATGATGTCCAACCTAAATAAATAGTCACAACATCCTATCCTACTTATAATATTATAAATGCGAAAGTTTGGATGTGAATTTGTGAGGATGTTTGTCACTCAATTACACAAAATCTACTGGACGGATTTCGATGAAATGTGGTACACGGGTAGAAAAATACCGGGAATAGCACATAGGGTACTTTTTATCCCGATATTCCCACGGGAGCGAAGCCCCGGGGCGCTGCTAGTATTTCAATATTTTTTTTAAATCAATTCAAGAATGGCAAAGCTAACATATAGCCAACACCGCATGTATTTTAAAACTTTAATTTTTCACTACAAAAATTGAATGCCTGAGAGCCTCCTTATAAAATCGGTTAAAACGACGTAAAATCCGTTTCATTAATTGAAAGTTACAACAGAATTTGACTAGCACAATCAATTGACAGAACAATCGTCCATACAACAGTATGGGAATGTAATTTACAGTGATAGTTTTAATTAACTGAACAATGCTAAGTAATAACTGAATGTTTTTCCATTTAACTAAAATTTACAGGCATATTAACATTGTCATTAGAATGAATTATGGCTGCTGTTTAACATTTTGTTTCTGTGCTAAATGGTTGAATTTATAACTATGTTGCCAGGATCGAAAATAAAATGCATTGAGGTATTTAACTGTTTTGTTACTATTCTGTATGAGCGTATCGTCCTCGCATACTTCGATATTGAGTACTTTAGCTCTGGAATACTCAAACGGGTACTTTTTAGAGACTGGGTCAAAATCTGTGGGTCAGAAGGGTCCGAGGCCCGTAGAACTAGGATAATTTAGAACTGACATACTTCGTACTCGCATACTTCGACATTGGGTATCAACTTTAGCACTGGAATACTTAGTACTAAGATAAATTTAGAACCTACGAACATCGTACTCTCATACTTTAGAACTAACGAACATCGAAATTTCATACTAAGGGCCGATTTCACCAAAGTTAGATAAGTCTTATTCCAAGAATAATGACGTAAGTTACTCCTGGGACAGCAAATTTTACATTTCACCAACAACTTAACCTAAGAATAAATAGATAACCGAGGGATAATATTTATACTCCCGATTTTGAAGGAATAAGGATTTATTCCTTGGTTAAACATGGCCGCCAGTCTGTAAGCTGTTACTTCGAAAGGGATGTCATTTTCCAGTTTTGACATATAACCCTGCCGAACAGAATAATACGCAATACACTTAATTACTATTGAATTTGGGTGCCTTATACATACAGTCATTCACTTCAATCATTCAGATTCATCCTAGAGTAAATTTACTCGAGTGTAGAGTGGTGGAACGTGGACGAAGTTATCCAATAATTAAATCTAAGAATAATTATATTCCGTGGATAGCTATTCTCGTGTAAAGTCATGTTTGGTGAAATCGACCCTTAGATATACAGTAGCGGAGTCGTGTGTGAGATTTAAACCTTAGACTTTCTGACGCAAATTGACAAAAAGAAAGTAATCACTACGTTATAAGAGACAAGACTTCCATACAAAAAAGTGTCCGATACTAATGTCAAAACGGAGGTACCGATAGAGATGCACTTATGCGAGGACCTGCAGGTACGAATACGACACGGTAACGGAAACGGTACGATAGTCGGCCATTAAAACGCTACTCCGTTTCGTAGATCAGATAGATCCTTTGACCTCCTGCAAGTTATGCGTACTGCAGACTAAGCTACTACCTTCAATTTCACATTCGAAATAAAAGAGTGAAAGGCCAATGTAATGTAAAAGGAATAAATATTTTCGTATATTGCTTTATTGACGAGTTGACGGCTCGCAATTCCATGTATCATATATTACTTCGGTAATTGTCGTAAAATAAGATGATATCCCTTAATAGCTACTGTTTATTAGTTCATTATTAACAGTCGAAAGTTAATGCTTTTGGGTGTGTGGTGCAATTTATAAAAGCAAGCGAGATACGCGATGGTGAAATTCGGCCGAAATCAGTTTGGTAACTGAGTTTTTAAACCGATGACAGATGACAAGCGGAAAATATGGTGTCTGAGTTAAAAAATATTAAGCAAAACTCGAGGCAGATGATAGCACTATACATGTGTTAAAAAAACAATGAAAATACACGATGCATAAGTCAATGATATTTATCATGCTTTGAAAGACTTTACCTAGCCCTTGCCAGTGCTACTCACTGGCGTGATAACATCTCAGTAATATTCCCTTTTGTAAAGCTTCTTCTACTTTTTAAAGTGCTTCTCTTTTACTGGAGGTTGGCCGTCAGTTTCGCAAACTCTTCTCTGTTTGTCGCTATGCAAAACAGTTCTTCAACCCTGGTGACACCAGTCCACTCACGTATATTTCTTAGCCATGATTTTTTACGTCTTCCAGCATGTCTCTTGCCTTATATTTTGTTAAAGCAGAGAGTTTTGAGTTGTGTATAGCCGTTTGTGAAAATCGCCTATCGCTTATGACTCAAACCATTCACATATTTGTTCAGCGATGATTGTCTCTCAGCGGGACTCCGATTATGAGTTTCACTGTGAAATATCGATGCCACTTCTCGATAAACCCGCAATCGATTCGATCGAATGTATCGATTGTTTATTTAGAATTATGTTTATTTGAGTAACATTTATGAACATTCCGATGAAGTCAATGTGTTTAATGACAGTTTGCAAAATTCGGATTACTTGGTATATTGTATTTTATATGGAGAACTAGCTTTTGCCAGCGGTTTCACCCACGTGAACTTTCCACGGGGACAGTGCTTTTTTCCGGGATGAAAGGTACCCTATGTCCTTCTCAGTAATTCTAACTCTATGTATGCGAAATTATTCATTCGGTTTTCACCAATAGACAGGGTGGGTCCTGAGAATGGTTTTGGTGTATAATTTACGCAGGCGAAGCCACGGGCAATACCTAGTGTAACAGGTAATAAAACGCAAAATCATATTGTAATTTTTCAAGCCTGAATCGACCAATCAGGAAATGATTATTCTTCATTATGACCTGATCGGAGATCGAACCCGGGTCTTCCAGAATGACGGATTGACATGACTTGACTAATAAATCGCTAGTTAGATTATGTCATTTTTTTTTTAAATGTAAAATGCACAGATCTCATACATCTTTCGTAATAAATTAGAATCGTCTGTCATTAAGTATAACTGTGTAACATACATCTTCTCAATAACACGGTAACCTACCACTGAGGATGCAACAAATGCAAGTGATGACACGTAAAATGCAGTTAGTAAT
This sequence comes from Ephestia elutella, assembly GCA_018467065.1. Classification (NCBI taxonomy): domain Eukaryota; kingdom Metazoa; phylum Arthropoda; class Insecta; order Lepidoptera; family Pyralidae; genus Ephestia; species Ephestia elutella. The sequence goes on along the minus strand of CM031594.1, from coordinate 11,157,724 downwards.
GCAGTGTAAAATGAGCCTTAGATGTTAGATATAAGGTGCTAGTTTGATTGAGTTAGGTGGGAAGTTGTAATGTGGATAAGGATGAGGTAATATAGTATAGAGATGGATTTTATTAATATTTTGAGGATTTAGGATATTCTTATAAAAATCCGTTTTTGACCCGCGTGGTAGGTCATGACATTTTATCTACGCTAAGCTAAAGGAAAGTGTCAAGTGTAAAAACCGTATCAAATTCCATATTCCCATTTTTATTTTTTGCGTGATGTGCTTACAGATAGACAAAATTTCTAAAAGAAATAATTTTGGCTGTAATTGGCCTTATAAAGACCCCTTATACATTTTTTCTGGGATATATCCTATATCGGGGGCAGATAAGCCCGAAGAAGATCCTGGCAGGATCGCCATGTAAAGGTGGTGTTAGGAGGCTAATTGATAGACCGAATGTTGCGTTAATACTAAATTATATTTCATATAAATTGCTTATAAATAGCTTACACTATCTTCCCCTTACACCCCTATTAGATAGGATTCGGTGAGGTGCCCTTTTTTTTTAGTTCCTAACCTAACACACAACCAAAAAGGAATTCGGGTGAGGATCGGAATAAACCAGTTTTATCTGCTGGAGGGATGAGGTCCTAAAAGATCTGGTGACCCTCCAAAGAGCCAAAGGCCGGAAGTAGCGCAGAACAGGAAGGAATGCAAACTTCTAGAACATCGAAGTAAGTAAGTAAGTAGTATCTGCCCTTGACTGTACAATTACACTTTGTACAGTAAAAGGAATAGCTAGAAGGAGTAGCTAGTACATACATACATACATAATATCACGCCTTTTCCCGTGGGGGAGGCAGAGACTAGCGATTTCCACCTGCTACGATCCTTACAGATCTCTTGCTTCCTCTACACTCATCACTCTCTTCATACATGCTCTCCGGTTATGGGTGCTCCTAATATCTCCCTTTTTAAGGAGGTCCGGTTTCATGATTGTAGCTTTCATATATGTACTTTAATATTGATATAGAAACACCTTAACTATGGTTCCATCTCCACACTAACCTATCCTATATGTCGCCTCCACATAGAAGTCATGTAGGTAATCAGAAAACACAAATGGATGGACAAAATTACACTGCTATCTCGTAATATGAATGTAATGAGACGTATCTTATGATGGACGTCTTCATGACTTTGTATTATGTATCGTCTTTGTACAGTCGACGTCATAACAAGCTTTACAAAGAAGCAATGGTGGTCCTCGAAAAGTTTTTATGGGTTTTTTTACTTTAAAAACTATTTTTTATCTTTAATTTTTTTTTATGAAAAGTTGAAAAAATTCAAGTATTTTCATTTCAGATATAAATACAGTATCACGTCTTTATCCTTTACGGGGTAGACAAATCAAGAGCCGTGAGACTCGAAGGCCACGGTTAGGTGAATAGTCGGCTGGTGGAATGGTGATTCAGATATAGTACAGGATGCAAGCCTACGATTTCTGATTTTGTACTAATATGACCTCTGAGCAACCAAGACCGAGCGTGAAACGGAAGTCCGTGTTGCTCTATGAGTAAGACGATTTTATATTTCAGATGTTTTTTAATATTGTTTTAATATATTATTATTTTGTGTTGTTGTTCCACGAGGATATTTTGCTATTAGATTGCCCGTCAGACCGATATTCACTATCGAATAAAATATATTGGAAGCCATGCCTTTTCATGTTGGTTATTTGTCAAAATAAAAAAAAAAAGGTTTAAATAAAAATTAAAAGCAGTAATAATTAACGTTACTTGGCTTACCTTTCTGCTTGTCGCGTTCATTTTTGAATTTTCTACTGCACCCTGAAAAACAAATGAATTTTGCTTTAGAATACAACGCAAAAATTAAAAAATAATAATAAAAAAAACTAAAAAATATTTTTTTTTATTTTATGCATTATTGAAAAAAAACTTGAAGTAAATGTGAAAATAAGTAAACTACGATTTATATTATGTATATCAATTAATAAAAAATAAAATTAATACAATTTTGAGGTTATCCGTGTCTGCCATACTGTTTTTGTTGTTTAATAAATCCAAATTTTGTGGGATAATATGCTTACAACCTTTGGGGTTGCTTTAGAATAGATTAAACTGATTTTTAATATTTTTTTATTTACAACAGATTGAGTTCTCTTTCCTGTTCACAAATTTACTGAAATTATAACTCTGAAATGCATTTTTATTTTGGGGCCAAGTCGGTATAACCTAACGCTCGTCGCAACATAACCTACCTTTTTCAGCAAGGTCGCTTTTAAGTTTAATCCATTCTAAAGCCAACCACAACCTTTTTATTTAACTTTCAATGTTTGTATGTAAGTCAGTTTGTGTGTGTAATATATCCTTCCGATACCGATAGGCATGCACCAATAGTACAGCCAGGATTGTTCAAACGAGGGAACTCTTCGACGGGTATGATATGAAATTTGTGTACCTCAAGATTTAAAATGAAATGAAAACTGTTTTGTTCAAATAGGCTTAAAAAATAGCACTTTTAAATGTCTCCGGACAATAAAAGCTTGTTTTTTTTTTGGAATCCCGTCTCTTAAAACATAGTGACTACATTCTCTTCGTAGCTTGGTCAATGAATGCACACGCACACTCCCATAGTGTGGATGGAAAAGTCAAAAGCCGAAACTTTGACTTAGGAACTTTATTTGGACTAGTTAGGAGATGAGATTAACATACTAAAAGTCCTAGCCCACCATCGGAGCCAGAGGGAGAATGTCCCGTTTTTTGTTTTTTTGCTTAAATCTCAAAAACTGTGCGTCGTACGAAATTTTATTGTACTACATAATGAAAGCTGATAAAATTCTCTACAACTTTGGCTTTCACACTTTTTATCTATCTCTAATTGTTGCCGAGCTATGAGCTCCGAAAAACGGCCGATTTTCAAAAATGTGTTAAATACAGGGTGTTTGGGTGAACACCTGCAACCTCTCTAGGGGTGAAAGTACTCATGAATATGATCAACTTTTTGTATGGGACCGATTCTGAAATCTCAAAAAAAATCAGCTGGTTCATACATTTTACAATTTGAAACAACTGTTTTTTTTTTATATTTCAGAGTCGGTCCCATACAAAAAGTTGTTCATATTCATGAGTACTTTCACCCATAGAGAGGTTGCAGGTGTTTACCCAAACATCCTGTATTGGTAGGTAATTTAGGTTGGTATAAATTATATCGCTCTGAGTCCAAATATCACCAAATGTCAGATTCACAAGCGCACAATGCACTTTGACCTAACTAGTGCTATAATTTCACAATAAAATAAGTAGTTGTCTAATAGCTGAACGTAGTTATATTTCTTTCATGACGTAAGTGCTTAAACTAATTGAGGGTATTTTGATTAAAGTACTGTAGGTGTGAATTCGTGGGAAAAAACATTTTCGGTCTTTAGAATTATTTATTTACTAGCTGTTGCCTGCGACTTCGTCTGCGTAACTCTTGCCTTGACTTCATTCAAATGACGATAACTTTTTTTTAATGAACCGATTTTGATAAAACAAACTGTAAATATTTTGCTTAGTTAAAACAAAGCAAATAGTGAAAGTTTTAAGTAAATCAGTTTAGTACTTTCGGAAATTAGCGTGATCATACATACAGACAGACAGACAAAAAACTCAAAAATTTTTTTTTTGCTTTCTATTATTCTTTTTAAGTGTCCCTCTATCCATTTCAGTCAAAAATACTAAATGTACAGACAAAATATTTATACTGTTTTATTATATGTATAGATTAATATACATTTCCTATATGTACGTCACGATCGTGTATTCCTAAGGTCGCAATAGGTGTTAATTAAGCAAAGCAAAGAAATAAATTATAATGTATATTTTTGTAGCTACTATTAAATTTCTATTTTATTACAGACCATTTTGAAAAGCTGTCTTGTCTTTCTTTCTTTATTATTAGTTCTGATATTTTTAATTTTATTTACACATTTATATGTTACATTCAAGCTTTAAACTAGTTTAAACAACCGGCTTTAAATGCTGGAAAAAAGGTAAAAAAACAATATAACTTACTAGAAGTAAGTTATATTTATTATTAAGTTTAATTTAAGTAAATTAAGTAATAATTAATTAATTTAATAATTTTATTTTATTTTTATTTTACTTATCCAGTAGTTTTTAACATAAAAGAGTAAAAAACAATCAAACCTAAAAAAAAATCCGAAAAAAAAAATGAACCGACTTCCATCATAAAACTTAAAAAATCATGAAATAACATATAGGCAGATTTATCAAAAAGAAAAATGTATTGGCATGCCACCTACTGAACGAGGTGAAGTCGGTGCCAAGTGCAGGAGTAAGGATATTATGTCAGTAATTGTTTAGTTAGACATTTTATTTATACTACATAACTCTAATGTTAATTTAGATTATTTAATTTTAAATTTGGCACCGTCTTCACCTCGTTCAGTAGGTAGCATGCCAATACATTTTTTATTCTCGCAAATTATATCATTAAAACTAACATGAGATAAAGACATAATGCAGCACGTGAGTAACCCGTTGAAATATTCAGTACATTCTGCCAAACTTCCACGTTTATATTATTTGTATATAATATATCCCTGCTTATATTATTTGTATGTACTGTATATATACTAGCTGTTGCCCGCGGCTTCGCCCACGTGAGTTTCGCTTAGATAAAAAATCTTTTTGTGTTCCAAACCGTTTTAGATGTTTCAGATATTCGATTTTTATGCGTCTCAGAAAATGCTCATCAGATTAATCAAGTTTTGTTATGGCGCCATTTCCATATACGAGTATGTTCTAGTGTAGCTGGTCTCTTGGTGTTATACATCAGATGTTCCAGATCTTCAATTTTTATACGTAAGCAGAAAATGCTCATCAGGTTGAACGACTTTTTTGTTAAGGCACCATTTCCATATATCATAAAGTTTAACTGTTCTGTTTTGGTTCTTCATCAGGTGTTCCACTTTTCAAAATCAATTATAGCGTAAATGTTGCATAGGCTTAATAGCTATACAACAAAAAAAGTTTCATCCAAATCGGTTCAGTACTTTCGGAGGTTAGCGTGATCATACAAACATACAGACAAAAAATACAAAAAATTTTTTTTTTATTTCTTTTATTCTTTTTAAGTGTCCCTCTATCCATTTCAGTCATAAATACTAAATGTACAGACAAAATATTTTTACTGTTTTATTATATGTATAGATTTATTTACCTCTATAAATATTTATTGTGGTATTGGTATTTAATTAATGTATGATATATTATTTACGTAAGTATATGTACTTAATAATACCTAAAATTTACTGCATGACCCAAAGGTTGGCTGGTAGATAATGCTTTAGCATTAAGCCCTTCTATTGTACGTTTACTTTGTATTTTTGTACAATAAAGGTAAAATAAATAAATAAACTCTAAAACTTTCATGCTGGTCTGGGAGCAGAAGAAAAAACATAGAATGTGCCAGCTGCTTCTCTTCCCGCGCAGATTGTAAAAGTCAATCGAGGGAAAGGGCTTTAAACTGGGGATTCCTCCACTCATAGGCGATGGGCTAGCAACCTGTCACTATACCAGAATCTTCATTCCATCAGAGAGCCCACTATTTAGCTAAGCGTGGCCTTCAAGTCTCACGACTCTTGGCTCTGTTTACCCCGTAAGGGATAAAGACGTGATTCTATGTATGTATGTATATGTACACCTGTGTGGCATAATCACCCAGTACTGTCAACAAAAAGGTCAAATTTGATAAAAATAACATAGACTGATTGCACTTGAAGAGAACTTGCGGAACTAGTCGGTGTAAAGGAAAGTAAATACACTTCGAGGCAAGAAAACGTGGTCAAAGTTTATTTGTGTTGTTTTTGTTGTTTATTTGTATAAGTACTTACTTATTTTTTTACACGACTGACCAAAAAAGGAGTGTTATTTTTTTAGGGTTCATGAATGTAAGTATGCATGTATGTAAGTTTATTAATTCCACCATAAGTCCTGAATGGCTTAACAGATTTTGATGTGAGAGGTATTTTTAGATTCCTTGCATTCCCCCGAGTGACATAGGCTATGTGAGTTGTCAGTCGTGTTTTTTATTTTTTAATAATTAGCTTGTTACTTAAAAGAATAATTTTGCGCTAATCGTGACTGAAATCCATACTAATATTATAAATGCGAAAGTTTGGATGTGAGTTTGTGAGTTTGTGAATTTGTGAGTTTGTGAATTTGTGAGTTTGTGAGGATGTTTGTTACTCAATCACGCAAAATCTACTGGACGGATTTCGATGAAATTTGGTACAGAGGTAGATAATGACCTGGAATAGCACATAGGCTACTTTTTATCCCGGGAAAAAGCACTGTTCCGGTGGGAAATTCACGCGGGCGAAGCCGCGGGCAAAAGCTAGTGTTTTACTATTTAAAAAAAATGTTTTTTTCTTAATTGCTTTAATAAATTTTGTCGCCTGGCCGTACTTTTTGGCTTTAACAATAGATTTTTTTAAATTTTTGATGAAAAGGGGGGTATTAGTAGCACCCATAACCTGAGAACATGTATGAAGAGAGTGATGAGTGTAGAGGAAGCGAGAGAGATCTGTAACGATCGTTGCAATTGGAAATCGCTAGTCTCGCTTAACCCCACGGGAAAAATGCGTGATGTGATAATATGCATTAAATTTTGCCTAGATAAAAGAATATCTAGGCAAAAGAATAAAGCGATTTACAAATTGAGCATTTTTTCGTGACGCTAAGTGTATTAACTATTAATGTTGAGTAATCAAGAAAGCCAAAGGGTCAAGTTCGGTTAATTAGATTAAGTAAAGGTATGGAATACTACATTACGCCCCAGGGTATGTCCGAGTTGTCAAACAGAAATAATGTGTTGCTCACACGTTATATAATGTCTGTAACTGGTTTAATGCGTACATAATTGAACAACTTGAAAACCATTTAAAGTGGCCTAAAAGTTCATTAACCCTTATTACCTCTCTCTCAGCCGAAAGACGTCCACTGCTGGACAAAGGCCTCCCCCAAGGATTTCCATAACGACCGGTCCTGCGCTGCCCGCATCCATGCGCATCCCGCGACCTTCACCAGGTCGTCGGTCCACCGAGTGGGAGGCCTGCCAACACTACGTTTTCCGGTTCGTGGTCGCCACTCGAGAACTTTTCTGCCCCAACGGCTATCTGTTCTACGAGCTATGTGCCCCGCCCACTGCCACTTAAGTTTCGCGATTCTGCGGGCTATGTCGGTTACTTTAGTTCTCCTACGGATCTCCTCATTTCTGATTCGATCACGCAGAGGAAACTCCGAGCATAGCGCGCTCCATCGCCCTTTGGGTGACCTTGAGCCTTCTTATGAGGCCCATAGTAAGCGACCACGTCTCTGTTCCGTATGTCATTACTGGCAACACACACTGGTCAAAGACCTTAGTCTTGAGACACTGCGGTATTTTGGACGAGAAGATATCGCGAAGCTTCCCGAACGCTGCCCAGCCGAGTTGGATTCGACGGTTGACCTCTTTCTCGAAGTTGGACTTACCTAACTGAACTGTTTGTCCCAAGTATAGATAATTGTCAACAACTTCGAGTGTAGAGTCTCCAACCTTCAGAGGAGTGGGTGCGACACGGATATTAAACATAATTTTCGTCTTGTCCATGTTCATTTTTAGACCCACTTGTTGAGAGGCTCTACAGAGGCCTTCGAGCATTGTGCCTAGGTCTTCCAAGGTCTCAGCCATGACTACGATATCGTCAGCGAATCGAAGGTGAGTGAGGTACTCGCCGTTGATATTGATGCCGAGTCCGCTCCAGTCCAGAAGCTTGAAAACATCTTCCAGGGCGGCGGTGAACAGTTTCGGAGATATCACGTCTCCCTGTCTCACCCCTCGCTGCAACTGGATAGGTTTGGAGCCTTGATCCTGGAGACGGACCGACATGGTGGCGTTTTCGTACAAACACTTCAGCGCTTCGATATATCGATAGTCAATTTGGCACCGTTGGAGAGACTGTAGCACAGCCCAGGTCTCGATCGAATCGAAGGCTTTCTCGTAGTCCACAAACGCCAAGCATAATGGCTGATTATACTCCTCAGTCTTCTGTATAATCTGCCGCAGCGTATGTATGTGGTCTACGGTACTAAAGCCTTTTCGGAAACCGGCTTGTTCGGGAGGCTGGAAGTCGTCAAACCTGCGAGCGAGACGATTCGTAATGACTCTCGAAAACAGTTTGTAGACATGGCTCAGAAGTGAGATAGGCCTATAATTCTTCAATAGGGTTTTGTCACCTTTTTTGAAGAAAAGTACTACCACACTTCTGTGCCATGCCGTAGGCGTTTGTCCCTCGAGTATGACGGAATCAAATAGCTTCTGAAGAGCTCTTAATACCGGCGTTCCACCTGCTTTCAGAAGCTCAGCCGTGATTCCATCATCACCCGGTGCCTTATTGTTTTTTAACTGTTTGAGAGCCATTCTAATCTCATAAAGGCTGACGTCCGGGATATCTTCGGTGTAGTGTCGGGTCAATCTGGCTCTTGGATCTTTGGCCAGATTACTGACAGGTGTGCGTACGCTGGTGTATAATTGTCCGTAGAACTTCTCAACCTCTTCCAACAGCTCTGGCTTCGACGAAATGATTCTGCCATCCTCAGTCTTCAGCTTGGTCAGTTGGCTTTGACCAACAGACAGATCCCTTGCAAACACTTTTGAGCCCTTATTTCGCTTGATCGCCTCTTCAATACGGTCAGTATTGAATTGGCGTAAATCACGAGTTAAGGACTTGGAGATCTGTCTGTTTAGACGCCGATACTGAGCAGCATCGTCAGAGGACTGCAGAACCAAGTTTCGTCTTTCTTCCATGAGTTTGTTGGTGAGGTCCGAGATCTTTTTGGTTCCTTTTGAACGGCGGGTTTTGGAAGCCTTAGACCCAGCTGTTTGGACAATTTGCACAAACCTGTCATTATAATCGTCCAGATTTTCGCAGTCTCCCAGGCATTCGAAGCGATTCTGCAATTCGAGCTGAAAGCTCTCGGGGTTTTGGAGCTGGATAGGCGCTGGTCGGAGCGTAGACTTCATCAGTCGACACCTTTCGAGTTTTATTCTAAGATTCAATGTGCCTCTTACCAATCGGTGATCGCTTCCTGTTTTTACGGCATTGATCACAGAGACATCATTGAATATGTGCCTCTTCGTCGACAAGATGAAGTCAATCTCATTTTTTGTAACGCCATTAGGATGCAACCATGTCCACTTTCGCTGTTTTGGCTTTTGAAGAAGGAGTTCATCATAAAGAGGCCCTCCTTCTCCATAAAGCCGGCCAGCAGATGACCACGTGCATTCCTCCTTCCATATCCAAAATTCCCCACCCTCAGCTCATCATCGCTTCGTTTGCCCAGTTTCGCGTTAAAGTCCCCCATCACAACGGTATAGTGGGCCTGGGAGCTATGTATGGCTCTAGAAATATCCTCATACATAGTCTCTACCTCGTCGTCGGAGCGATATGAGGGCGGTGCGTATACTTGTATTACCTTCAACGAATACCGTTTGGTAATTCTGAGTACAAGGTACGCTACCCTCGCCGAAACACTCTCGACCTGGACCACGTTGTTGACGAGGGACCTGTGGACGATAAACCCGACACCACCCTGGGACAGTTGGTCGCCCTCCCGGAAATAGAGCAGGTTTCCGGACTTGAGGATCATGGTGTCCTCCCCCTCTCTTCGGACTTCACATAATCCTACAATATCCCATCGTAACCTGCTCAATTCTTCCTCCAGTTCAGCGAGCTTCTCGTCGGTCCGCAGTGTGCACGTGTTATATGTTGCCAGGGCCAAAGGTCGTCGGGGTTGGTAGCCTGGCATCTGCCGGGGATTCTTAGCACCCCCTGCCCCGCCGTTACCGTGACCGCTACCAGAGTCCGGGATAGCGGGGCCGCCGGGGACTAGGGGCCGTGTTATGGGTGTAACAACCATAGGGGGGTTTTGCCGTAATCGCCACGCTTGGCAGGCGGGTTGGCGATCGCAGTGTGATGTCATAGTACGCGGAAGGATGCTGCTGCCCATCCTCCGGTGTTTTAGATCCCTTAGTCGCCTCTTACGACACCCACGGGAAGAGATGGGTTGGTGCTATTCTAGGGCCACACCACAGGCCTAATTACCCTTATTACCAGTGTATACTAATTTTACTAACGACACTTTTGAAATGTATGAAAATTATCGTATTATGTGTTTTTTATTACTAACACTGGTGTCAGATTTTATTCAAGTCGCCTAAAGGCATCTGACATGACTTTTACGACTACGGCCATCTAGTGGCAATAGCCACACTGGCAATAGCCATAACACACTAGTAAACTAAACAGTCAGCCAATGTGCAGGTTTTCTCACGATGTTTTCCTTCACTGGAAGCAGGTGGTGGTCTATGAGAAAACTACCATACATGAGTCAGATTGGTCTACAAACTCATGTGATACAGGTAGGATTTGAACCCGGGTCCTATCCGACCTCAGGCGGGTGTCATTACCACTTGGCTACCACCGTGGAAGCGGTGGTGGCTGAGTGGTAGGGCGCCCGCCTGTGAATGCAAAATCCCAGGTTCGAATCCTGCCCGGGCTACATGAGTTTGTATACCAAACTGACTCAAGTTAGTTTTCATCGACCACCACTTGCTTCCGGTGAAGGAAAACATCGTGAGGAAACCTGCATTCTGGTTGATGATTATCAGCTAGTGTGTGAAATGGAGAAGGCAATGGCAAACCACTCCATTAAAATTGCCAAGGGAGTCATTGTGTGTGTTTCATTCCATATAATGACCACGACCCTCAGTCATGAGGAAATACGACTAAAGAGAGAGACCACCGCTTCAATTATCGCTTAAATCGTGATAACTAGGAACATAAACATTTCCAGAAAAATTCTTTATATAGCGTAAGTGAACACTAAGAAAGGAATTTTGTAAGTTCAGCCCTAATTATATACTTTCTTTTTTTTTGTAACATAGGGCGGCAAACGAGAAAGCGGGTCACCTGATGGTAAGCGATCACCGCTGCCCATGGACTACTGCAACACCAGGGGTATCACAAGAGTGTTGCCGGCCTTTCAAGAAGATGTAGACTCGTTTTTTGAAGGTTCCAATGTCGTATCGGTTCGGGAACACCGCCGCAGGAAGTTGGTTCCACAGTTTGGTCGTACGTGGCAAGAAGTGTCTTTATACTTATTGATTTTTATAGAAATTTGGTTAAAGAAAAACCTGTGGTAATCAAACTTACTGTAGTCTTTCTACTGAAGTAGAATAGATCGCGTAGGTGGTCCTTATGTCGTGCATATAATCATATTCATATATTCATTATAATTTGTAAATATAATATGCGTATAATGTGTCATGGGATCTTAAAACAGACGAGTAGTCTTCTACAGGCATTGTGAATTTGACTTATTTAGTACTTTCCATTAATTGCTGTTTATATTTCAGCCGTTAGTTTCAGCCCTTTTGGGGTTGATTTTTGCAAAAAAAGTAGTCTATGTATGACCTCGGGTCTTCAACTAAATTTGTACCAAATTTCATCGAAATCGGTCCAGCGGTTTCGACGTAACAGACGGACAAACTTTCTTAATACCTAATAATTTTAGTATGAAAGTATAGATGGGCTATACAGTGTCATTATAGTACATAGATGGCACTGTATAGATCAGGAACTAAGTACTATAAATTTAACTGCAAATTGCTTTACAAAATAGCTTTCGTGGGATTGTAACTTGTTAAGGTACAGTCACCAGCGTATCAGGTGATGCATCCATCTCTATGTCACGGTAATAGGCGATTTTGCTATGTATTTAGGTTATTTAATGGGCGGTTTACTGTACCATTTCATTTCTACGCATGCGTCACTGAAGACAAATCATATAAAACTTGATTTCTTTAATTGCATAGATTATGAATACTACAGAAGTGGCTATCACATACTTCTAATGAAGGGTATGAATATCAAAATTTAAGATTTCTGAATTTAGAATGAAACAATTAAAAATAAAAAAAAAATAGAAGTTGTTGAAAGTTGGTTAGCGTAAATGGAAGGAGGCCTATACCCAGCAGTGGGTCACGGAAGGCTATGGATGATGATAAGTTTTTTGATTCAAATTTAAAGTTTCAAAAACGAATTGTTGACGTGTTTAGTGCGACAGTGTGAGAGACATTCTGTTACTGTTACATTATTACATTCTTTATTAACACAATAGCACAATATAATTTTATTTAACTGCGCCTCGGGGCTTCACTTCCGTGGGGATTCCAAGATATAGAGTAGCCTACCTATGTGCTTCAGATTTTACACTACACGTGTAACAAATTTCATCAAAATTCGCTTAGCGGCTCAGTCGTGATATAACAATATCCACTTACATCGCAACTGCAGTTTTCTACAGTCAATGCAAAAATAATTAATATTCGTATTAAAATGATTGAAATAAATGAAAATATTGCATAGCAAACTTATTTAAAAAGTGACAGCTAGTGGCAAGTTATGACGCGTTTATTGAGACTCGTTGAAAGATTACAAGTTTTTTTTATTTAAGTTAGGTTTGCTCTTGTCCACAATCTAGCCCGAGGACGATGAGGTCTACGGTGTAGCGAGCTTACCCAGAAGCAGCCTATTCACTCTGGTTTTTGAAGAGAGTTGTTGAACGAGGCGAACAAAATATATTCAAATCGCGAGAAATTTATCACATAATATTATCTAGTCTCTAACTACCCCCACGGGAAAAAGGCATGATAATATGGGGTTGTTCCTTAAGTACTCCATTCTTTTGTTCTAAAAAGATAAGAATCTCATACATGTATTCCCAAGTTACGCCACGAAATTATAATGATTTAAAAACACTTATTATTTTGTTCCCATTCTACATGTATGTATCCTTCTGTAATTTTCTATTTTATAACAAAAGGGCTTGGCTTGAATAGGATTCCATCATTCCATCTCATGTCACAATCCATCACCCAACTTCGCTATAATGGTGAAGTAAATAGGTTTAGTAGTATTTAATGTCTGATTACTGTTACTAGCACTTTATAGTTCTCAAACTTTACTACGCAAAACTTTTCATTAAATTCTATTTACCTGACTGCAAAGAATGGGTTTATTTATTTATTACTAGCTGTAGCCCGCGGCTTCGCCCGCGTGAGTTTCGCTTAGATGAAAATTCTTTTTGTGTTTCAAACTGTAGTAACCTAAACTCCAGTACTCAAAATTTCAGCCATTTGGTTATCCCGTGTACTGCGGGAATATATGTTGAAGAACAGGAATAGATGTTCCAGATCTTCATTATACGTCATTAGAAAATGCTCATCAGGTTGAACGACTTTTGCTAAGGCGCTATTTCCATATATGTAACAGAGTAGCTGGTCTCTCGGAGTTCTTCATCAGATGATCCTGATCTTCGATTTTTATACGTCAATAGAAAATGCTCGTCAGATTGATTAACTTTTGCAAAGATACCAATTCCATATTTCTTATAGTTTAGCTGTTCTGTTAAGGTTCTTCATCATGTGTTCCAGTTTTCAAAATCAATTATAGCCTATATGTTGCCCAGGCTTATTAGCTATACAACAAAAAAGTTTCATTCAAATCCGTCCAGTAGTTTTTGCGTGAAACGCGTACATACATACAGACAGACAGACAGACAGACAAGAAATACCAAAAAAATATTTTTGCTTTCTATTATTCTTTTTAGGTCTCCCTCTATCCATTTCAGTCAAAACTCAAAAGTATTAAATGTACAGACAAAATATTTTTACTGTTTTATTATATGTATAGATCAATACATATAAATAATCCTGTAACTGGTTTGTGTCTGTACAAAGAAGATATTTGAGAAAAAAAATATGTGGGGTCTTAATAGCGCCAATAGAAGCCAAAACCATTATTTGTAGATTTTTTTTCAGTCTATCTTTCTATTTGTATGTTTGTACGCGCATGACGCAAAAACTTCTGGACCAAATTTGATGCGGTTTTCACGGTTGTATCATAGAAGGTCTAACTTAAAATCAAAGTCAGGTTTTCATCTTGATTCGTCGTTCAAAACCTGAGATGCGCGCGCACGAAGTCGCGGGCACAGGTTAGTATATTAAAAGTACACAATACAGCTTTTATGAGGTAAAAACATTATTAAAGTTAAGATAACGTAACATATCAATTACAATTCGTACATAACTTGTATGGCACACAATGAAAATTAAAAAAATACACAAGTAATGTAAAGTCCGTTTTTAGGGTTCCGAAGTAAACAAGGAACCCTTATAGCTTCGTCATGTCTGTTCGTTTGTCCGCAGTTTATCTCAGAGACTACTAGTACAAAAAAACTGTAATTTGGTATAAACATACATATTTATTACGCGGAGTTAATTTTAGAATAAAATTACTAAAAAAAATTTTTTACGTAAAGTGGAAATGTTTTTTTTTCTCTCTATTATACCATCGTGTGGGGTATCATAGGTCTTTTAAAAATATTGTGAGTATGTGAAGACCATTTTTTGTTTAAGGAATCCGTTTGTGAAATATTAAACTTTAAAGTGCTAAATTTTGTTAGAGTCAAGTGTCCCCTCGAACAGGAAAACGGTAGAGAGTGGAAACGTGAAAAAAATTATAATAATTAGCAAATATAATGAATCTAAAAAGAAAATTATCACGGTTATGTAGAATTTACACGTTAATGAGTAATAGACGATAAACTTACAAAATTGATTTTAGTATGAAAAATATTCGTAGGAACAAAATTTTCATTCTTATGATGGTAGGTATATACTTAGCTATTTTTATTAGTTATATAAAACTGGAAATAAATATTGGTTAATGTGTCCGCATTTTTATAGGATAGGTACTTTCGGAACCCTACATTGCGCGTGGCCCGACACGCACTTGACCATTTATTTCCTACTTGTCCTATCATGGTAAACAATCTTACCATGTCTTTTTATGATTTTAAAATAATATAAATGAAAATAGACCTTTTAGGAAATTACTTTCGTGGTTAATAAATGTTTTACGTTAGAATTTTTAGGTTTGAACTTTTATTTGATTTATTTTCAACAAAATTCAACAAAAAGTACTGTGAAGATTGTTTATATGATAGGACAAGTAATAAAAAAAGAAGTTCACGTATGTATGTACGAGTGCACTATTGGTCATCTGCAGACACAATTATGCATTTTCTTTTGAATGCCGGTGCTGTACAAAATAAATCAGGGAAGTCAGGTGATAAACTTAATAAATGAATCCTAATCCTAACTAATATTATAAATGCGAAAGTGAGTTTGTTTGATTGTTTGTTTGTTACATCTTCACTGAACCAATCTTCCTGAAATTTCGCTTACACATAGCTGGTAGTACGGAGAAGGACATTGGGTACCTTTCATCCCGGGAAAAAGCACTGTTCCCGTGGGAAATTCACGCGTGCGAAGCCGCGGGCAAAAGCCAATCCATACTAATATTATAAATGCGAAAGTTTGGATGTGAGTTTGTGAGTTTGTGAGTTTGTGAATTTGTGAGTTTGTGAGGATGTTTGTTACTCAATCACGCAAAATCTACTGGACGGATTTCGATGAAATTTGGTACAGAGGTAGATAATGACCTGGAATAGTACATAGGCTACTTTTTATCCCGGGAAAAAGCACTGTTCCCGTGGGAAATTCACGCGGGCGAAGCCGCAGGCAAAAGCCAATGAATAATAAATCTTTAAAAGAAATTATTTTCAATAATCTTCACTTATTCTATAATTCCAGATACCAGTGAAATAAATTACAACAAAATTAAATAAATTAAATGGATTGTAAATTTTACAACCCATTTAATTTTTTGATTTATAAATAAATTAATATATGCCTATGTGACAAATGCCTATGATTATTGCAATGATTTGTGCTTTACAAGAGGTCAAATTATTGCTAATTCATATTGGATCCCAGCCAAAAGCTATACAGGGTGTTTTGGTAAACACCTGCAACCTCTCTATTTATTTATTTAAACTGTACTTTTGTATGTGTGTGCAATACACACATACAAAACAACAGTACAAAAGGTGGACTTAATGCTAAAAGCATTGACAGTCAAACCTTAGAGTCTCTTGGGGTGAAAGTATCATGAATATGAGATAAACTTTTTGTATGGGACCGACTCTGAAATCTAAAAAAAAAAATCAGCTGTTCCATACATTTTACAATACCTACATACATATTATCACGCCTTTTTCCCGTGGGGGTAGGCAGAGACTAGCGATTTCCACCTGCTACGATCCTTACAGATCTCTCTTGCTTCCTCTACACTCATCACTCTCTTCAATACCTACTCGCTCAAAATGGCGTACCGTTTAAGTACATTTCTGAACATAATTAAACATTACTACAAAAATCGATTATATAACGTCAAAGTTCCAAAGCTAAAGAAAAAAAATATAATCATCATAAACATAAATCAATAAAAATATACATATAATAAACCTGTAACTGGTCTGTGTCTGTACATAGAATATATTTAAGAAAAAAATCTATGAGGAGTTTTCATAGGGCCAATAGAAGCCAAAACCATTTTTTGTATAATTTTTGTCGGTCTGTCTTTCTATCTGTATGTTTGTACGCTCATCACGCAAAAACTACTAAACCAAATTTTGATGCGGTTTTCACTGTTGTATTGTTGAAGGTCTAATTTAAAATTTGGCGTAGGTTTCATCTCAATACGCCGCTTAGAATCTGAGATATTAACAATAGTAAACGCGCGGACGAAGTCGCGGGCACAGGTTAGTATTAATAACCTCTTATCTCTATAAGAATTCACAGATAATTTACTACCAATTCCATTGTTTGTAACCTTAGTGAAGCCTATAAAAGTGTAATAAAAATATAGGCCTAGGTCTGCTGCCGTGTAATAAAAACCTTTAAAGGTTTACGTTCCCATATTCATAATGAAGTTATGTATCAATTCATATGAAATTAAATGAATAAATGTGTTGTTAAGAATGGATGGACTTCATTATTAATAAATGTATATGCACCTAAGGCGACTAAGGAAATGCTTCCGATGGGCAGCAGCGTCGGAAGCTCACAAAGCCAAAAAAAACTGCGCTCGCCAAGCGTGGTGAGTATGGCAAATCCCCCAAAATCTTGGGGAGACCTTTATCCAGCAGTGGATATTTTGCGGTTGTAATGATATGCACCTAATTAATTCCCTTTAAAGAGTCAATAACACTAAACTTACCACCATTAAATATCCGTGAGAATTTTTGTAGGTACTTCTAGAACAATACTTAGGTCTGATTTGGGGGTTACAGAGACTTCAACGATTGAACAATGTAATATTTTGGCTGACTCATGTCTAGTGTAGTTTTAATTTTTAATTTTAATCACAATCAATTCAAATAATAATTTATTTTTATTAATTTTAGTTACATCTTTTTTTGTAGAAAAAAGTTATAAATATTTTTATTACACCCTGAAGTTTGTATAATAATTTAAAAAAAAAAAAACAAAAACTTCAATACAAAAACAAAAAAATATTTTCAGATAGCTCTACTTTTTTAAAGTGCAAACTTTATTTTCATTTACTTAAATTGGTAGTTTTAATTGTATTAGTTAATTTTAAAGTAAATTTTGGAAACATTTCAAATTTCAATATCTTTTAGCTGTAAAAAAAATAGAATTAATAATGTCCATAAATTTTAAAGCCTTGCAAAACTGCAAAATTAATTACGTGTATGACAAGTACTTATGTAATTTCTGCGAATTTTATTTAATAATATTTACATAAATGTTAATGTTGCTTTGCTAAAAAAAAAATGTTTATTGATTACCTACTTAACTGAGAGTGTCATGTAACTATTAATACTTAACAATTAAATACTTATTAATTAATTATTAATTTTTGCTTTGCTTGTCATTGTAGTGTATTTCGAAATCAGTATTTTTATTTTTGTTAAAAGGTGAACCCTAAAAAAAATTAACCATAAAAACCCTATGACCTTTGATTGGTCAAGGGTTCTTTTCCCTACTACTATCAATAAGAAGGTATCCAAATTTGATATTAATTCGTAGATCATTTTTTTTTCACTTTATTAAATAATTTATTTTTCTATATTAGTGAACAATTAGATACGTAATACGTTGTGAAATACGTGATATTACATTGTTATAAAATAATAGTAAGTGAATTTTAATTCATTAAATGAACCAATAAAAATAATCAAAGTTTTATCGAAATCACAGCCATGGTTATTTCATCCAACTTGGTGATGCCAGCTTTCTTGGCACGAGCTTTTTGCAAACTTATTTAATATTTGATATATAAATAAACAATCTTATATCTTCTTAATACATAAGTCTTGCGGGACATTTTAAATTTATAGTTTTAATTTAATTCCTTTAAAATTTTTGCTTAGTTATTTTTTAAATTAAGTAACTTTTTGAAGTCATGTTTTAGTTAATTTTAGTATATTTTTTCATTTAAGTAATTTTGTAACATCTAGGTATATGTCTTCAAAATAAATTGTTAAATAAATAACTAAATTTAAATGTAACTGATGCGTGTAAATGCGTCAACTTAAATTAAACCTTACGATTAAATTTTCCCAACGCTCAAAAATAACCTCAAAAGTAGCTTAAATCTGTCCTCAGGAGAATTCCCATAAAATAAATAGTATGGTAGACACAATCACAATCACAACACAGCACTTACGTTTGTACTTCACTATAACTCTGAACGACTGGATGGCAAATGCAATTGTGAATCTTATATACGTGATCTTATTATGATGCAGGTTAGGATCCGCTTGGTGGGGTCGTTTCCGAGTGCTCCGGAATTTTGGTTTTAGCGCCTCCGTGACCCCCAGGTGACCCCCAAATGGGATTGACGATCAGATTCAGTGAACTAGCTTTAGTCCGCGGATTTGTTCGATGTAAGTATATGATAATGGGTTGACTCCGCCACGGAATGTCTAAGTACTAAATGTCTATGTACGTTACTTCTAAAGTATTCAATGTCGAAGTATGCAAGTACGATGTACGTTAGTTCTTAAGTATCCTAGTACTACGTACTCCAGTGCTAAAGTTTACGAGAGCGAAGTATGAAATGTTAGGTCCTATCAGTAGCGCATTCGTCTTTAGAAATTTGATACGCCGAGTAAGAAGGATGTAAGTGTATATCCCTTAAGTATAGTTTGAATTGATACATAATTAGGGTTCCGTACCTCAAAAGGCAAAAACGGAACCTTTATAAGATCACTTTGTTGTCCGTCTGTCTGTCTAACTTTTTTTTTCTCAGGAACGCTTAAAGGTATTAAGTTGAGATTAATATCGAATACTCGAATCTACGGTCACTTTCAGGAAAAAAATAATCAAAGTTATACGTCAACGCGATCTGGAGATGTTACCGTCAATGTTGCAAATTTTTGCATATTTTGCGATTTCAGACAGCATTCAAAACCTATGTATGGGGTACTTCCCGTTGACCTAAAATTATGAATTTGGCAAAAAGCAAGGTCTAACAGTACTTGTACGGGAATAAATCTGAAAGTTGTAAATATGTTGTTGGTACCTAGTCTAAAAAAAGTCTTACAAACTATTTTTTGCGCTAGATGCAGTATGAATCCTAGGGATCGAACCGCAAAGTTAACACCCAACTTTGTGAAGTCAACACCCTGAAAAAAATTTAAGTCAACAACCGGAAACGGGATGAATTATAGCCCACTTTTTGCCCGCGGCTTCGCCCGCGTGAATTTCCCACGGGAACAGTGCTTTTTCCCTGGATGAGGGGTACCCTATGTCCTTTTCAGTACTTTTAACTATGTATACGGGAAATTTAATAAAAAATTTAAATATATTTTTTTAATTTTCTCTCTCCTCCATTTTTAGCAGGTAAGTAGCAAAATTAAAAACTAATTTAAAATACTAAAATTAAAAACTAATAAAATAAAATAAAAATAGCCTTTATAACAGATATACATAAGGTTCGTTTACATTTGTTAAAATTTTATATGTTGATTTTTTCATCTGTATACCTGTCTTCGGCAAAGGCCTCTTCCAGCGACTTCCACTCTTCCCTTTCCATAGCTATCCTCGTCCATAATGATCCTGCCGTCTCTCTAATTTCATCGACCCACCTTTTGCACGGTCTTCCGCCTTTTCTATTCTTATGCCTAGGCACAGAATTAATATTAGTAATACGTACAGAAAGGAAACTCCCTGCCCCTCCCGCAATATGGCACCCCCCGCTCCTTCCGCACTTCTCCCCCGTTCTTGTGTAGACGTGGGACGTTCGACTATGAAAACGCACACATTGACGTGTTACTGACGTGTTCACGGATTAACAGTTGCATTTGTAGTAGTAGTAGGCATATTTGACGCGCCGTTTCTATGAAGCGCCCGCCCTGTGGCCTAGGATACCAGTTTATTATTACTTTACTCCACTTTTCTCGGCCTTACAGTGAAAAATTAAAAACTAAGGAATACAAAAATAAAAAATAACTACAAGTTGTAAAGCCCCTCAAGAGCGTAGCCCCGCGGCAATGTGCTTAAAAGGCTGGCTACATTGCAAAAATAAAACTAAACTTAAAAATAAATTGATTATTTACACGTAAAATTTAGGTAACTGCTCAATAACCAGCTTTAAAAGATGTCAGTGGCCGTAGATCAATTTACCCTTCAACTTTGCAGCACTTTTTGCCGCAATCACCATCTTTGCCTTAACAAGTGCCGTTAAAATTGTTTATTAATGATAAGTTCCGGGCTTGTTAAATTAAACGACTTCGATATCAATAAATACATGTACAGGGTGTTTGGATATCGGCAAAAAAAACAGCTTTTCCATACATTTTACACCTACCTACCTACTCGCCCAAAATGTATGGACCAGCTGATTTCTTTTTGAGATTTCAGAGTCGGTCCCCTACAAAACAACAACGTAGTTTCGGCTGTACGTTGTCTGTCAGTTAGTCAGACGGATTTTTTTACATATATTGATAAACAAATTTTGAATTCTGTAAATGGTACCTAAAGCTGGACAAGCAAGAGGTGATGCAGATGTAAGTTAACAGTTTTGATGATAAGTAATTTATTGATTGGCAGAAGCGGTGGTGGCCGAGTGGTAGGGCGCCCGCCTTGTCGTGTATAAAAAATAAAAAAAAATAAAAAGTGTAAGTTGGGCGGTGTGTGCGCAGGGGTCTCCAACTATTTGAAGCGAAGACGGGCAATATCCCTGCGCAGTGCGATTATACACGAACAATTACTTTAGAGAGAGCCGGATGTAATGCTCAGGATAGAGCCTCGTACTTTTGAAGTACAAGGACCTCTTGTCTAGTAAGCCTTAGGTCCTGGGAGTCATGGGCAGGGTGATATCATTAATACAATATGGTTGGGATAGAATATAGCATTTTATTCCATAAACACACTAGCCGCTGAGGGCGGGCACATGTTATACTAATACCAAAATCTGATAAGTCTTTGCCGCAATTAAAAGTTAAAATTAACATAAACCAAATATAAGGTACCTGGCCAGGTCCGTACACAAACGTCTGTGCGCACTTAGAACGTTGTCCCGTTCACCGTTTTGTGATCCATTGGGTTCGAGCACTGGTACTGGTCGCGTCCTCAAAGCGACGCGGCGCTCCTGCACGCTCCGTTGTATGCGAGATAGTAGACGCTGGCTGGACCTTCCGAGGTTTGCGCTGAGCCACTACGGGGACATCGGATCGAAGGCGGCGACGCGGCCTTTGGAAATAAGGTTAGGATCCGTGTGTTGCACCTTGGGGTCGCCGACGACGGGGCCTGCGCCGTGGCAGGCGGTACACTCCAGGAAACGTCAACTCATATGGCCGGACGGGCACGTGGACCTCAACAGCTCATGTTCCCGGCAACTTCATGGCGGCGAATATCCCCTGTGTCCTTGCGCGTATCGCGGATTTAAAAACTAAAGGTTAAACTATATACCCATGGCGGGGAACCGGGGGCGGCGAAAACGAAAAAACCCCAAAAAAATTAATAATTGCTCAAGCCATGTTACATGTCCTGGCAGCCTATCTAGGAAGAGAGCGACTCGACTCCACTCGATTTGACATTTTGTCTTGTCACGCTCCTTTTCGCTTAATTCGGACGCACGTCAAACCAACCTTTAATATTCTTTAAAAGAACTAACGTTTAAATAAGGTATTTATTCGTTGAATATTATAATAATCTAAGTCGACGATATTAAAGGAGAATAATTAAAATTCTACAACAATCCTACCATGATTTCTTATTTTTTTTATGATAAGAAAGGTTTGTTAGGACCCTGAGACGGAACGTGTGTCACCAGCTGTCAATGTCAGACGTCCAACTCTGCAGATTTTGTTGACAGTCTAATTTAATCATAGAATGTTTTGTTATGAATGTTTAGTTTTTGATATAATTCCGTAAGTACACAAAATCGCGTCGAGTTATTGCTACCAATGGTTTCGGCGTGACTCAAAGAACGTTTTGATGTGCGGGTCTCCCTGTTTTCTTAATAAGTATTGTAAAAACAACATATGAAATTTGTGTACTGGTGTGTCACTTTCCCATTCAATTTGTCTGGAGACTAATGGATTTGAATGCCTGCTATTGTGGTGAGTCGAGAGCCTATCACGCAGGTAATACGCCACAGGAATAGTATCCCAATATATCAACTATTTCACCTAAAATATGACATGCAAAGTTGACCAGTTAGAAGTTCAAAATAATTCTGTAGTTATCACTACAATACCCCCCCTTTCGGCAAAGAGGTTAAGTCGTACTTAGCCGAAACAGCCGGGGTAACCGGAGAAAACATTCACCTATCCTACGGCAATATATTTCTAAATATAAAACTATCAGCTATATATGAATCTAACTCATGCTATTTCATATATTAAACTAAAATGTATGTTCTAGAGTTCTAAAACTAACTCAATTTATGTTGAGTGTCAGGAATACAGCGTCTGGCCAGACCGCTGCAATTCCCCTTCATTAAAAAAATCATACTTGGATTTCTAATGAGATAATCGCAAGTAGCATACTAATAATAAAGAATTATCTAAAGTAATATAGTTTTTACTTATGTATAATAAGAAAAACTATTTGAAGTTTAATTAAAGAATAGTAATCTAGCATTCCTACATAATTTACTAGTTAGTAATTAAATTGTAAACCTAATAAAGTCTTTAAACTAATGGAGAGATCTCACATAAATAGACCTTTAAAATGTATAGCCGTTGGGCTGACATTGTATAAGGAAAAAAACTTGTTTTCCTTTTTTTTCTCAAAATTAAGGAGTATTAATCCATATCCTTATGTTTACTCTGGCGCCTAGAGTGTGTAGTTACAAAAGAAATTGGTTTTCATGAAAACGCTTGACAAAAAAATTTCACATGTGAGTCATGTCATATGTGAAAAATGAGGCCTCTAATTGGTTATACCAATCCAAAATAACAAAGTTCAAGATAAGAAAGTTGCTAGCTAGGGGACACACCTTGTGAGACTTTTATTATGTCCTTGACATGATATTTTCCAACTTTACCGGTTTCTATCTCCTGAAGGTCGTAAACAACATCCGAATGCTTCCTGACAACTTTACATTTCACAAAGCGCGGTGCTAGTTTAGCGGAGAAAAAGTGAGCTGCGTTTGACTGTACAAAGTTACGCCTCCATACGATATCACCTACGCTTAACCGAAGTTGTTTACGGCGTAGGTTGTATCGTCCCGCGTTTTGTTTGTACGCTTTGGTCAATGCATCGGTAACTTTTTGGAAGATGTCTGCCATCTCATTGAGAGCCGTGGCTTTTTCAGAACGACTGGACATTTGAAGGTCATCTAACGAATTTGGAATGCCGCCTCTTACTGAATGCAACATGCCATCCGTCATCATCTCCCGACCTTTAGCCAATAAAAATGGTGTGTGCCCAGTGGCAACATTGATAGTGCTATTCAAAGATAGCTGGATTTGAGGTAGGTACTTAGACCAGTTTCTTTGATCTTCTCCCTACTAAAATAGCTAGGCAGGTTTCTATAGTTTGGTTAAAGCGTTCCACAGTGTTGGACTGAGGCGCGTAGTACGCATTGTAAAATATTTTTGGTATCGAATGGCTCGCACAAAAATCTTTAAATTGTTTGCTCTGAAATACAGTTGCATTGTCGCAAATTATAACACATGGAATTCCCTCTTTATATAGGATTTCCTGTTCAATAAATGATGTTATTGTTTTGGCAGTAGCGGTTCTAAGTGGGTGAATCCAACAATATTTAGTAAATATATCAACTATGGACAGTATGTAGATGTGACCAGAATAAGATTTTACTAATGGACCAATTAGGTCAATGGACAGAGTATGCATCGGTTTGTTGACACATTTCTGGTTTGTCATGTGTCCATGTGGAGGTTGGTTGGAGTGTTTATAAGCTTTACACTTCTCACACGTGGCCACATAATTCTTCACATCTTCATACATGCCTTTCCAATAATAATTTTCTTTAATTTTAGACAAAGTTTTAAATGTACCAGGATGGACTGCATGTTTTTCATGATTCTCTTTGATGCATTCCTGTACTAGTTCTCTAGGTAATACAATTTTCCAATCGTTATCCGATTGTAGATTTGAATTTGGTTTGGAATATCTGAATAATACTTTATCTTTAATTTGATAATTTCTATGATACATCGGGTTTAACTGAACGTTTCTAAACAACGTATTATACCAATCATCTTTAGAATTGCAACCGCCATCAAATATAACTGCCTCAATACGGGACAGTACGTCTGGTACTACGTGCATAGAACCTTTTTTATGCCTAATTTCAAAATCAAAACAAGATAATTGCATTGCCCATCGTGCTAATCGACCTGATGGGTTGGTTAGTGTCTTGAGCCATTTCAATGACATATGATCTGTCACTACTATAAAACGACTCCCTTCTATATAAGGTCTAAAATGGTTTATTGAATCCACTAGGGCGAGTAATTCGCGTTCGGTTGTGCTGTAATTTCGTTCTGTTTTCGAAAGCAACCTGGAATAAAAAGCTATAGGGTGTTCTATACCATCGATTTCTTGGACAAGCATCGCTACCAATACCGACGCTTGATGCGTCTGAATGAATTTGAAACGGTTTGGAAAAATCGGGGCAAGCGAGCACGGGAGCCTGAGTCAGCGCTTCTTTGAGCGCTAGGAAAGACCTTTCTGCTTCTTCTGACCAGTCTACCGTATCTCTGCCTTTTTTCTTGCCTATCAGAACCGTCATTGGTGCTATAATAGTTGAAAAATTTGCTACGAATCTTCGGTAGTACGAACAAAGCCCTATAAACGCCCGCAATTGCTTAGCGGTTGTGGGACGTGGAAAATTTCTGATACACTCTAGTTTTTGTGGATCTGTCAATAAACCTTGTGAGCCGACTACGTAGCCTAAATATTTGAGTTCAGACTTACAAAACTCACATTTGCTAAAATTTATAGTTAAACCTGCCTTGCTTAAAGCTTCAAAAACCTCGTTTAAAATGGCGATATGCTCTTCGAACGAGCTAGTGGCTATGAGAAGGTCATCACAGTAAGCGAATATCTTCTCACCAAATTTGTGATGGAAAAGAGAATCAACCAATCGCTGTAATTCGCAGCCAGCGTTCGATATGCCGAACGGGACACGCTTAAATTCAAACAAACCACGATTGGGTACCACGAATGCGGATTTTTGGCATGATGTGCCGGAACCGTCTTCATTATCAGTATCGCATAATGACATTTGCCAGTAGGCAGCTGATAAATCAATGGAACTTAAATAACGAGTACCACGCAAATTATCTAAAATTGAACTAATATATGGCACAGGGTATGAGTCTTTAATTGTGACGTCATTAAGTTTCCTAGCGTCTAAGCAAAATCTCCATGAACCATCTTTTTTTGGGGTCATGACAACGGGGTTTGACCATGGGGATTTAGATGGTGCTATTACACCAAGCTGAAGCATCCGGTCTACTTCCTCATTTAAGGCTTTTAATTTGACCGGTGACAGAGGGTAATACCTTTGTTTTATTGGTTGCCCCGTTGTTTTGATCCTATGCTCAACTAGAGATGTCCTACCTAGGCCTCGCTCCTCTGTACTAATAGATTTAAACTTTTGTATAACTTTGTCTAATTGGACTGACTCTAGGGGAGAGAGGTCATGTTTTGGTACTATGGTGCATATTGTTTTGTTCGGTTCCGGCCTGACAACTGGTTGTCCATATGAAATATTTAAATCCTCTAAACTTGATAATTGTATTAAATCTAACGTTATAATAGAATCCATGCCAAAAATAAAATTATTAGAAATTGCTGGAATTACCATAAACATAATATTATAAGTATTACCTCTGAAATTGACTGGTAGCAGGATTTTACCTTTTACCTCAACAACAGAACGGTTTGCACAAGTTGCTGTGGAAGAATAATCCAATAATTTAAATCCTAGGCTCAAAAAATGTTTATGATAATTGTTTCCTATTATACTAAAATTAGCACCAGAATCCATTAAACCTGTGTAAGGTTTCCCTTTAATTTTAAAATCTATAAAAATTCTATTGTCACTGTTGACTGTTTCTATACCAGGAGTCACAGCGCCTAAGTATGGAATATTTGATATTTTTTGTGTGGCTCCTGGTCTAACTAGTTTTTTTTTACTATTGTTTGTTTCCGGTGATGATACATCCCTATCTCCATCATTACATTTAGAGCAAGTGCTTGTTAGCACGCCTTTTTGACCACACCGGAAACAGACAATGCCTGGTATAGTGCGACATTGTTTATATGAATGCCCAAATTTTTTGCATTTGTTACAAATTAATTTATTTTCTAATTGTTTATTGTTAATGTTTCTATTATAATTTTGTTTATGTTTATTATCATTAAAGTTTGTATTGTGTAATTTAACTGTATTTATTTGTTTTGATTGTTTTGAATTTTTGGAATCGCTAGCTGTGTTAGTGAAACCTGAGTATGCCTCAAAACGTTTGCCAATATCAATAAGATTCTGGATACTATTAGAATTGTCAACAGCCAACAAGTGTCCATATGATGGTAAAATGTTATGTTTTATTATTTCTAATAAAGTTGTTTCTGTTAATTTGTTTGTTAGCCGCGCATTCATGGTTTGCATTTCCAAAATATAAAAGTGTAAGGATTGACCTGGTGATTGTCGATGCTCACGGATTGACTTTTCTAATTTAAAGTCATTATCAATTGCCGTGAAAAATGACTTAAAATTATCTTCTAATTCTGACAATGTAGAAATTCCATCACGTATATGTCTGTAATAATCTAAAGCTTTGCCACTAAGTAAGTCAGAAAAACATTTCAGTACTTTCTGTTCTGAAGTATTTCGACTACGCCTAAAATCATCAATTCTAAGAAAAAAATCTGTGACGTCTGAGTCACCAGAAAATTTTAAATTCCACGACCTCAAATGGTCCTCCTTTAATATGTGAATAACGCGCTCATCATCTTCCCTAGTCTCCGTAACATAGGTAGTCCTACCCATTGAGTTGGCTTGACGTACTAAACCGGGAGCTCCTAGTTGAGACAATGTGGGTTGTAACGCTTTAAGTGTGGAAGGGCCGGGTGGGTGGGTGTCAATTGCACCTCCCCGTGGTCGTGTATTAACAAATGAGGAAGTAGTAGTGGTAGGTGGTTTGTTTGCCTCCCCACTTACTTCGTAATATTGCTCTTCCCTTTCGCCGTCCGACATGTTGACAAAAATGTGAGGTTATATGTGTCAGGGTATGTAATAGGTTATAATAATTGATAAATTTCTAAATAGATACAGGTTACTCCCTGTCAATAAAAATAAATTAGCTCTCAAATTGAGATTAAATAGGAATTATGGCTGAGCGCTATGCTTTTTATTCATAGCGAAGCCCAAATAAAATATTAATTATTATATTATTAATTATAATATTATTTAGTAATATTATAATAATTACTATGAATTGTATTAAATGTATGCTTACAACCCTGTCGCATATAAACCTAACAAACACTAAAGTATAATAACTTTACAGTCAATGATATCACCAAAATTTCAAAATAACAAGTGAGCGAGTTTAAAAAATTTGAAAACTATTTTTTAGAAAAAACTGCCACTCTCACAGGACTCAAAGGCTCAAAAATATAGTAGTTCGGGCGCCATTGTCGTGTATAAAAAATAAAAAAAATAAAAAGTGTAAGTTGGGCGGTGTGCGCAGGGGTCTCCAACTATTTGAAGCGAAGACGGGCAATATCCCTGCGCAGTGCGATTATACACGAACAATTACTTTAGAGAGAGCCGGATGTAATGCTCAGGATAGAGCCTCGTACTTTTGAAGTACAAGGACCTCTTGTCTAGTAAGCCTTAGGTCCTGGGAGTCATGGGCAGGGTGATATCATTAATACAATATGGTTGGGATAGAATATAGCATTTTATTCCATAAACACACTAGCCGCTGAGGGCGGGCACATGTTATACTAATACCAAAATCTGATAAGTCTTTGCCGCAATTAAAAGTTAAAATTAACATAAACCAAATATAAGGTACCTGGCCAGGTCCGTACACAAACGTCTGTGCGCACTTAGAACGTTGTCCCGTTCACCGTTTTGTGATCCATTGGGTTCGAGCACTGGTACTGGTCGCGTCCTCAAAGCGACGCGGCGCTCCTGCACGCTCCGTTGTATGCGAGATAGTAGACGCTGGCTGGACCTTCCGAGGTTTGCGCTGAGCCACTACGGGGACATCGGATCGAAGGCGGCGACGCGGCCTTTGGAAATAAGGTTAGGATCCGTGTGTTGCACCTTGGGGTCGCCGACGACGGGGCCTGCGCCGTGGCATGCGGTACACTCCAGGAAACGTCAACTCATATGGCCGGACGGGCACGTGGACCTCAACAGCTCATGTTCCCGGCAACTTCATGGCGGCGAATATCCCCTGTGTCCTTGCGCGTATCGCGGATTTAAAAACTAAAGGTTAAACTATATACCCATGGCGGGGAACCGGGGGCGGCGAAAACGAAAAAACCCCAAAAAAATTAATAATTGCTCAAGCCATGTTACATGTCCTGGCAGCCTATCTAGGAAGAGAGCGACTCGACTCCACTCGATTTGACATTTTGTCTTGTCACGCTCCTTTTCGCTTAATTCGGACGCACGTCAAACCAACCTTTAATATTCTTTAAAAGAACTAACGTTTAAATAAGGTATTTATTCGTTGAATATTATAATAATCTAAGTCGACGATATTAAAGGAGAATAATTAAAATTCTACAACAATCCTACCATGATTTCTTATTTTTTTTATGATAAGAAAGGTTTGTTAGGACCCTGAGACGGAACGTGTGTCACCAGCTGTCAATGTCAGACGTCCAACTCTGCAGATTTTGTTGACAGTCTAATTTAATCATAGAATGTTTTGTTATGAATGTTTAGTTTTTGATATAATTCCGTAAGTACACAAAATCGCGTCGAGTTATTGCTACCAATGGTTTCGGCGTGACTCAAAGAACGTTTTGATGTGCGGGTCTCCCTGTTTTCTTAATAAGTATTGTAAAAACAACATATGAAATTTGTGTACTGGTGTGTCACTTTCCCATTCAATTTGTCTGGAGACTAATGGATTTGAATGCCTGCTATTGTGGTGAGTCGAGAGCCTATCACGCAGGTAATACGCCACAGGAATAGTATCCCAATATATCAACTATTTCACCTAAAATATGACATGCAAAGTTGACCAGTTAGAAGTTCAAAATAATTCTGTAGTTATCACTACAGCCTGTGGCTACAAAAGGTCCCGGGTTCGAATCCTGCCCGTGCTGAGTTTGTATACCAATCTGACTCATGAACCTATGTTAGTTTCCATCGACCAACATTTACTTCTGGTGAAGGAAAACATCGCGAGGAAACCTGCACTCTGGTTGATGATTATCAGCTAGTGTGTGAAATGGAGAAGGCAATGGCAAACCACTCTATTAAAATTGCCAAGATAGTCGTTGTGTGTGTTTTATTACATATAATGACCACGACCCTCAGTCATGAGGAAATACGACTAAAGAGTACTGGTTGGTAAGAATATCAAGAAGAAAGAGATGGAGATATGTTACCTCTGAACGTAGAAACTTCAAATTTTGCAAAGAAGTAATATAGCGTAAGTGAGCATAATGAAAGAAACTTTTGGCAAATAAAAGTTATATTACAACAACCTACACGCAACCAATAATATTACCTACTAAAAGTTTCTTCTTCTTCTTTTAGTACATACATACATACATATTATCACGCCTTTTTCCCGTGGTGGTAGGCAGAGACTAGCGATTTCCACTTGCTACGATCCTTACAGATCTCTCTTGCTTCCTCTACACTCATCACTCTCTTCATACATGCTCTCCGGTTATGGGTGCTCCTAATATCTCCCTTTTTAAGGAGGTCCGCAATCTGGTTGGTTATTTGTGAGTTTCTTTATTCTTCTTGTAGTGCCTCTTCATTACTGGAGGTTGGCCGTCAGTTTCGCAAAGTCTTCTCTGTTCGCCGCTATGCGAAACAGCTCTTCAACCCTGGTGACTCCGGTCCACTCGCGTATGTTCCACAGACATGATTTTTTGCGTGTTCCAGCACGTCTCTTGCCTTATATTTTGCCCATCATAATAAGTTAAAGCAGCTGATAGCTGTCGACTAAAAGTTTAAGCTATAGATATTTAAAAAAATATCATAATTTTTCTTCTTACTTTACGGTTAAGCAGCAATCTTTTTGCACATTTAAATTAAAGGACTAAACTGTAAATCAATGTTACGAGCAGCAAAAACGGCCAGCACTATTGTTCTAGCTACCCAGGTGTACAAACATACACACACGATTATCGTCACACCCACACCCATTATTAACGATACAATATAACATTGTTTGGGAAAAACTGGTTTACAAATTAAAAGTTTACAGAAATTGCACATTAACTAGTAGTGTCATAGACGCGTAATTTCGCCACCTGATATAGGCTGCATAGGACTTTGAAGTCCTAAGGAGACCTCTAGAGAAAAAATGCAAAGTTATTTGTCACAGGTCTTTGTTGGTTTAAAAAAAGTAGTTTATGTTTGACCTCAGGACCAATATCTATAGGTAACAAATTTCATCAAAATCTATCCCCGTAGGACAAAGTGCGTTTAACCGTCAAAGCGTAACAGACAGATAAAAATAGAAGGACAGGCGCCTTTCTGCTCGCGATAAACTCAGGAACTACTGAACGAATTTTCAAATGCTTTTCACCAATTGAAGGGCTGGGTCATGAGGCAGGTTTCGGTGTGTAATTTACGCTGGCGAAGTCGCGAGCAAAAGCTAAGAATATACGTATCACATACGTTTCTATTTTATAGACATTTTGTAGCTGAATGATCGCAAAAACTTTACGCTTTGTCGGCTAGTGGCGTTTGGGAAATGCCGTTTTGTTTTTACACGACTCCCCAAAAAAGAGGTGTAATGCTTTTAGCGTTTATGTGAGATTCTTTATTCAACTTAAAATTGTCTTAACTCTTAACCGATTTAGATGGGACAGAGAAGTCGGTATAGTTAGAATCTCGAGTTAAGCTTTTTCGCAGTTAATTTGTCATAAAAAATACCGGCCAGGTGCGAGTCAAACTCGCACACTGAGGGTCCCGTACACGCAAAGCATCTCACATTATAGCTCTAACTAAAATACCAACTAGTTTCGAAAACAAAAACTTTGCAGTTCGATCCCGAAGATCCATACTGAATCCAGCGCAAAGATAAGTTTGTAACACTTTTATTTAAACTTCCAACAACATATTTACAACTTTCAGATTTATTCCTGTATAAATACTGTTAGACTGCTTTTTAACAAATTTCACAATTTTAGGTCAACGGGAAGTACCCCATAGGTTTGATTGCTGCCTGAAATCGTAAAATATGCCAAAAATCGCATTATTTAGGGTAATATCTCTTGATCGCGTTGACGTATAATTTTGATTATTTTTTTGCTGAAAGAGACCATGGATCTGAGTATTCGATATTCGTATCAACTTTATAACTTTAAGCGTTCCTGAGAAAAAAAAGTTTGACAGATAGACGGACAGCAAATTAATCTGTATAAGGGTTCCGTTTTTACCTTTTGAGGTACGGAATCCTAAAAATAAGTATATGTTGCAGGTATGACGATTACTTTTTACTTTATGGAAGTTACAATTTCGTGACAAGTTATAGGACAGTAGAAAAATAAGTTATCATCAATTAATTAAATAGCTTCAAAAAGTTTGTAGAACTGGACATTTGGACAAAAACGTGTTACCGAAAAATAATAAAAAGCCAAATAGTAGAGCCACTACTAGATGCTGAGATGTTATAGAAACCTAAAGTTTATATAGTACCAGCTTTTGCCCGCGGCTTCGCCCGCGTTTATTTCCCACGGGAACAGTGCTTTTTCCCGGCATGAATGGTACCCTATGTCCTTCTCACTACTTCTAACTATGTGTACTTATGCGAAATTTCAGGAAGTATGCTTCAGTAGATAAAGCGTGAAGAGGTAACAAACAAACAAATAAACAAACAAACACACTCACTTTCGCATTTATACTATTATTTAGGATTAGGGTTTGCAGAACCTATACCTGAATCTCCATTCCATCAGAGAGTCCACTATTCAGCTAAGCGTGGCTTTCGAGTCTCACGACTCTTGGCTCTGTCTACCCCGTAAGGGATAAAGACGTGATTCTATATATGTATGTATTCTCGAAGTGTGACTTTGACCTATAAAGACGTAATCTTTTGTTTATGTCGGCTTGAACCCACGTGAAGTGTTTAAGTTAATTGTTGATTGAAAGTCGTTAGTTAACGTTACGTTCGCCTTTCATAACTATAGAATTTTCTACGGTATAACAATTGAACGAATCGTGAAACTTTACCGTTATTACTCAAATACTCATTCTTCGCCCTTAATTCTTGAAGTCGCCATGACCGAAATCGGTCGGACACACATCATTACTCATTTTTCAAATTTAAAGTTGAAAAAAAAGTCTTCTTCTTCTTCTTCTCTCAGCTGAAAGACGTCCACTGCTGGACAAAGGCCTCCCCCAAGGATTTCCACAACGACCGGTCCTGCGCTGCCCGCATCCATGCGCAACCCGCGACCTTCACCAGGTCGTCGGTCCACCGAGTGGGAGGCCTGCCAACACTACGTTTTCCGGTTCGTGATCGCCACTCGAGAACTTTTCTGCCCCAACGGCTATCTGTTCTGCGAGCTATGTGCCCCGCCCACTGCCACTTAAGTTTGGCGATTCTGCGGGCTATGTCGGTTACTTTAGTTCTCCTACGGATCTCCTCATGAAAAAAAAGTAAACTAGAAGAATCCTTAAAAACCGCATACTCAGGGTTCCGTAGAAATCAGATTGGATTAGACCTATTAATACAGCAGATTTATTACGAGTAATTTCTCTTTCATCCTAGTTTTAACTACATATTTACAATTTTCAAATGTATTCCTGTACAAGTGTACATGTACTGTAAGATCTTGCCTCTTATTTATTTACTAGCTGTCGCCCGCGGCTTCGCTCGCCTGAGTTTCGATTAGATGACAAATATTTTTGTGTTCCAAACTATTTCAGATGTTTCGGATTTTTGATTTTTATACGTCTACAGAAATTGTTCATCAGATTAATCAAGTTTTGCTAAGGCGCCATTTCCATATATGTTATAGTGTAGCTGGTCTCTTAGAGCTTTTCATCAGATGTTCCATATCTTCAATTTTTATACGTCAGCAGAAAATGCTCATCAGGTTGAACGACTTTTACTAAGGCGCCATTTCCATATATGTTATAGTGTAGCTGGTCTCTTGCAGTTCTTCATCAGATGTTCCAGATCTTTAATTTTTATACGTCAGCAGAAAATGCTCATCAGGTTGAACGACTTTTGTTAAGGCACCATTTCCATATTTCTTATAGTTTAACTGTTCTGTTTTGGTTCTTTTTTTTTTTTTTATTAAAGATGGGTTTGCTTTTGACCTCAATCTTGTCCGAGGACAGACACAATCTTCATCAGGTGTTCCAGTTTTCAAAATCAATTATAGCCTAAATGTTGCCTAGGCTTAATAGCTACACAACAAAAAAAGTTTCATTCAAATCGGTTCAGTACTTTCGGAGATTAGCGTGATCATACATACAGACAGACAGACAGACAAGAAAATCCAAAAAATTTTTTTAGCTTTATATTATTCTTTTTAAGTGTCCCTCTATCCATTTCAGTCAAAAATACTAAATGTACAGACAAATTATTTTTACTGTTTTATTATATGTATGGATAGATTAATTTTTGTACACAACAAATACATAAAACATAGTAAAACTAAGTTCAAAGAAAGGTACCTACAACTAGCCTTTAACTTTTGAAAAAAAAAAAAAAAATTTCAAATTTTCATATTTTGTTATTTCAGAAGGGAATCAAAACTTATAGGTTACTTCCCGTTGACCTAAAATCATGAAATTTGGCAAAAATTAATGTCATGTAACAGAAAAAAATTGTTAACCAACAATAGCACGACAATTTCTGAATTGTATAATATTATGACAGCACTGATTGACAGTGATAACTTTACTAAATGGCGGATTAATGTAACCATGTGTTACGCAGATGACATTATAACATACCTGTATTATTGTATTATGAATATAGAGAATGAATTGAATAAGAATTCACATTATATTCTCTTGATATCCAGGCCAAAGTTCGAAGGAAAAGCCACACGATAATGTAGTAAACTCTATTACTTTGATGTAAAACATCTTTGGCGCGACTTGGCGAAAATAGGATGATGCTGTAGTGTCACGATATGCTCAGATGTTTTACATCTGCTGTGCCGTTGGCACTAATATTATACGGCATAGTAACGTGCCCCGCCCCGCACGTTATGTGCCCCACAGCACAACCTGACCCGGGGCTTAACCGGGTCAGTTAACTGGGGCTCCACCGTATCCTGACTATTGGTATAAGTTGGTACAGAGCGACTAGATAGTCACTGAGAATGATAACAGCCTGTGCACTCGGGCAACCGTCCGCACACCGAGACGTATCTGAATATAATGAGTCACAGCTCAATGCGGGTAGCGGGGAACATGACGCTCCGCTGTACGCCACATCTCTCCTTTCTTTTGATGATTTTAATACAGATAAAGGTTTTCAACAATTTTCGTTACCACTAGTATGAAATAAATCCAAAGTAACATCAAATTTCAAATTATATACCATCGCAATTCTTAAAGCTGCAAACTACCAGCGTTTCGGAACGACCACTGCTGAGAAGAAACGCCGAAAGAAACTCATTACAGTATTGGTCGCTATTATGTCATTCTGACATGACATGATTTCTAATTTTTATTTTGGTATGTTTTTTCTATATTACTATTATATATTATATTACTTTATAATCATGTGCATGATCAAAAGAACGCGAACAATCTCATAGGATTCATATAAATATCTGCATCAATAAATTTAAAAGATATTATTTACATCATGTGCATGGTCAAAAGAATGCGAACAATCTCATAGGAATCATATAAATATCTGCATCAATAAATTTCGATTCTCATCTCGCAAATTGGGATCATTAAAATATTCTGCGCCATTTCCTTTACCGAAAGTCACTTAGTTTCACAGATTTTAATCTCATCATAATCAACATGTCCACTTTCCCAACATCGGCCACTTATCCTTTTTTCTTTTTCTTTTTTTTTTAACTTTTCGTTTAATCATACTAAAAAATCATTTCTTCATAGCATTCATAGCAACATCATTGTTAGAGGTAGATACTTGCCGAATTTGAAAAATTTTAACAACCACATGTCGGTATATTGCATTTATTTACTTGTATTTTGATCATATTTTTATTATTTTTAATTTGATCAACCCAGTTCAATGTTTGTGGAAATTTTATTTTACTTACTTACTACAGTTGAAAAATGAACAACGACAACTGTTACAATGTGTCAAAACTTTGAAGAAATGCCAGAAATATTGTTAATTATTTTGGTCATGAAGTAGACACGATACAATTGCCTGGCGTAAATTCTGGATCTAAACTTAGCCGGAACAGTATATAGTGTCTCTATAAAACACACACAAATAAGGATTTGCTGTTAATAAAGCATGAGTTGCTTATTAGTTAAATCTGTTAAAGCAGCAACTAATTTAAAATCTAAATAACAAGGATAATGTATATATATATTTTTTTAACTTAATGTTATGTAGGTACTGATCAAAGGATCAGTATTGCCATTCAACTTGGCAATTCTGCTAGTCTTCTGGGCACCTTACCGCAAGGCAACATCTTGTCAGGACGACATTAAATTTATCCATACCTACTTTAGTTTTATGTTAATGTTTCCAGTCCAGTGTCAATTTCAATTAATACTATATTAAAATAATAATTTTATTAAATTGTATGTAATGTACCTACATTAGTTTAATAAAATACATATTTGTTTATGTATTAGCTTAGGAGTGACTATTCTGTATTTTTAAACTTCATTTGGCAATAAGTTTTTCGTAACCTGTCAGTAGCAGGTTCAGAATATATATATTTTTTAATGATCTGCATTATACATTCTTCCAATATACATTATATTTAATTACAACCCAACAATATGGATTTGCTAAGACTGGACGTCTCCAATACTTTTATAGCTGCTGGACCACAATCATTTCTTTAACCACCTATGTGGAATAGCTGTTAAATTAATAACAGTCGTTACTTTATCCGTTACAGTCACCCATATACGGAATAGCTGTTAACAGTGGAACTCTTTTGTGTAGGATAGCACACCACTAGACCCAGGCCCATTTAAACAAAACATTTGACCTGACCGAGAAATTAACCCGGGACCACACAAGGAGGTTGTCGTTATTGTCCTTACACATTGATTACTTATCCACCTTTGTGGATTATTGCTGTTAACAGTCGCTTGTGTGTAGGATGGCACACTACTAGACCCAGGCCGATTCACAAAGATTATTTGACCTGACCGAGAATTTATCCCGGGACCACATACAGAGGTCATCATTGTCCTTACACATATTTTATTTCAAACGAAACACATATTGGTTATTCTCAATTAGATATAAACTTAAATAACTAATTGGAATAACATTTATTCGTAACACAAAGTGCACATCAATTTTTTTCTTTATTCGTTTTATATTGGGTAGTTTTAGCAATTTAATGCTGACTATGAGCATTTCAACTGCAGATTCCGTGTAATTTAATGCTAGCTTAACAATTCATAATATTTTTTTGTAGCACAAAGTGCACATCAATATTCATTATTTGTTCGTTTTATTTTCGGTAACTTTAGCAATTTAATGCTGGTTAAACGATCCATAATATCGATTCATCTGAATTCATACTTTGGTTCACAAAGGTAACTTTAGCAATTTAATGATGACTTCAGGCAATAAAATTGCCGAGGTCGATTTAATGCTGACTTATCAATCCATACTTATGGACTCATAAACAAAGGTACTAAAATACTGTTGGATATTAAGTAGGAGTATAAAATAGTAAAAATAACATTTAGGTGACACAATGTATTTAGATATTTTAACTTATTTTCTCTATTTTCAAATAAATATTGTGTTGTCATTACAACTAACTGATTCATTGCTAACTCGTCAATGATCAATGGAAAATAATATCTTCTTACACATCATTACAATTGGAAATTTTAATAAACTAAACTATGAATAGTTTTTAAAACAGCATTTATGTATGGTATATAGTGCATTAAAGAACAATTAATGTACTTTGTACATGCACGTAAACTTGCTTCTTGGGGTACCATTGTGATTAGTGAAGTAAATTAATGTAAACATATAAAGGCAACCGAGTGTACCTTCGTTAATGTAGTTATTATAGCATCAATTAATATCAAAATCGTTGGGCATAGCCCAGTTACTGTATTTGTCAGGACCGAACAATCATACTTAAATCCTTTGTAATAAACTTAATTTATGTTTTCACCAATGAGTTCAATTAATTCGCTTTCAATGAAATACCATTTTGTTTTACAGGGTAGACTGTAAAATAATAATTGAGTAAAGTAAATAAATGCCTTCATTTTATGTTGTAGGTTTCCTGGTGGCTTAAACTTGTACATGTTATTGACATGTCTGTCATATTATTTTGAAATACGCTAAGTATTTACTGCCGTATTTTTTTTTTTTATCCATTTATTTAGGTACCTATTTTATTTGTTTTACTTGTTTATTTCACATTAGATATACAATACATTTTAGTGTACAATCTACACTTCTTACACTTCAATACTCATAATACAAAATGGAAGTTTTGCATTTTTCCTTAAAGATATTTTTAACAAAAATCTTAATCACTGGATTGATTTCAAAATTTATTCCTGCGTTAGCACCTATATTATTTCTATGTAACATAATTTACCTCTAAATGGCCTC
This sequence comes from Ephestia elutella, assembly GCA_018467065.1. Taxonomy (NCBI): domain Eukaryota; kingdom Metazoa; phylum Arthropoda; class Insecta; order Lepidoptera; family Pyralidae; genus Ephestia; species Ephestia elutella. The sequence continues at coordinate 11,119,250 of CM031594.1, read as the reverse complement.
CTTGAAAAGCTGGAACGGGCCGCCAGTGTTACATAAACAAGTTTTTGCTTTCTGAATATTGTAATCACAGAGAACAACATCTTAATCGACGCATCTATCAATGTTCCGGTCAACCAGAAGCTGTAACGAACTCCACTGGTTAAAATATCATGTATTTTTAGAACCAGACTAATTATTTAAAACTGTCCTTCAATTTATTTTTTTTTCATTTTGGCGTGTATTTTCTTGCAACTCGGATGGTAGTTTCTTTATGATACTAGTCAACTTTTAACTATTTAGTTAAAATAATTCTTATATTTAGATACATATCAAGAATATAGTTTCTATAGTTCTTTCTAAAATTTACTTGCACCCTTTTAAATGTTTTAGTACCTATTACTACTTATTTTTTATTTTACTCTTAGTTCAAATTTTGAGTTTTTTTCCATCACGATATTAATCAATCATATGGAAGAAGTACACTATCGATTAAATATCAGTTAATTATAATAATCTCTCGGGTTGGGAACCAGGGAAACATGTTTTTTCTAGTTCAGGTACCTGCCGACCACAATACCTGTTCTGGTTGCACTTAGGTACCTTTATTATATAAAATATCGTCACAATGGACAGTTAAGTTAACCTCATATTAAACATGGTTTAGCATAAAGTACGTTGTTCAGAAACGCAATTATTATGGTAATAGATCAACAGATTAGATAAAAGTATCTCAGAAATTGGGTATTAGTTATATGACACAAATTGAACTGATTTGATTGTGATGAGAAAATAATTATAATATTCCATTTTTATACCTATTTATTTCACTGTTTTATCTATTTTGATAATACCAAAGGTATAAAAACTTTAGAAAACAAAAATTCGTGTATTTTTCACAGTGACACGACACAAGCTTTAAATTTTTGTTTCTTATGTTAAATCGTTAAATTAAAAGTAGGTAATTGCTATATATACTTCGCTTTAGAAAAATAATCAATTATAAATATTTTGTCTTGTGACCTGCCGGTAGTACCAGTCCAGCCGATCTCATCATATGTATCACTGTAGTTACTTTTTAAACTGAGGTTTTAACCTAAGAAAACTAAGTATGCATTCATATTACTGGTTTATGTAACATTGTATAATGATAAATTGTAAATATTGTACAGTGAATAAATGAATGAGCAAATATTTCAAATTATGTATAGAAAGTGCATTGTTAACAGAATAATACTCATTGTATTAAGCGAAAAGCTATTCATAAACAGTTAGGTGCCGCTCATCACAATCAGAGCCATTAAATGTTACGTGAAATCTGTATTTGTCGTTTATTGTTTAGTACCTACTTATTAACTTTTTCATATAATGTATATCATCACGACCACTATGGCCAAACTATAGATGCAGGAAAATATTGAAATTAATATTTAAATAAAAAGTATTGTTGTTATGTTGGTGCCAAGATCCCTTGAGCCATTCATGGTACCAAAGCCAATAAGGTCATTTTGTACCCTTTTCACAAAATTATTGATTATCGAGATGGCTGATTATTCTTTACGATATATTTTCTTAAGATTCTACCCTCGAATAAGAATCTAACGCGGGCGGAAGCCCAGTGATAGGATTATAAAATTAAATTGAATATTCCACCCACTTTCTTTGTTTTCCTTTTTTTTTTTTTTTTACTAAAGATTAATGTACTCACGTTTATCTCGTCGCCAAATGTGCCGTTGGCACTAATATTATACGGCATAGTAACGTGCCCCGCCCCGCACGTTATGTGCCCCACAGCACAACCTGACCCGGGGCTTAACCGGGTCAGTTAACTGGGGCTCCACCGTATCCTGACTATTGGTATAAGTTGGTACAGAGCGACTAGATAGTCACTGAGAATGATAACAGCCTGTGCACTCGGGCAACCGCCCGCACACCGAGACGTATCTGAATATAATGAGTCACAGCTCAATGCGGGTAGCGGGGAACATGACGCTCCGCTGTACGCCACATCTGCTCATCATCAATGCAGCTCAAATCATCAAATCAAATCTGCTAATCATCGACGCATCAGCAACGCAGTACTTTTATAGTATCGTTACTATAAATGTACACACACACAGTGTTTTCGCGTGTATTGCTTGTTTTATAGTCCAAATAAAGTTTTTTTTTATTATTTACTAGCTGTTGTCCGCAGCTCTCAGCTACGCCCGCTTGAATTTCCCACAGGATGAATGGTATCCTATGTCCTTCTCAGTACTACTAACTTTGTGCATGCGTAATTGCAGTAATATTGGTTCAGGAGATAAAGCGTGAAGAGGTAAGAAACAAACAAACTCACTTTTTCGCATTTATAATATTAGTTAGGATTTCATATGTTATTGCTGGCGACTGTACTACAACCAAACATGTTGTCACGAAATCCGTCAGTCCATGTAATCGCAAGACAGAACATTCCGGGTTGAAGGGTTAGCTTCTGTAATTACATATACAAGATATATGGATTCCACTGGCCATTCATAACCACTTTACTCATTAAATTTGACAGATAGCCTATTTGTTTATGAAACACGTCTTATGTTTTATAGCTTCCTGGAAAATTTTGCTAATGAGATTGTATTAACAACGTGATTTGACTAAACAAACAAATGTTTTAAAATGTAGAATGATTTCAAACAGATTTTTTACTTACCAATATAAAAAATATATTAGTTACTGCATATCTCTACATGAAATTAAAAAAATATCGCGAAGAATTGAAAACCTTCTTGTTTTGAAGTTAGTGAAAAATTTTAGAGATAGGGATATTTCACAAACCAGAAAACGTAGTGTTGGCAGGCCTCCCACTCAGTGGACCGAGACGGCCTGGGATTCTGAAAGTTATCTCCGACAAACGTTTCCCTGCGCCTAATTGTTCAACAACCTAACAACTACGAACGTTAGGTTCTGTCGTTGAACAATTAGGCAGGGAAACGTTTGTCGGAGATAACTTTCAGAATCACGAAGGTGAAGCCTGGTGAAGGTCGCGGGATGCGCATGGATGCGGGCAGCGCAGGACCGGTCGTTGTAGAAATCCTTGGGGGAGGCCTTTGTCCAGCAGTGGACGTCTTTCGGCTGAGAGAAGAAGAAGAAGAAGAAGGGATATTTAAGAAAAAATGCATGAGGGATCAATAGAAGTAAAAATTATTTTATTTAGAACTTTTGTTTGATGTCAGTATGTTTGTACGTGTACATATGAGCATTACGCAAATACTACTGAATGAAATTTGATGCGGTTTCTAAAGTTTTCTTACTGAAGATCTAATATAGAAATTTATAACCTGAGGTACAAACAATAGATGATTTCACGAGGACGAAATCGCGGGCAAACGGTAGTTACGAACAAACAAATTCGAATCGAATTTGTATTGATTTGTCCACTGAAAAAACTAATACAACTGAATCTAAAGGTTTGTAAAAATAAATCAAATACCCTATAGTAAACTAAAACTGCTATCTAAAACTAAGATTTCAGTTTTGTTATAACAACAATAGGTAACAATGGACTCTTCGCGTTAGGATGTCCATAAACTGTTGTATTGGGAAACATTTCTATAGAACAATGTTCCTCAATTAGTCTCCACAAATTTGGTTGCCCTGGAAATAGTGAACGAACAGAGTTATAACTATGTAGCGTAGGTAACTGAATTTTTATTGAGGTTTTTACTTTTATTCTGAAGCCGAATTTTGATATGATGCTAAGATACTAGTGGTTCGCCGCGAATTTAGACCTCGCGTAAATACTAAAAATGCGTATGTACTTATATCTCAAAAACGGCTGAACGGATTTTATTGAACAACGAACTTAAAAAAAAAATTATGGATAGTTGCTACACGTATTCTTAATATCATCGAAATTAATTCAACGGTTCGAGAGCTATCGCAGAACAAACATACATACATATAAACAATGTGTTTTCGCCCCAATTTGCAGTATAGCGCTCGCTCGGTCAACTAATCCTTCAATCACAGCGGTTTAGATAACAATTGTTTTACAACAGGCGAATTACCTCATGCGATCTTTAGGATCCACATTTTTTTAAATATTTCTTATAATTCAAACTTACTTATCCACAATAATTGACCGAGCGAGCGAAGCGAGCGAGGGCTATAATTCAAGTTGGGGCGAAAACACATTGTTTGTATGTATGTATGTTTGTTCCGCGAAAACTCTCAAACCGTTGAATTAATTTCGAAGATATTAAGAAGTGTGTAAAATAATAATCGCGAGGTCTAAGTTCGCGGCGAACTACTAGTTTAAGAAGGTAATTATACTTTTGCCATGCATAAAAGCATTGCAAGCGGCACAATTCGTACCTACGCATATAACCTACATGATTTATTGGAAAACTAGCTGTCGCCCGCGGCTTCGCCCGCGTGAGTTTCGCTTAGATAAAAAATCTCTCTTGGAGCTTTTCATCAGATGTTCCAGATCTTCAATTTTTATACGTCAGCAGAAAATGCTCATCAGGTTGAACGACTTTTAATAAGGCGCCATTTCCATATATGTTATAGTGTAGCTGGTATCTTGCAGTTCTTCATCAGATGTTCCAGATCTTCAATTTTTGTACGTCATCAGAAAATGCTCATCAGGTTGAACGACTTTTGTTAAGGCACCATTTCCATATTTCTTATAGTTTAGCTGTTCTGTTAAGGTTCTTCATCAGGTGTTCCAGTTTTCAAAATAAATTATAGCCTATATGTTGCCCAGGCTTAATAGCTATACAACAAAAAAAGTTTCATTCAAATCCGTCCGGTAGTTTTTGCGTGAAACGCGTACATACATACAGACAGACAGACAGACAGACGGACAGACAGACAGACAGACAAGAAATTCCAAAAAAATATTTTTGCTTTCTATTATTCTTTTTAGGTGTCCCTCTATCCATTTCAGTCAAAAATATTAAATGTACAGACAAAATATTTTTACTGTTTTATTATATGTATAGATGGAATATGGAACCATGAAAAAATAAACTAAAGGCAACTTCTGCATTTTATTTATTTTGCAATTAAACTAATTAAGACATTTCACGAGCGTTGCGTAGTTTCCGTCTGTCTTCATGTATTGTTTATTTTTCGCTGACATTTCAATCACATAATTAATTATCTTTTGACAAAAATAGCTTAACAAGGGCATACGCCATTAAAACGTCTTGATTTGAAAATCTTTATAATTTACTTAAGTTTTATGTATGTAATATACTTTTGATTTCTTTTATCCTTATGTGCGAAAGTAAAATTATATTGCGGTATAATCTAATTACGAATGTAATCTAATTTCATTTTATCCATTTTATTTGTAATAAATATAAAATATATACGGATAAATCACACAGATTGCGTAGCCCCAAAGTGACCCAAAGTAAGTTCGAGACTTGTGATGGGATACCAACTCAACGATACTATATTTAAAAACAAATACGTATTCAGATAAACATCCAAGACCCAGGCCAATTTGAAGAAGATCACTTTCCATCTTGACCCGACCGGGGATCGAATCCGGGATCTCCGGCAGTCCAGCATGATGACCGTTTGGCCACGGAGGTCCTCAAAATATTAATAATTGGATTATATTGTATTAATTGAATTATGTCCATATCTACCTAGATCTTAGTCACAGGGAGGGCACTTCATAGAAAACGGGGCGTCATATATACCTACTACTACTACAAATGAAACTGTACATCCGTGAATACGTCAATAACACGTCAATGTGTGCGTTTTCATAGTCATAGCGTCCCAATCCGCAAACGAACGGGTGAGAAGTGCAGGGTACGCCATCTTGCGGGAGGGGGCTTCCTTTCTGTGTCCTAGTGCTAACCTCAATAGTTGAGGTAAAACAGAACAGAACCAGCTTTTTGCCAAAGTCGGGTCGGGGACGCGGTCACTGGGCAAGTGTTACGGAGATTTATGCGAGAGTGAGACAGTACAATATTTATCCTACTGATATTCTCTCTCTCAGCCGAAAGACGTCCACTGCTGGACAAAGGCCTCCCCCAAGGATTTCCATAACGACCAGTCCTGTGCTGCCCGCATCCATGCGCATCCCGCGACCTTCACCAGGTCTTTGGTCCTACTAATATTATTAATGAGAAAGTTTGGATGTGAGTTTGTGAATTTATGAGTTTGTGAGGATGTTTGTTACTCAATCACACGAAATCTACTGGACGGATTTCGAAGACATTTGGTATACAGGTAGAAAATTATCGGGAATAGTACATAGGTTACTTTTTATCCCGAAATTCCCACGGGAGCGAAGCCCAGGGGATCGGCTAGTTGTTTAATAATACTTAACTTTACTTAACTGGTGAGTACTCCATAAACTGTTATTGTCGATGTTGGGCACAAATCTGCGAAGCTGAAGTGGAACTGGGCGGGACATGTTTGCCACATCTTATCTTATCTTGCAACGGGGTCCGTGTTCACGGAAGCACGTCGAGTCTTGGACCCTTTTGTACTTTGTTTGCCACATGCAGCAAGGCCCTAGATTCTACAAATCAAAAACGTAGATGTCATGCCTCAGTTGTGTCTCAAAAGCCAAAGAAATCATAATAAAACATAGAAGTCTTACAGAGATCTTGTCACTTTATTTTAATTTCTTCGGCTCTTGAGACACAATTGAGACACGACATCTACGTTTGTAATTAGTAGAATGGGCCCCCAGATCATTGGACCATTCAATTTTCTTTTCTATCTCTCTGTTCATGCACCGCCATTTATGTTCATCTCTTTCCGTTCACTTCGGTTGCCTGGAAGAGATTGCACTTGCGATAAGGCCGCCTATTGGACATATTTAACCTATTATAAGTCACAATTTGTATCCTTTACGTGTTTGGTGCAATAAAGGATTTTTACTTACGTACTTACCATTTCAGCTACTCACGTAAGAATAACGTGAGTAGTACTTACGTAAGAATTCGTATAACGGAAAGAAGGACCGCGGTAGGCCTAGGAAGTGGAGTGACGGTTTTAGATATTTTGAAGAGAAATGGATGGAATTAGAAAGAGATAGACAAGTTTGGAGGGAAATGGGGGACCTTTGCCCAGCAGTGGGACGAGATGGGTTAAAATTACTCATAATAATACAAGGTTTTCCCCTTACCCCCTGAGGAGTGTAATTTTTAAAATCCTGTCTCACTTACGCTAGATAAATATATCTACCAAGTGAATTATTTGATTACTTTGATCGGGCTTATCTCTGGAATTATTAGGGTCATTAAAATTATATTTTTTTGTATAGCTATGGTAGCCAGAGAAAGGCTATCCCATAATTCGTAAATTATTATTTAAACAGAAGCTAATAGCTCAATCTTACATACTGCGATCCGAACGGCGAGCACATCGCGTGCGCAGTGTAAAATTAAATAACAATTTGTCATAGTTCTACGTGTTATGTCATAACAGTCATTTATAATGGATTCACAGTCACACTACATATATAGAATCACGTCTTTATCCCTTACGGGGTAGACAGAGCCAATAGTCGTGAGACTCGAAGGCCACGCTTACCTGAATAGTGGGCTTCTTGAATGGAGATTCAGATATAGTGACAGGTTGCTAGCCCATCGCCTATGAGTGGAAGAATCCCCAGTTTAAAGCCCTTTCCCTCGATTGACTTTTACAATCTGCGCGGGAAGAGAAGCAGCTGGCACATTCTATGTTTTTTCTTCGCTCCCAGACCAGCATGGAAGCACACTATCCTAACTAATATTATAAATGCGAAAGTGAGTTTGTTTGTTTGTTACCTCTTTACGCTTCATCTACTGAGCCAATCTTCCTGAAATTTGCATCCACATAGTTAGAAGTACGGAGAAGGACATAGGGTGCCTTTCATACCGGGAAAAAGCATTGTTCCCGTGGGAACAATGCTTTTTCACGCGGGCGAAGCCGCGGGCAAAAGCTACTGTGTATATGAATGCATCTAGTATGTTCTATATGGAAAAAAATAGGAACTTCGCTTCTACAAACGAACTCAGAACTAGCACGCGAACGAAGTCGCGAACAAGTTATGTAACATCCATACAAACATATCAAAATCAGATAATATATTAGTAGAAACATGTTTGATCACTCTAATTCAAAGATTCAATACACCTCACGTAACAAAAGCAAATAATTCATTTCCGCTTTGTAACGATCATTACACTATAATTAATGATCTTTCTGACAAACAGCCTTAACAACAATAGGTATTATTAGTTCTTAGAGATGAGTAATTGACAGCCGAATAGCGAAGAGGTCGTGGGTTCGTTCCCAGACGGATTTTTGACATGCCTATCACCCACTGGTGGTGAAGGGCGTTATTGTAAATTAATAAAATTGCAGAAGTGCAACCTATCGCTGCTTGACTGGAAGAGATCAGTACTAGGATAATATTTAATTTACCTTTTCAGTTTTGGTTATGTTATGTATTTATGATGAAATATATTTATAAGTGGGACTTGGATGTAAAACCGATTTGAATACCGTAACGGTAAATGTCATGACACTGTCGTGCCATGATACTGAGTTGTTCCACCACCACCGGTTGTTAGACCACCACCAGCTTCCGGTGAAGGAAAACATAGTGAGGAAACCTGCACATTGGCTGACTGTTTAACGGCTACTGCCACTAGATGGCGGTAGTCGTAAAAGTCATGCCTTGAATAAAATCTGACACCAGTGTGAGTAATAACACACTCGATAAGAAACAGACTCAGATGTTTTACATCTGCCGGGCCGGGTGACGGTCCACCTTACAATAAAGATAACAAACAAACAAACAAGTAGGTACATAATTGTTTTATAGCTACTTCTTGAGGCTATGCTCTTCTTACAGGATGATGAGAACCAATTTTAGTAATTAAAAAAAATTATAAAAAAAAATAGGCACAAATTTTTGTTTTCGGGAAAATACTGAAAATAAATAAATTGTTTTATATAATTTTATATACTCACTAGATTGTTATTAATGGTATTGTTGGTACATTGGTTATTGTTGGTACATTGCACGAGGATGAGCCAAAAGAAAAACGTGTTTCTGTAAAATCTTTATTTTGGGCGTCAAGTTGGCACGATTCAATTTAAATAACCTTATTTGATTTAGATAAGTCTATTGGGTTGTTGTGTTTATTGCGAAAAATGTTAGGTTCACAAATATAAGATACCAGCTGTGTCACGCGGTGTTGCTTCCGTTGGAAACGGGAGCGAGGCCGGGGCATAGAATTCGGGGTGGAAATTTTGGGATTATTGATAGCCTTTCTCATTTTTAAAAGCTTTTATTTACCTTGCAATGTATGTAAGTATGTTCGTTCGGGTGGAATCGTAGAACTCAATTTTGAAGTAGATATCTTCAACCGATTGAGCTAAAATTTTGTACGTAGTACACGTTTAGTTTCGATGACAATGCATGATATGGTATGTGACGTCATTCTAAATCCAATATGGCGGACCATCCAAGATGGCGTAATAGTTTTTTTTAATGCATTTCTACATGAAGGGTATCAAATGAAAGGGTTTGTTAAGAGTAGATAACAATAAAAGCTTTTTTAAAGTTTTTTTTATTAATTTATTCTTTTTTTCTGGTGCAATAAAGAGTATTTTATTGTAATGTGTCTATCATTCATAGTAATATTTTTCAAATCGGACTGGAAGTTCCTGTAGTGCCTTCTACTAAATAAAATGTAGAAAATTTCCCACTCGGTGGACCGATGACCTGGTGAAGGTAGCGGGACGCGCATGGATGCGGGCAGCGCAGGACCGGTCGTTGTGGAAATCCTTGGGGAGGCCTTTGTCCAGCAGTGGACGTCTTTCGGCTGAGAGAAGAAGAGAAGAAGAAAAATTTCAGCCTTAGATCATCGCGTCTTACGGCAAATCATAGATTTTGTATTAGCTCATAGAATATGAACTAGAAAAATATAGGCACATTTATCGTCAAATCACATACGGGATGAGAACTCTGAAATTAAAAATTGTGCAACGAACTGCCAGGGCTGGCATTTTTGTAACAATATTTTATTTTAGTTTTATTAATTTTTTTAGTTCATAAAATTGGTTGTTAAAATAAAGTTTTGGCTACTCTTAACATAGAAATTGCTACAGTAGAGTTAAGCTCATGAATAAATGAAATTGATGTAGGTAAAGCCAGGGGGCAAAGCTGTAGCCCTTAAAATGTAGACGTTAACCTTTAATACCTTATTATTACCAATTTTACCCACTAAACGCCTAAACTACCATTTGTAGAGTAACAATTTGAGGAATGTTTATTGCCTTTAACCTTTACCCATATTTCTAATAAATATAATCAAATATGGCCAGAATTTTAGGGTTCCGTAAATCAAAGGGCAAAAACGGAACCTTTATGAGATCACTTCGTTGTCCGTCTGTCCGTCAATTTTTTTTTTCTCAGGAACGCTTAAAGGTATCAAGTCGAAATTAATATCGATTACTCGGATCCATGATCTCTTTCAGCAAAATTATAAAAATATATATTATAAAAAGTACCGTAAAGATTGTTAACATAATAGGACAAGTAAGAATAATTGGTCAAGTGCGTGTTGGGCCACGCGCAATGTAGGGTTTCGAAGATGCCTAACCTGTACAAATGCGGACACATGAACTTCTATTTACTCCCAGTATCATATAACTAATGACTCTCTCTCAGCCTAAAGACGTCCACTGCTGGACAAAGGCCTCCCCCAAGGATTTTATCCATGGGGGGTTTTGCCGTAATCGCCACGCTTGGCAGGCGGGTTGGCGATCGCAGTGTGATGGCATAGTACGCAGAAAGAAGCTGCTGCCCATCCTCCGGTGTTTTAAATCCCTTAGTCGCCTCTTACGACACCCACGGGAAGAGATGGGTTGGTGCTATTCTAGGGCCACACCACAGGCCAACTAGAGTAACTAATGACTATAACCTTATAATACCATCATATTCAATGACAATTTTTCCTAGGAACATTTTCATACCAAAATCGATTTTCCAGGTTTATCGTCTATTACTCGTTAACGTGTGAGGATTACGTAACAGTGATAATTTTCCTTTTAAATTTATTACATTTGATACTTAATATATATTTTTTTCATGTATCCACACCCCACCATTTGCCTGTTCGAGGGAGGGGACACTGAACTCTAACAAAATTTTTCACTTAAGTCAAATATTTCGCAAACGGATCCCTAAATCAAAAAATGGTCTTCACAGACTCATAATATTTTTAAAAGACCTATCAAATGATACCCCACACGATTGTATAATCGAAAGAAAAAAAAAACATTCCCACTTTAGGTGTAGGGGAGGACCCCTAAAAAATGTTTTTTTCAGAATTTTATTCTACAGTTAACTGCGCGCTAATAAATATGTATATCTATGCCAAATTACAGTTTTCTAGTACTAGTAGTCGGACGGACAGACATGACGAAACTATAAGGGTTCCTTGTTTACTTCGGAACCCTAAAAAACGGAGCTAACAATGTAGTGTAATGGTAACACCACAACCAAAAAACCATTACCAAACGTCTTATGTTATGGCATTCTATAAATGCCATAAGACGTTTGGTCCACCATTTGTACTTAATTTTTATAATTTGTGCAATAAAGTTTTTAAATAAAAAAATAAATAACTAATATTATAAATGTGAAAGTGAGTTTGTTTATTTGTTACCTCTTCACGCCGTATCTAGTAAACTAATTTGCTTGAAATTTCGCATACATACAGTTAGGAGTACAGAGATGGACATAGGGTACCTTTCGTCCCGGGAAAAAGCACTGTTCCAACGAAATTCACGCAGGCGAAGCCGCGAGCAAAAACTAGTAAATAAATGCGAAGGTAAGTTTGTTTGTTTGTTACCTCTTTATGCTTTATCTTCTAAACCAATCTTCCTGAAATTTCTCATACATATAGTTAGAAGTACAGAGAAGGATATAGAGTACCGTTAATCCCAGGAAAAAGCACTATTTCCATGAAATTGACGCAGGCGGAGCCGCGAGTACAAGCTGGCAAATAAATAAAATAGTCTTCGTGAGAAAATTAACGCATTCACATACAAGTAGAATGCACATACAGACATATGATCCATCAAGATGGAATGTTCTAAAGGTCAATGTCAGAGTAGTGCAGTACATGACACGAAGATTATGTATCCGCAGACGAGATTACAAACTAACGTGATAACAGAACTGTAACTGATAGGTTATTTCACTTTTCAATGTTAAAAAAAGAAAAGACAGGTGTATCCGCAGATGAGAACACAAAGTAAAATGATAACAGAACTGTAACTGATACTGTGGCTAAATTGACTCGATAAATAGCACTTGTACACTGTCAATCACCACATTGGATCGAATGCTGGGAGCATTCGCCGTTAATATGCGTTACAGACGATTTAGACAATAGAAACAATGCACAGATCACTTACCATGTAGGCAGGCTTCGAGCACGATTCCTCACGAATAGTTCTTCCTTTAGACACCTGGCCGGCCAGCCACACACGATTATAAAGTTCCAAAAAAACTGTTGAGCACTTGAAGTTTGATTAGGATAATTGAGTAAAAAAAAAAGATGTAATGTTTGGTGCGCGCGCGCCTTCGATTCAACGTCCAGACTCCGAATGGTTTACTGGTTCTGCCACCAGCCTATGGCGCTGTATTCCAAGACGCCGGTAGGATAGTACATGCGCCGGCGGTAATCCGGGCGCTCCATTGGCTAAATCGCCTGCAGCACGACGAATCATGATGATTGACAAGTGCGTCGATAACGCGCGCGAAATTCGAATTGAAAAGTAAACGAAGTTTACGTTGAAAACGGAACATTCCGCCCACCAAAATACCAATGGGATTTTCCCAGAGTAAGAATAAGAAACGGTAATTAACGATAAATATGTTTAAGTTACTATCCTAAACTTAAAAGCTAAGAAATGCTAAGTTATAACGATTATACGGATGGTAGAGGACATAGTTTGACCAAAGGTCTCTTAAGCGAGTGATCTCTGGCTGTTCTAATGGTTGCGACTCTAACTACCCCATCAGGGCCAGGATGCAAAGAAACAACTCGTCCTAATGCCCATTGAAGAGGAGGCCGATTGTCCTCTTTTATAAGTACGATTGAGTTTACAGTTAACGGTGTTGAGTCCGTGGTCCATTTTGCTCGCTGAGTTAACCCATGTAAATATTCATTTTTCCAGCGTTTCCAAAATTGTTGTTGAATCAGATAGTTGGTTGTGTTCAGACCGGGATGAAAATTGTTTCGATGAATAGATTCGATTACAGCTGATGTAAGAACACTCTTTTTGGGCAATAATGCGGGATACTTATGTTCGAAGTCAAGATCGGAGCGCGATAGGCGCCCGCCTACTCTGAGTATACCCTGCTCGTCCAAAAACGGGTTTAGTTTACGAAAACTGCGAGGTAACTGTATCTTTGATTGTAATTTGGATATGACATCCAAAAAACAACGATGTTGGAAATGTTTGACGATAATTAGTAACGCACGATGACGCTCAGCGTCCGTTACGAAAAGATTATCTGATCGCGGAACAGTGTTACGCATGTTATTACAAAACCTGCGAACGTAAGCGATAATGCGACAGATTTTATCTAAAGAAGAATATTTTTCGAATAGCCGATCAATTATAGACGTGTGATTAACGCTTTCGATTTGATCCGAAACGAGAACCGTGGTGCGACGCTGCTCAGAGAGCACCGCATTGTCATCGTTTGAACGATTTTTCGATGTATCGATTGGCCACTCAGACTGTGGTTGAGACAACCATTCTGGGCCCGCCCACCATAGGGCATTGTTTAGCAAATCGTGAGGCAATTGCCCACGCGAACAAACATCTGCAGGATTTGTGACAGATGGTACGTGCCTCCAGCACTCGGTCGGTACGATATCTTGAATGTGACTTACGCGGTTTGCAACGAATGTCACCCAGCGAGAAGAAGGAGCTCGCAACCAGGACAAGGTAACGGTGGAGTCACACCACACATAAGTGTCATGAACAGGAATCCGCAGCGTGCCCTTGACAAATTTGATAAGGTCTGCGAGCAAAAGTGCACCACACAGCTCTAGGCGAGGTAACGATTGACGTTTCAAAGGAGCTACACGAGCCTTAGCACAAACGAGAAAGACGCGAATGGAGCCGTCAGACTCGGTAACGCGCAGGTATATAACGGCGCCATATGCTGCTTCGGAGCTGTCACAAAATCCATGCAGTTGATATGATTGAGCGCTATCGGTAGCGTATTTACGTGGAATCTTAAGATTCCTAACTTGAGGAAGCTGTTCAGAGAACTTTTCCCATTGAGAGATAATTTCCGGTGGGGGCTTATCATCCCATGAAAGACCTAGAATCCAAAGCTTTTGAATAAGACATTTGGCATGAATTGTCAAAGGAGATAGAAAACCCAGAGGATCGAAAATTCTGGCAACCTCACTCAAAATCGTTCGCTTGGTGCACGGTTGATTAGATGGATTTACGGTAAAGACGAACGAATCCGAAGCAGGCTCCCACTTAAGGCCCAGAACCTTGATAGTTGTGTCTTCAGTTTCGGTAAAAGTGATTGCTTCTGAAAGACACGCCTCCGCGGGAAGATCGCTAAGTAGCTCGGGTCGGTTACTCACCCACTTTCGGAGCTCAAACGAGCCAAGACCGAAAAGAGCGATGAGTTGAGTTTTGATTTCTCTGGCGTCCTTCAGCGATGAGCTTCCGGATATGACGTCATCAACGTATATGTCGGAAGTTAAAACGGTTTTGGCCTTTGGGTACTTGTGACCCTCATCGTTGGCCAGTTGCTGAATAGAGCGGCACGCCAGGAATGGAGCGGAAGACACTCCGTACGTTACGGTATTTAATACGTACTCTTGAAGAGGCTCATCTGGGTGAGCTCGCCAGAGAATACGTTGATAATCACGATGTTGAGGAGCTAGGTTGATTTGACGGTACATTTGGCGCACGTCTGCCATGAAGACAATTGCGTGCTCACGGAAATGAAGAAGGATCTCTACGATATTTGATTGTAGCTTCGGTCCCGTCAGCAGCGAGTCGTTTAGCGATTTGGAAGTTGCATCTTTAGCCGAGGCGTCGAATACAACGCGAAGCTTCGTTGTAGCGCTGTCGGGACGTAGCACACAATGGTGCGGTATATAATACTTGCCTTGACCCATTTGCTTGGCAGGTACCAGAGTCATGTGACCACTGTCGATATAGTCAGTCATGAACTCCACGTATTGTTGGTTTAAATTGTGATCGCGATACAGACGCCTTTCAATGGCATGAAAGCGTCGTAAGGCTATCTCTCGAGAACCTTCAAAGACTGGCTCCTCGTCGTCCTTGAAGGGGAGACAAACTACATATCTACCTGTCTCGTCACGGTAGTGATTACTGAGAAAACTATTTTCACAGCGTTGCTCTTCTGGGGTCAATCGGGAAGATTGTGGAACGTTATCGATTTCCCAGAAACGTTGAACAATTTTGTTTAAACTATCGTCTACGGTAGAAGGGGCTACTCCTAGTAGACTGGACGATGCGAGTCTGGACTTCCCAAGAAGAAGCCAGCCGAAGACTGAGTTGAAAGCTCGCGGTTGAGAGGCGTTACCCTTCAGACGTTGTTCGAGAAGTGACTCAGCAAAGACGTCGGCACCTAACAAGACGTCGATCGGACCGGGGATGTCAAAACCAGGATCAGCTAGCGGTAGTGTTTTGACCTCCTCCCATCCTTTCGTATTTAGCCTTGCTATCGGTTGATCTCCGCAAATGCTCGGTATGACGAGCATTCCCAGACGAAACTTTACGTTATAGTTGGTGCCAATGTCGCATGTAACAAAGCCACTGACTGAGGCAGGGCTGCCCCCTAACCCATAAACGTTGATATTACCAGTTATAGGTTTTAGATTTAATCGTTGAGCGGCGTGAGCCGTGAGAAAATTGTTTTGACTGCCGGTGTCAAATAACGCGCGAAATGTATGAAATTCACCAGAAGCATCACGAATCTGGACTAGAGCTGTTGCCAGTAACACGGTTGTGGTTACGGTTGGATCAGACTGAGTTAACGAATCCTTAGCCACTAAGGTCGCCGAGCTTGCCGCCGGCTCCTTATGTAGCAAAGTGTGGTGTTTACGTCTACATTGTCGACATGAAAACATTGATGTGCACTCTCGCACTGAATGGGATGCGTTAAGACAATTGTAGCACCATTTCTTTTCAGTGGCCACAGCCATGCGCTCATCTATTGATTTTGCCAAAAAATCATTACAGGCCGAGATGTGATGTTCATTGCGACAGTAGGCACATTTACGAATCGGAGTGCTCGAATTGTGAGCAGGTTTCGCTTGTTGTTTATCACCAACATTTTTATGAGTAGTGACGGTGGGAGCGACAAGCGAATGCGTGACGTTATGTCGCTTGAACTTCTGTGAAGTTCCCGGTGTGTCCTTTGAAACGTTAGCGGTTTTATTGGTAACATTCGAAAAGTGCGTGTCGCGAATTAATGCTTCACCTTTAGAGTGTAAGAATGCCCTTAAATGGTTATACTGTGGAAGCTCAATATCGGTATGTTTTTCCTCAAACTCGCGTCTTAATTTGGTATCGAGTTTGGCCAGAACATTATAACAAAGAACAAAAATCCCATTTATCGGTAGGTAATTTTAAAGTTTTTAAAATTGTTAAGTTCTCATCGATCGTGTCTAAGGCGCGTCGAAAATCTTGAGCGTTCGAAGTCTTTAAACTAACGTCCAAGATATCACGCCAGCACGTAAACGCTAATTCGCGTTTATCTTCATAACGGGACTTGAGAGCCTCGTACGCACTTAAATAATGTTCACTTGCAACAGGAAAAGTTCTAATGAACGATAAAGCATCACCACTTAAAACTGACACGAGATAGTGAAATTTCTCAATATTACATAAGGAGGTAGAATCATGTATCAACGCGTTATAAGTTGCAATGAACTCAGGCCATTCCTTGATAGCACCGGAAAAAGTTGGCAACGAAATTTTTGGTAACCGCATATTTCCACTGTGCGAACCGGTCAATGAATTATGTTTCGAAGTGTCAGCTTGTTGAGATGAACGTTGTTCAAATTTTCGTTGAATTGCCAACACTTGAAAATACAATTCGTCAAATCGATCCTGAAGTTCATCGTCCTCCTCATCGGCATCATCCTTAAGAAGGTCCAAAATAATAAAATGGGAGTCATGAAAACTATCAGCAATCGTTTTTATTTCATGACAATATGAAAGAAATAACCCTACTTGTGATTCATCGGTATTGGCTAAGGTACCTACTTCCAAAGCCTTCGTTAAGCGATTATATGCTATAGTTCGTTTACGTCGCAAACTGGGCAAATTATTAATAGTGTACGTATTTTCGATACCCTTTTTAATAGTAGGTTTAGATTTACGCCTTGATAGTAAAGACATAATTAATATCAAAACAATAAAACCTGATAGCAACAAATATTCGGATTCGATAAAAAAGTTTAGTTGCGAACGTCTTCAGCGAGACCGCGTTCACAAGAATCGACGAGAATCACTGGGGCGGTATTACACGACAACAGGTAATATTGTCACCTCGGTCACCTGAGTTTTAAATTGAAATAAATTAAATTGATAAGGATGAATTAAATGAGCGTTAGGAACACTAAAAACGGTTTGCGATATTCGTTAATGTACGGTAAATAAAATAAAAAAAATAAAAATCAGTTTTTTTGTAAAAACAAAAAACTATGATTTTTAACCTAAAACGGTAATAATGAAAATGTGAACGCACCAAAATTCGTTGAAAATATGATACGATAAACGATACAACGTCACGATAAAAAATATTTCGTAATTTGAAACGAAATAAATTTTCGATAAATAAATATCAAGAGGAAACGTTGAACGGTTGGAAAAAAGTAGTCGAGTTATAACGAACTATCAACATAAAATTATGAGAAGGTGGATTTGCAATATTGTATTATTGCGAACGGTAAAACGGTAGATAATTTTATGCTAATAAGTATAAAACGACAAAAGAATTTATTTTCAACAAATATTCTAGAAACTGATGGAAGCCATCTTAAATCGATAAACGGTAGGTAAGGTACTCAACAAAACAAAATGGAACAAAGACTTGTTTTCCGATTAGTAATTGAAACAAAATGTTATGTTTATTCGTTTTAGCTGTACTAGTAAGTATAATAAGCGTGGAATACGGTAAATGAAGTAGCAATTACTAAATCGAATTGGTATTTGGCGGCAGACTGAAGGTAGGTATCCAAAGTTCCCGGGTTTCGGCACCAAAAAATGTGGCTAAATTGACTCGATAAATAGCACTTGTACACTGTCAATCACCACATTGGATCGAATGCTGGGAGCATTCGCCGTTAATATGCGTTACAGACGATTTAGACAATAGAAACAATGCACAGATCACTTACCATGTAGGCAGGCTTCGAGCACGATTCCTCACGAATAGTTCTTCCTTTAGACACCTGGCCGGCCAGCCACACACGATTATAAAGTTCCAAAAAAACTGTTGAGCACTTGAAGTTTGATTAGGATAATTGAGTAAAAAAAAGATGTAATGTTTGGTGCGCGCGCGCCTTCGATTCAACGTCCAGACTCCGAATGGTTTACTGGTTCTGCCACCAGCCTATGGCGCTGTATTCCAAGACGCCGGTAGGATAGTACATGCGCCGGCGGTAATCCGGGCGCTCCATTGGCTAAATCGCCTGCAGCACGACGAATCATGATGATTGACAAGTGCGTCGATAACGCGCGCGAAATTCGAATTGAAAAGTAAACGAAGTTTACGTTGAAAACGGAACAGATACTGTTCACCTTTAAACGTTAAAAAAGAAAGAAAATAAATTAAATACAAACTGTGAAATATACTCGTAATAACAATGTTATGGTGGGTACAAAAAAGACCCCTTCCTGTAGTAACAAATCAAAATTATTAGAAGCTTTCATATTTTTTGTATTTTAAGTAGGTATTCAAGTATATTCGGGTCAAAGATAATACTAAATTAGGACTACTTTCGTCTAGGACACATAAGTAGTTGAAATCTTGCACGTTACTTCAGTTTCAAGCATTAATGAAAGCACTTACAAAGGGATTTCCTCAACAGTTAACTATTTAATGTCAAAGGCCTCTCTCTCTCCTTTTTCTACTCTCCATAGAAATCGAAGTCTATATCATAAGGTAGAAGATAAAAAAAAAATATGTCAATGGGCGCGCCAGACATTTTATTTTATCACGCGTACAAAAAGATCTGCTTGACGTAAGCAAAAAGCTTCTTCGAGTGTAACCTTGTTCGATTCATTTGTTGTACTTTCTTCTCTTTATCGTGTGTGTTATTACTAACACTGGTGTCAGATTTTATTCAAGTCGCCTAAAGGCATCTGACATGACTTTTACGACTACCGCCATCTAGTGGCAGTAGCCGTATACACACTAGTTAACTAAACAGTCAGCTAATGTGCAGGTTTCCTTACGTTTGTTGGTTTGTAAAGTTTCAGTACACTGAAACTTTACGATTTAAGTCAGCGCTTGGACCCGGCATTGCGGCTATTATATATTGTTCTTTAATTGTCTTCATAAATATGGCTTGAAGGACGAAGTAACTTCTGTATTATCGTTATTTTATAACCAAAGGATGGTACAGTAGGCGGGTCCTGCTCGAGGTTTCGGAATTTCGGATGTATTCCGGGTCACGGGTGTGCCAAAACTTTTTTACCTATTTCATGACTACCTGGTTTTAATAAAAAGAAAATGTCTAAAGTATTAATTATTTAATTGATACAGCGAGGGAATGCAGCAAGCGTTATGGGCACCTTTGCGTCAGGTACGATTCGGGATGCCCTTTTTGACTAAGTTTGTATGGCTGTAATAATTTGACTGTGTATTGTATGATATAGATTATATTTTTAAATAAATTTAATTGTTTAATTAATTGATACTTTAGACCTTTTTATTTTTATTAACACTACCAAATTTAGTTTTAAATTTTTATTTTAATTCTAGAATTTCTAGAATAAAACATTGGATAGAGAAAGTAGAGAGACGTAAATTTGTTAATTATCGGAGCCCTGAAAAAGGCAAGTATCCACTCTTTATGCGACCACGGGCGATGTAATCAGCGCCAAAACATTTGAGAAATAAAAAAGAGACAAATGAAGATGTTATCTATCTACCAATGAGCGATTTTTCTGACAGCTAATTAAGAAAAAAATCAGTATAAAAATATCTCAACAGATGGAGTTTTCTTGAAAGCCGAGTTGTATGTAATAATGGCTGTACCTATATTGTGCGCTTTTTATTGTCAGCCAGAGGCAGAAAAAAAATCACATAACAGTTTGACAGTTGCACAAATCACAATATTGATACTTTTTCGATGTTTTTCATTAGGTTTATTTTTTTTTAAATGCCAATCCCGTGTATTTTTGCTTTTTGAATGGTCTCGCCTTTTACTAAGCGCCACCTATGAATTCATCTGGAACTATTTTTTTTTAACTTTGGTCTCGGAAAATCCCGCATTGAAGCGCAACGAAATAAGCTAACACACTTCGATTGACTCATAAGAATTAGCGTAAATGGTTGCCTATATAATAGTAGTATAGTGGATAGTGTGGATACGAGTCATTATCTTCATATAACAAATCTATCGTCTCCAACTCGAGATAAACGAACATATAAATTGCACAAATCGTTTTACACTTACCATTTCGGGACGCGTAGGTAACATAATGGTTATTCTGCAATCCACGTCTAAAATGGACACTTTGAGAAATGAGAATATGATTAAATTCCCATTTAAAATGAACCTTATTACACCACTAGAAAGGTTTATTTTTAACTATTTAAGAAATGGGAAATGGGTCATATTCATATTTTTCAAAGTTGCCTTTTTAGACGTCCAGCCCTTTGCGAGCTCACATTAATAGTAAAGGCTGTAGATTGTCTATAAATATAAAATTTAAACTGATATTGCTCAAAACAAATTATTCACAGTTATTTGTACTATTTGTGTGTTGTAAAACACATATGGTCAACAGTCAACGTTCTCAAATCCATTTGGCGTTTCTTCTCAGCAGGTCGTTCCGAAATGCTAGTAGTTTGTAGCTTTTAGATTTATACTGCAATACAATTCTGTTATTCGTTTAAGACATGAGAAAGTGCCTTTGAAGGCGAAATTACAATAAAGTATTTTGACTTTGACTTGACTTTGAAAATTTACTGAAGTTAACGAGCCTGCCTGTGATCGAAAGATCCAAAGTTCAATCCTCCTTATGCCACACTAGCGCCCCGCCCCAGCTTCGCATGATAGGTTCATATATAAATTGTAGCCTATGTCACTCAGGCATAATGTAGCTTTCTACTAATGAAAGAATTTTTGAAATCGGTTCAGTAGTTCCGAAGATTAACCCCCCACAAACAAACTCACAAATTTACAAACACTTCCTACCATACCAATCTGACTCATGTTGGGTAGTTTTCATTTGCTTCACAGTAGGAAAATATCGTGAGGAAACCTGCACACTGGTTGATGATCATCTAGTGTATAAAAATAGAGAAGGCAATGGCAACCATTAAATTTACAATGCCAAGAAAATTGTTGCTTGTGTTTCATTCCACGTAATGACAACGACTCTCAACCGCAAAGAATATGACTAAAGGATAGATGCAGGATACAACAAGCTAATTATTCTTCTTCTTCTTCTTAGCGTGTCGACTCGGCGGGTCAAATTTGTGTTGACCAATATGACGCCACAGATAAAGCATTATCTGTTGCGTCATACAGGTCTTTGACTGTAGTAGGGCACGCTGGGCAAGACAATAAATGTGCCATAGTTTGGGGAGAGGCACCACACAAACAGGCTGTTAATAAAAAAATAAGCTAATTATTAAAAAATAAAAAACACGACTGACAACTTACATAGCCTATGTCACTCGGAAGAATGCAAGAAATCTAAAAATACCTTTCACATCAAAATCTGTTCAGCCGTTCAGGATTTATGGTGGAATAAAGAAACTTACATACATACTTACATACATGAACCCTGAAAACATAACACTCCTTTATTGGTCAGTCGTGTAAAAAACACTAAAAACTGTAGCAAAATATTTGGTAGGAATCGACGGCAACGGCGTGCGTGATGTCTTGTTTGGTCTCTTGCCGGGGGACGAATGGGTACCTTTATAGGGGCCGAATCTTCAACTTTTATTCCAGGGGACGAATTTTAGGGTGCCGACTAGCAGGAGTGGGTACCGACTCATACCACGGGGATCTTCAAAAAGATTACATCAGCCATATTCTCAAACAAAATTTCTAGTTAGCCTACTATGCTTTTTACTGAATACAAAAACAAAATTATTTGATGAAAGTAATTAAGAACGATCTTACTTGCAGCACTTACTGTATTTGCAATAAACTAAAATTAATTATAGGGTTGTCACCACAGAAATTCTAATAATATTATTGGGGTTTTTGATGTAAAACATATACTTAAATGTTATTGGCGCGGCTTGGAAGTAAAATGACATACTTTCCTAGTTTTCTCAGCAGTGGTCGTTCCGAAATGCTAGTAGTTTGTAGCTTTGAGACATAATATATTATGATAAATAATTAGTTTTCGACGTGAAAAAGAGCCTTCTTTGAAGGCCAAGTTTCAATAAAAAAAATTGACTCTGACTTTGACTTTGACTAAGTGCTCATTTACTTTATATAAAAGACATCAACGCATAGACGAAACTGCTGAACATATTAACTTTAATTTTGCAGAGAGAAGAATCTACATACATACATAGAATCACGTCTTTATCCCTTACGGGGTAGACAGAGCCAATAGTCGTGAGACTCGAAGGCCACGCTTAGCTGAATAGTGGGCTCTCTGATGGAATGGAGATTCAGGTATAGTGACAGGTTGCTAGCCCATCGCCTATGAGTGGAGGAATCCCCAGTTTATAGCCCTTTCCCTCGATTGACTTTACAATCTGCGCGGGAAGAGAAGCAGCTGGCACATTCTATGTTTTTTCCTCGCTCCCAGACCGGCATGGAAGCACGAGAGAAGAATCTTTGCAAAATTTCAAGTAAGCACTAAGAAATTTAGGAAATTCCTCTCCAAAAGTAGTTGAGAAATAAAGAATGTGCCAGCCCTAGCCAGCGTTACTTTTTCCCGTCACGATTCCCCAGGTGCCGCAACGTTAATCTAGGAAAGCCATCATCTTGCAATTTGTTGCTCGTTTGTCAGTTTGCTCGCACCGCATGTTTCGTTTTAAATTATTTTTTTAACCCACATAAAAAGGGGGTTTTCTAACGACAAGAAATTTAATATTGTCATCATCATGACGACCTCCCGACCGGCCGACGTATCGTTGAGTTAAGTAGTATCCCATAACACAAGTCTCAAACTTACTTTGGGGCTAGCTCAATCTGTGTGATTTGTCCGTATATATATATTTATTTATCATCTCCATGGGACATAGGCCATCCCCAAGGATTCCCAGAATTACCGCTTGGCCTGAATCCAAATACTGCCTGCGAACTTTTTCAGGTCGTCTGACATAATTATTTGTAGTCTGACGTTATTAGTATAACTTTAATGTATACACAACTGATATACAAATATATATATGTATACTAATCCAAACTTAATATTATAAATGCGAAAGTGAGTTTGTTTGTTTGTTTATTTAATTGTTTCTTCTCTTCACGCTTTATCCGATGAACCAATCTTCCTGAAATTTCGCATACATATAGTTAGTAAGTAGTAATGAGAAGGACATAAGGATGAAAGGTATTTCATCCCGGGAAAAAGTGCACCCGAGGGAAATTCACGGGCGAAGCTACGGGCAAAAGTTAGTAGGTATATAAAATTGAACATTGACTGACTTTTTCATGCTTTGAATGACTTTTCATTGTCAATGTCAAAATACTATGTTTCTTAAGTACTTCTCATATAGAAATTAGATATGGTGAAAAAATTCAATGCGAGCAGGACTTGAACCCGCGACTAGGTTTTTATACGACCTTGCTCTTCCAACTGAGATATCGCATTTCAATCCTGCACATCAAAAATCTTCACCATATCCAATTTCTATTGAATCCCATGAGGCATGCGTCTAATTGCATCTGAGATCCAAAAATAAATACTATATTTCTTTATATAAAACTAGCTTTTGCCCGCGGTTTCGCTCGCGTTAATCCATTCTTAGCGGATGCCTACGTCAAAACATCTACCTGCTTGCTAAATTTCAGCCCGATCCGTCCAGTGGTTTGGGCTGTGCGTTGATAGATCACTATGTCAGTCAGTCACCATTGAGTTATATATATTTAGAAGGTATTTCATCCCGGGAAAAAGTGCACCCGAGGGAAATTCACGGGCGAAGCTACGGGCAAAAGTTAGTAGGTATATAAAATTGAACACTGACTGACTTTTTTATGCTTTGAAAGACTTTTCATTGTCAATGTCAAAATGTTTCTCTATGCTAGTGCTGCCCACTAGCGTAATAACATCGCAGTAATATTCTCTATTGTCGAAACATGGGTAGATAGATAGATCATTTGTTTATTGATACCAAAATATGCGTATGCGCACACGTAGGTGGAGGAGGAAAAGGTGGGCGTTGGAAATAAATAGTGTCTAATTTGATTGAGCCAAGATATTGTAGTAATTGTATATGAAATACGATTTGGTGCTGTCCCACGTGTAAACATAGATGTTTACAAGCTTTTCCCGCGATTTCTTCTGCGTAGAGTTGAATGTTGTAAATATTCGAAGCGGGTTCTCAGCGGCGTCGCTGCCGCCGTAATTTGAAACCGGCTCTTGTTTTTAAGTAATAAAATAAACAGGCAATACAACTGTGATACCGCAAAAGTAAGTTCAGAAGTTTTGGCGTGAAGTTCGTACAAACGTACAGACAAAGAACCTCCTCTGGAAGCAAATGGAGTTTATGAAAACTACTTAGGAATGTCCAAAATACCGCAGTCTCAAGACTAAGGTCTTTGACCAGTGTGTGTTGCCAGTAATGACATACGGAACTGAGACGTGGTCGCTTACTATGGGCCTCATAAGAAGGCTCAAGGTCACCCAAAGGGCGATGGAGCGCGCTATGCTCGAAGTTTCCCTGCGTGATCGAATCAGAAATGAGGAGATCCGTAGGAGAACTAAAGTAACCGACATAGCCCGCAAAATCGCGAAACTTAAGTGGCAGTGGGCGGGGCACATAGCTCGTAGAACAGATAGCCGTTGGGGCAGAAAAGTTCTCGAGTGGCGACCACGAACCGGAAAACGTAGTGTTGGCAGGCCTCCCACTCGGTGGACCGACGACCTGGTGAAGGTCGCGGGATGCGCATGGATGCGGGCAGCGCAGGACCGGTCGTTGTGGAAATCCTTGGGCCTTTGTCCAGCAGTGGACGTCTATCGGCTGAGAGAAGAGAAGAAGAACTTAGGTATGTATATACCCTCGTAAACTCGTGACGCACTGGTAGGATTCGAACTAGGGACCTTTCTACCATAGTACCAACATGTTGAGAACCTACAATATCTATCAAAACTTTTGCAATATTAGTAAGTAGTATAGATGTGTGTAATTGCAGCAAAAAATAAACTAAAGTAATAAGATCAAGTCAATTTATTTTATTTTTAACGGTCTTATAAATAGCACTTTCAAATCGTTATAACTTGACGTCAAAAATTTACATATAGCTTTAAGTTTACTACCGAATCAAAAGCGCAAGTGGACAAGAGGTAGCACAAAAACTCTACTGCATTTTCAACAAATATATGTATCTTATAATAATCATCGAATTATCTACCATGAAATATCATAAACCAGGCAGATTTAGTTTAGCTAACCAAGGTCCCATAATCTGTGCATCATTACAGAACCCATAACATCAACCTATGCCGATAAATTACTATCCAACCAATTCCAAAAGGAGGTCAGTAGTAAGGTGCTTCGTTTAATGTGACTTCGCTACCATTTAAGGGTATACTGTTAGTCTTATACGGTATCAGCCCGGATTCTTGGACTCATCGGTAAAAATCAATCTTGTTCTATTAAAAGTCCTCTAATTATTTAGAAATAGATATAATAAGGACACCATTAAATCAAGTACGTTGGACTGTGAAAAAACCGAGACGTCACATAATAATATAGAACGTAGTAATATATATGTATAATATTATATGGAAAAGTCTGTCTATTACGCTATCACGCCTGAACCGCTTTACCGATTTTAATAACATTTTGTATTTTTAGAGTCAAGTTTAGGCTAAAAACTAAAATATAACTAAAACTAACTGAAAAATAAACTAAAACTTAACTAAAAAATAAATCCTAATTCCTATAGTTTAGGCTACGTTTTTTCAAATATCCCCTAGGGTCGTCGATCGTGGTGTGCCGTTCCCGCTTCTTGAAAATTCTGAGAATTTTCGGAAATTTTTAAGGGAAGAAATTTTCGGGAACTGGGGGCCGATTCCACTAATTACAAACGTCGATATCGTGTCTCAATTGTGTCTAAAGAGCCAAAGAAATTGAAATAAAGTGACAAGATCTCTGTTAGACTTCTATGTTTTATTACGATTTCTTTGGCTTTTGAGACACAACTGAGGCACGACATCTACGTTTGTAATTTGTAGAATCAAGGGCCAGGTTTCTCGGCGGCACATCGCTAGTCGTCAAGGGTCATAATCAGAATAAAAAAAGTGACTCTTCTGTATTTTACTTAATTTGTGATTAGATACTCGATTACTTGATTGCATCCAACAAGCTTCTGTAAATATATATTTTAAATCTTCCTACATATTCTGTAATACCGATTTGAACCGATTGATTGATATTTTCCGTCCTAAAGTCGTGACTTCAATTTAACTAATTAACGATTTTTAAAATATAATTATTAAAATATTTCTCATGATTTGATGGACTATTTATTTTTGTTAATAGTTTTTATATACATTTCGGTTTGATGTTTGTCCATATCCATCCATGTACGAAAAAACCTGGTATCTCAAAAGAAGCCTACTGATAGCTAGCAGTAAGGACCCTTCCATAGATATTGACCACTTAATTTTATTTTTACTTATGACAATCATTGTAACAGCCGAAGTCGGAACCCTAAAAAGTTAAAATCTGTCTTTTTTCAACACCTTTTAAGGTTTTTTAAAAGTCAATTTTATATATTTTTTTTTATTAGCCTATACTGTCCCACTGCTGGACAAAGGCCTCCCCTCTGGTTCGCCATTCCTGTCTATTCAGTGCATGAGCCCTCCACTCTCTATCCGTCGCGTCCATATCATCCGACCATCTCGTTTTGGGGCAGCCCCTTTTCCGGCACCAGCCAGCAGGGACCCATTGTGTTGTTATTTGAGCCCACCTGTCCTGCGGCATCTTGCAAACATGGCCTGCCCAGTCCCACTTGAGCTTTCCTGCGTTCCTCTTTACATCTAATACTCCAACATCTACTACAAAAAACATTAAATTAATTTAAATATATAAATAAAATATCCAACAAAAATGTGTCTAAATACAAATATTTTTCCAAACCACATTGTTTAGTTGGCAGATATTATTTTTCCATACTAATATTATAAATGCGAAAGTTTGGATGTGAGTTTGTGAGTTTGTGAATTTGTGAGTTTGTGAGGATGTTTGTTACTCAATCACGCAAAATCTACTGGACGGATTTCGATGAAATTTGGTACAGAGGTAGATAATGACCTGGAATAGCACATAGGCTACTTTTTATCCCGGGAAAAAGCACTGTTCCCGTGGGAAATTCACGCGGGCGAAGCCGCAGGCAAAAGCTAGTAAATTATAAAATAATAATGTTAGTCATGGTGAGGTAGTTTGCAACAATAGTACTAACGAATAACTATTTATTTAACAAATAATTGATCCCCAAATATGGCCGGCTGACCTCAGGGCGTAATTGTATCGAGTTTTAATAAATAAATAACAATGTATTATTATTTCGGACCGACCTTTTGTATCAACTTCCGAATCTCATCAATTTACTCGTCAAAATTGACAACGATGATCGTTTCATTAACATCTTAAGGATACCTGTTTTATAAGTAGTAAAAATACTGTATTGCACCAAAAAATAAAGGATTGTAGCATTGTGATTTAATATATAGGTAATACGTACAATAGGCGGCCTTATCGCAAGTGCAATCTCTTCCATAGCGAACGTATTATAGTTATTTTATCAGCTTTTTAACAATTTATTTAAACAGCTAATTGAAGTATCCCGTGACTAGAGGGCTGGGATCTACCTGGCTCAAAAGATCAGCATTGCAATTCAATTTGACATTGCTGTTAGCCTTCTGGGCACGTTACCGCGAGGCAACTTCTTGTCGGGACTGTACTACGTCTAATTATTTTTATTTTAGTTGTAGTTCTAGTTTTAATATTTTATTTTAATCAGGAATATTGTATTTTTTATTAAAATATATATTTTTTAAGATAAATTGGTAATGATTTTTTAAAGTTAATTAATTTATCATTATAATTATAGTAAAAAAATTCGCCACGAAAGTTACGTGGAGAATACTTTTTGGAGAATTACCCAGCTCGTGTTTTTTATTGCAAGTTTTTAAATATAATTTATAAACTTATTCTAGTTTAATGTATGCTTTATAAATTTGTATCTCAAAAGAATCAATAAACTAAGTTGTTTGTAATATAATTGCTTGGAACGAAACGCGGGTGTTTCGCATTGCTGCCGCTAGGCAGCCGGGGTTTTCATGGCATCGCTCGGCTTGCGTCGGCAGGCGACGGCCAATATTAGTATCGTTTGGATCGCGCGCGTGTGAGGTCATACCGCGTGATATATCCCCGCCGGTGCGGGTCGACCATCTTGTTGGTCAGTTTTACGACCGCGTGTGAACGGTCTGTTAACTAGTTTGACTTGTGATTGTTTAATTGTTAGTTTGAATTGTAATTGTGTATTTCATCGTTGTTAAATAACTAATAAGTTCGCGATAATTTGTGTTGTGCGAAAGAAAAGTATCGGTTTGGATAGCGCGCGGGGAGGTCGCGCCGTATGAAATACCTGGTGCTAGGCGCCATTTTGTCTGAGGCCACATTGGCATAACGGATTATCCATTGTGATGTGTAATTATTAATTAGTTTGGATTGTAATGTTGGATTTCCCTTTTGTTAAATAACTATTGAACGTTTGTGTTTGTGAAAAAACCTGTTATTGTGACTTTTTCTTGTGAGATGTGAAACGTGGCTGGCTGTTCACATCCAGCTGTTCCCGAGTGAACCTTCGGGAAGAAACCTACGTATTTATTCTGGGGAATGAGATCTCGGGGTAGGTTGGGTGCTTAGGGATCGCCCCCGTCCGAAGACACTCGAAGTTGGATCCGAAGATTAAGAAGATTCAGTTTGGTAAGTGGTTTGTAATTGTAGTTATTAAGTTAGGTTAGTATATAGGGCTCTGTAGCTCCCGTTATAAGCTATGGTGGTAGCAGTCTGCGTATAGGTTAAGTTAGGTTCTAGTCGGACAAACGTAGTGCCGGGTCGAGGTTTTTACCGGTATTTTTTGTTTACCCGGTAAATTTTTCGGTACCGAACCCTCCCGCCATTTCGTTTGCCCGGATTCTCTGCGCACATAAGTTTTATATCAACAGGTCAAATATAGGTAATAGTCATTACATGTATCTCGTAATTAGATAAGTAATTAACATTCAAGACTCCACAATAAAATATAATATCAGTGATTGCTACATACCTACATATTATATATCTAATATATATTTTAATTAATCTTAATTATATTTTTATGCGAATATAATGATGTGTGTGGAATGAGAATAAATAGTAATGTAACACCATTGATCATACAATATATATTAGGTATTTTACAAATACCTTTATTTGTTTAAAGAATGTAGATGCTATGTTAGGTAATACATAAATTAAACGTTGACAGGACAATGATCTTGTATGACAAACATATAAATATTCATTTGCCTAGCTTCTTTGTGATTGTTTACGTTATTTTTTTATTTTATGTCCACGTATTGCCTAGTTAAAATGATAACTCATATCCTGTTATAAGTAATGATGCTCGGGTAATATGCCTATTTTGAATATTCGTAAGAAAATAGCAATTATATGAAAAATAACGATCGAATCGATTCGAAAAATTAAAAAAATACGACTGCAGTCCGAGATGTTATGGGATAAGGTAAGGAATCTAATTAAAGGATACTTACAAAGAAATAGTCCAAATTACTAAAAATAACTACTAATTACAAAATATTCTAAAAAAACAAAAAATATTTACTAATTGCCAAATTAATGATTAAAAATTGTTAAAAAAAGTTATGCCAGGGATTATTAGTAAACAAAATACCTATAATGTGAAAATAATGCTGCCTGACAAACAAACACAAATGTAGTACTTAATTTTTTGAGCACATTGATATAACTGTATTTTTAGATGGTGGTGGTTAAAAATATCAAAATGCAACGACCTTTCGTTGGCGGTTCAATTAGAGAAAAGGAAGCATCTTTAATCTTGTAATTAATCTTTTACTTTGTAATTAAAAGAATGAATGTTTGCCTAATAAAGTCATGGGTGAGAAATAGCTTTTATCAAGGTTCATGGTACTCATCCATTGCGCCGTGCAATATCATCATCAATGTCAATACATATAATAGAACTGTAACTGCTCTGTTTCTGTACATAGGTGATATTTACGAAAAAAAACTATTACAGGTATAGGGCAAATAGAAACCAAAACCATTTTTTTTAGAATTTTTGTCTGTCTGTTTTTCCGTATGTATGTTTGTACGCGCATCACGCAAAAACTACTAGACCAATTTTGATGAGGTTTTCACTGTTGTATTGTTGAAGGTATAACTTAAACTGGCGTAGGTTTTATCTTGATACAACGCTTAGAATTTGAGATATTAACAATAGGAAATTACTCGCAGACGGAGTCGCAATATCATAATACTTACTTTAGCCTGCAACTTCATCGGCATGAAATTTACTTTTGCCAATATATCGGGTTCTAAGCGGCGTTTCAAGAAGAATCGTGCGCTATTACAGCTGTAAAAACCGCATCCAATTTCATTCAGTAGTTTTTGCCTGTTGCGCGTGCATTTTACACACTAAGTATAGTATCTATCTTCCTCATACTGATTTGATGCTGGAATTCGGTCGGTTCTAAAACATTCTATCTCTCCTATCCTGGCTGCCCCGCCCCACACTCCTAATCTCGTCTACTGGTTTCTCGAGTTGGGATTAGGGATTCATGCCTGAGCGGAGTAGTCCTCCACGAAACCGAGAATCTACATAACATCCAGGCTCGGCTCTTTCGTGGAAAGTACACTCCTCG
This sequence comes from Ephestia elutella, assembly GCA_018467065.1. Lineage (NCBI taxonomy): Eukaryota > Metazoa > Arthropoda > Insecta > Lepidoptera > Pyralidae > Ephestia > Ephestia elutella. Next base: position 11,087,909 of record CM031594.1, on the reverse strand, counting down.
GAGGTAGACCCAGCCCTAACCACTGGCACAGAATTAATATAAGTACTACGTACAAAAAGGAAACTCCCTGCCTCTCCCGCAATATGGCACCCTCCCGCACTTCTCCCCCGTTCTTGTGTGTATTGGGACGCTATGACTATGAAAACGCACACATTGACGTGTTCAAGGATATACAGTTTCATTTGTAGTTCTTCTTCTTAGTCGTTCACTCTTGACAGAGTGGTCGTGATTATGGATCGGTCTTCTCTTGCATTTGTAGTAGTAGTAAGTATATTTGACGCCCCGTTTCTATGAAGCGCCCGCTCTGTGCCACTGGCTGAGAGGGTACAGAACAGAACAGGTAGTTTTTGCGTGATGCGCGTACAATCATACCACGTGCTAGTTATGAATAAATGAAATCTATCAAAATGTCTAAAACACATGTGTTTTAGTGGCCAAGACATGACAAGAATAATCGCAATAATTTGTATCTGCATCCAACCAATTTGACAGTCACAAATGGCCACAAATTCCTAACTACAAAGTATAAACCACGGAACCCGTTTAACTCGATAGCCACCAATTAACTTGCTAAATCCTAATCCCAGGATAGTCCATCTTTATGTAACAGTTACATAAACTTACATTTAATTAAACTCGTGCGCCGTTGAGCTTTACAGAAATAGATATTACAAGACTCACGACTCTTGGCTCTGTCTAACCCGTAAGGGATAAAGACGTGATACTTTGTATGATATGACAAGGCAAATGTATTTATTTATTAAACACAATATAATTACGTAACTTTTACAAAAAAACTTGATTTGAACTTGAATTATCGGTTTCCATGTGGATAAGGTAAAAAAAACTATATTCGTCTCTGTCATCGGGCAAGATCTGGTCAAAAAATCTAATTTTTGCCTTTTCGACTCGAGAAAAATGATCGGGCAAGATTGTGGTCCAGAATAAATCTTACTTTCATTAAAAAATATCACTATTCAGTTTAATTTTCTATAAATAATTCTTGTAGTAATGTAACGGTCAAGCCACATATTTTAACTAAAGGTAGAGGTTGGTGAGTGGCCTGTGGTGTGGCCCTAGAATAGCACCAACCCATCTTTTCCCGTGGGTGTCGTAAAAGGCGACTAAGGGATTAAAAGCACCGGAGGATGGGCAGCAGCATCTTTCCGCGTACTATGCCATCACACTGCGATCGCCAACCCGCCTGCCAAGCGTGGCGATTACGGCAAAACCCCCCACGGATAAAATCCTTGGGGGAGGCCTTTGTCCAGCAGTGGACGTCTTTAGGCTGAGAGAGAGAGAGAGAAATATAGAGGTATATTTTTTATGTACACTGCATAAATAATTTTATTTCATTATGGTAGGCGACTTGAGAATAAATCTGACACCAGTGTCAATCGATAAGAATGAAAGATTGCAATCATTAAAACTTGCAAGTTGCAATCAACCTACGTACGTGATTAAAGCTGCGATGAAAATTGTCCAAAAATTATCCTCCGCGTAATTTTTTTGGCAAATTTTTTTAAAAGTAAATTTACCAATAAAGGTATAAATTTCTTCAAAAAGTATTCTTTGCATAACCTACGTGGCAATTTTGGGTTTTTAATTTTAATTTTTGGAGAATTCTCTGATATCTATTTAAAATAAGGTCTATAGTGAATGAATACAGACCTCTCTCACGCACGTCTGATTTACGATTTTGATCCTTATAATGTTATAGTTTTAGAGAACTAGCGTTTACGATGTCTGTATATCAAGGCTCGTGATCAGGCTACGTGGTGGTGTACCAGCCAAGTTTGGGTGTGAGTTTATGACATTGTCAGTTTGTGATGATGCTTGTGTCTTGTGACTCAATCACGCAAAATCTACTGGACGGATTTCGATGAAATTTGGTACACGAGTAGGAAAATATCGGGAATAACACATAGGGTACTTTTATTCCGAAATTCCCATGGGAACGAAGCCCTGGGGCGCAGCAAGTCTGTTAATAAAATAAAGCTGAGTAGGTAGTTTTTGATTTTAGTTAATTTCAATGTTGCATGTCAAAAATTGAAAATATCATGACTTGGCGCTTTACAACTTGAAACAGTAACTGCAGGATATAGGTTAACTCGTCTACTTGTAAACTTGATGTTTGACGGTAATTGATATGGTTAAATTTTAACTGCCAGTTTTAATACGGGATGCTTTTATTACGTTGAAATATTGAACGTTAGTTTTGTTAAATTTTTTACTGTTATAAATAATAAATAAATAAATATATACGGACAAAATCACACAGATTGAGTTAGCCCCAAAGTAAGTTCGAGACTTGTGTTATGGAATACTAACTCAACGATACTATATTTTATAACAAATACATATATAGATAAACATTCGAGACCCAGGTCAATCTGAAAAAGATCATTTTCCATCTTGACCAGACCGGGGATCGAACCCGGGACCTCCAGAGTGGCAGTCCGGCGTGGTGACCGTTGAGCCACGGAGGTCGTCAAACCGAGGTGTTGTACTTACTATGCTGCCTACGCGATTCTCAGGGTGGCAATTTTACATACATACATACATACATAGCCACGCTTAGCTCAATAGTGGGCTCTCTGATGGAATGGAGATTCAGGTATAGTGACAGGTTGCTAGCCCATCGCCTATGAGTGGAGGAATCCGAAGTTTAAAGCCATTAGTAATTTTACTAATTATAAACGCTCAATTGTGTCTCTAAAGCATAAAGATCTATTGTACTAAAACATAGACATTGTGTCCATATCTCTATGCATTAGTGCAATCTCGAATAGGGGACCAGACAACTTTTTTTTTATGCTTTTTTGAAATATCTCACAATAATAGAATCATCCGTAAAAGAATCACCTCCACAACCAAAGTATTTCCCAAGATATAGCAAAAAACAATTCACATTTTTAAGCGATATTTGGACGATACCAAAACGCCCCTAACTAAACGTACATTCATATGACGTCACGCGTAGAAAATGGACTTTCCCTAAAAGTTTGAACTCTAATTAATTAGCTCTGGAGAATAAACTCGTGCTGAAAAGTCGCAAAATGTGTTCAATTATATGTATTCTATCATATAATTACATATTTTTAACAATTCTCATACCTTGTCCGGTCCCTTATTGCCGCACTGGCTTCCTGTTACACACTCCCGTCCCCTTCCGATAAATCACTCCCACATATTGCAGAAAAGCGGTCGGAAAGATGTTACACATCAAAAACCAATATGAACGAACACAGCAATTAATAAATGAACATCCTGTTAACGCAATAAGGTTTGTAATAACTGTAAATATTTGTAATTATATTATTTTGACCCAATTGGCTTCTTGAGGTTTATTTTGATGTTTAAAAGGTTTTATGATAATTGAAACATTAGAAAATTAACTTCCTAATAGTTGGTTTACACGTATTCAGTTGTTAAGTTGATTGATACACGTGTAAATAATCGATTTATATTAAGCGTTAAGTAAAATTTTTATTTATTATTTTTTAACTTAATTAACCTGCGCCCGCGACTTCTTCCGCGCATAATTTACTATTGGTTCTAATCGGCGTATCAAGATGAAACTTACGCCAGATTTTAAGTTAGACCTTCAACAACAGAATAGTAAAACCGCAACAAATTTGGTCCAGTAGTTTTTGCGTGATGCGCGTACAAACATACATACAGAAACTTCTATAACATACCTACCTATATATAGAGCTTCTATTCGATGGAGCCCCACTGCTGATGGATTACTTTTTTATCTGTCTTTTATTTTTTGTTATATTAAAAATGTAAAAAAAGAATAAATGATTCAAAAATAAAAATAATGTCGATATTACTTGTTATATTTGGACATTTTTAATTAAATATTTAATTGTCAATTAGTGACAAGGAAACAGCAGTAATATTTTTACGCAAAAAATGTAGCATAGATTTTGTTTTTTCACAACGAAAATACAGTATTTAAAAAAAAATCTGTGATTAATATCGAAGAATGCATTTTTTATAATGAAGGTAGCAATTGGCTGTATGACAAGTTACATAAAATTAATGTTACATTGACAGATGACAGATGAATTAAAAAGTTTTGAGCAGCGGCTGACTTTGACTTGACTTTGACTTGACTTTGACTTGACTTTGACTTCCTGTCAACTTTTACTACAATAATGTCTACATTTCTGAGCATTAAAAAAAAAAATATTTCAATACTTAATCTCATTAATAGGTATAAAAACTCAAGTGGCAAGAGTAAATAGAATTCGAATCTCTCTCTCAGCCGAAAGACGTCCACTGCTGGACAAAGGCATCCTCCAAACATTTCCACGTTGACCGGTCCTGCGCTGCCCGCATCCATGCGCGTCCCGCGACCTTCACCAGGTCGTCGGTCCACCGAGAATTTGAATCTACGCCCTATAAATTACACCTTTGTAAAATTTTAAATATATACACCTTCTCAACTCAATCGTTGGCAATAATAACAGTTTTTAACTACAGACAATGGTATAGATACACAAACAGAAATCAATAGAAACAATTTCAGTTACGACACGTATCAAATCCGAAATGAATCTGAATGTGCCATTAAAATTTACCAAAAATACGTGCCAAGAAAGGACTATTGTTTTCAACCCGTACATCTCCGTAACTATTGTAGTGATGTTTCGACGCCATTGTTGGCGTTTTGTAATAAGTAATTGTAATTGTCTAAGGTTAAAAGGTTAGTAGATCAATTCATTAGAACTTACAATTAATTGTATAATTAAACAGTTAATTACACATCAAGGGGGAGACGGTGGCGTTGTAGTTCGCTTACTCTGCCTACAATAGTAGCTAAATAAATATATACGGACAAATTACACAGATTGAGCTAGCCTCAAAGTAAATTCAAGACTTGTGTTATGGGAACTCAACGATACTATATTTTATAACAAATACATTTATAGATAAACATCCAAAACTCAGGTCAATCTGAAAAAGATCATTTTCCATCTTGATGACCCCCGACCCCGTGGCACAGAATTAATATAAGTACTGCGTACAGAAAGGAAACTTCCTGCCCCTCCCGCAATATGGCACCCCCTGCACCCCCGTACTTCTTACCCGTTCTTGCGTGTATTAGGACGCTATGACTATGAAAACGCACACATTGACGAGTTACTGACGTGTTCACGGATATACAGTTTCATTTGTAGTAGTAGTAGGTATATTTGACGCCCCGTTTCTATGAAGCGCCCGCCCTGTGCCCGTGGTTCAGAGGCTTCGAGCAACAAGGACTTCCGCGCGCGGCCCGGAAGGAGTCCGTGTTGCTCTATGTTCAGAGGCAAGGTCTTTACCACTGCGCCACGGAGGTCGGTTGGATAGATGACTTACTATCTCGAGCTTTTCCGTGTTTCATAGGCTATATTTGAAATCGCTATAACCCACCAATTTTCATTGGGCTTGCATGGTTTGTCTTCTCATGGCCCATCCTCTATTGTAATGATACTATAAGACGGTAATTACTATAAGCGTTTCCTAAATGGTTGAACCACACAGAATTTGTTATCCTACTATACCGAAGTGAGTGAGGTCTCCATTTCAGCTTGGCCGAAAGTGCTTTGGTATATCTATGTGTTTTTTTTATTATGAAAGTTTTGAGTGCGTTTGAGCTCAATCTTGCCTGATGGGAAGCATAGATGAGGTCTAGTGTGGTACACGCAAACTCCAAAAATGACTATTCAGTCTTGCCTTGAAAACCCCTAAATTATAGTTGTCGGGAAACAGCGACGCTGGGAGAGAATTCCATACCTTAGCGGTTCACAAGATAAAGCAGGAGGCAAACCGAGAGGTGCGATGAGCTGGAATATCAACCACATATCGATAGAATCCCTGTCCACGCCGAGTCGTCCAATGGTGGAAAGGCGCAGAGGGAATTAATTCGTGTAATTCCTGTGCGCACTCTCCGAAGTGCAGTCTATAGAATACGTCATACAGACTTGCTACTAGTCGCCGGTGATTGAGGCTCTGAAGCCATCCTGCCGTAAGCGACTCATCATCCACGAGCCTTCTGGCACGTCTGTCGATAGCTTCCAGGGCTTTAAGCTGATAGCGGGCTGATCCATCCCACAGATGGGAACAATACTCCAACAACATAGGAGCGGACTTGAGCAAAGTAAAGGCTCAACAGTTGGTCCGGAGTAAAATACCGTTGGACTTTGGAAAGGATGCTCAGCTTTTTAGAAGCAGTCTTAGCCCTGGTCTCAATATAACTACCGAAGTTAAGATTCGAGGAGAAGTTGATACCAAAAAGATCGAGGTGATTAGTGACAGGAAGAGGCACATCACGGAAAGTGGGAGCCAAGTTGAACGGGCTCCTTTTCCTCTGGAGCTCGCATTTTTCAACCGATTTCCGTAAAATTTTGGAAGCAGATTCGATAATCAATATCGATTTTCATATTATCTTGTGAAAATCGATAGTCGAGCCATATATTGGAAATTTTTAAAAATGGCAGAGTAATCAAGATTTTAATACCAATTTCATGAAAAACATATGGTGTGAAAAGTTCCTTCGATCTACAATCTCCCTAAGCTCGATAGGCTTACAGGTACAGCTCACTAGCCATTAGTATTATACTAATCGTGAAACAGTTTGTGGAAATAGATGTATGGAGGTTACGCTTTCACACAAAATCTGATGGTGGGATTTCGATGAAGTTCAATTTACCAAGTTGATCCGTTTTAAAAGTCAATTAATCAATCAAAGGAAAGGGCTAGCAACTTGTAACTTCACAATATTTGTATCTGAGTTCCACCAATGAGTTCACTATCCAGCTAAACGTGGCCTTGAGCCTCGTCCTCGGCTCTGTCTACCTCGTTACGTATTCGGACGTGATATTGTATCTGTATCAAAAGCTCATATACCATTCGCAAATGGATAACAGCTCATTGCGACATTTCCTTAGCAGCGCACGATCCGACCTATAGTGTGAATTAGATGAGCATTCCAACACCGCAATCTGTGGTACCTTAATTGCTAACTCATAGCCACAGAATTAATAAGAACTACGTATAAGAACTGTCATAACTTCATAAGTATCAGATTATGGTCAAGCCATATTTTGTAAAAAAAAAGAAAAACAAAACAAAAGAAAAAAAAACTGGCCAAGTGCGAGTCAAACTCGCGCACCGAGGGTTCCGTACACGCAAAGCATCAACTTTCATATTTATTCCTTTATAAGTACTGTTAGACCTTGCTTTTTGGGTGAATTTCAACAAACGGTGATTTTTTTATGTTACGGTGGATTTTTTTGTTTTCCTTTTTTTATGTATTTTTGAGTTTTTATGTATTCCTTATGATATTATATATATGCATTGTTTACGACAACAACGTATCAGTCATAACGAAGGAGAAAATTGAGATCAAATTTGGTTGCCACCGATTATGTAAATTGTCCACCGATTAGATTTTCTGTCCACCGAGCATACAATCCTATCCACCGATTTGAGACGGCTATCCACCGATTTGAGAAGATTATACACCGATATAAGATTCAATATTGGAAGGTGGCCTTCTAATATTGAAAACTGTTCTGTAATATATAAGAGCCATATAGTATACTAATAGTACTTATAAATTAAATATTAACCAATCAAGAAACTTAAAAAATTTTTTTCCTTGATTGCTATTATATATGCAAAAACTTAATAAAATATTAGGAAAAAAAATTGAAATCACACCGATTTCATAAAACAAGCCACCGATAAGATAGAATTGCCCACCGATTTGATAAAGCAGTCCACCGATTTCAGATAACTGTGCTTTAAATTATAAATTTGACACCGATTACAGACATATGCCACCGATTCAAATTTTGTGGTGTTATCGGTGGATTTTATGAGATCGGTGGACAAAAATGTCCACCGATGCCACCGACTTCAGAACACCGAGGTCAGAAAAAATGCACTTTTTAAAAAATTTGAAGAGATGCATAATATGTACGTTATTTTCAATAACAGTTAATTAAACTTATACTCTAACTACATGTATTGGAATCCAACAACTATGACATAACTGCTTTTTAGACTAGATAAATCAGACCACCGATCATAGGAAAAAATTGTCCGGGAGAAACTGAAATGGCTTACTTACCTTATTGGCGCGAAAACGCGACGATCTGGCGCACGTCCGTCTTGCCTACGCTTTAGCACATAACTGACGTAAAACAAAATTAGGGGCGGGGATACCTACGCGTTCTGATATGTAATGTTAGGCCTAAATTACTTTTGCCCACCGATCTCAGGACGTTTTGTAAAACAATACGTTTGTACCTGTCAGCAAAAAACTTAGCTAGTTATGTAAGAAAATATGCTTCATATTAATAATGGAACTAATATTCTATAAAAATGGATAAGTTTTAAACTGGATTTACGCATATTTGATAAATTATGAGCTTCTTTGTCTACAAGAACAGTAGAAGAACAGCCACCGATTACAGAAAATTTGGTGTTTATGTATATATTTCTACCCTCAAAAGTAGTCTCAAAAGAATTATATTTTTGCCACAAACCAATAACTATCTTATCTTAACAAAAAAAATAATTCGGTCCGCCATTTTAATTATAAACTACGAATTTCAAGAAGTACAATCGAAAAACTCGTTTGGGAAATTCACCCTTTTGCCAAATTTCATAATTTTAGATCAACAGGAAGTACGATAGGTTTTGATTGCTGTCTGAAATCGCAAAATATGCAAAAAGCCGCAACATTTACGGTAATATCTACTAAACCTGTTGACGTATAATTTTGATTATTTTTTTGCTAAAAGAGATCATAAATCCGAGTGTTCGTTATCAATTTCAACTTATTACCTTTAAGCGTTCCTGAGAAAAAAAAGTTTGACAGACAGACGGACAACAAAGTGATCTTATAAGGGTTCCGTTTTTGCCTTTTGAGGTACGGAACCCTAAAAATTTGTCGTGAAATTCGTCGTTTCTCACATCATTCTATTATCTGGGGAGAAACAGACAGACTGATGCCCCAGAGGACTTTGTTATGATGATAAAAGTGATGGACGATGTATTGAAGTAGTTGGATAAATAATGCCAAATTGGCTCGCCAATAAGACGTCGAATGAATAAAATGCCTAACTGTTTATAACCTATGATTTAGGTTAGTTAAAATAATAATTAATTAACAATAATCTGCCTCAAGTCATGTCAGTACTGACCTTTTATAAGGTAGTCGATAAATATCTTATTGCTGGCAGTATCCGTTGCTGATTTTAATAAATACGACATTCATTTACCTCGTTTTTGGATGATTATTCCTATCTGATCCAAACGCATCAACTGCCAATTTATTATTATTTTTTAATTCCAATCTAATCCACCGTGTTACCAAAAATGCCTTAGGAGGTTTATAATTTCTGAATAAATGTTTTTTCTTTTATAAACGGACAAATCACACAGATTGAGTTAGCCCCAAAGTAAGTTCGAGACTTGTGTTATGGGATACTAACTCAACGATACTGTATTTTATAACAAATGCATATAATTGATTGATCCAAGACCCGGGTCAATCTGAAAAAGATCATTTTCCATCTTGACCCGACCGGGGATCGAACCCGGGACTTCCGGTGTGGCAGTCCGGCGTGATGACCGTTGGGCCACGGAGGTCGTCAGTTTTTAATTTGAGCGCGTATTTATTATCCACAGCCTTCCGTGACCCACTGCTGGGTAAAGCCCTCCTTCCATCTTTTTTTTTTTACGTGAGGAAAGAACCTCGTCCTGTCTATCCAGCCACGGGAAGCCGGACAGGTGTGTGCGACTTTAACCCACTAAAACCGCATTTGTGCCGGGACCATGTGCTACCCTCGCTCCACAGCCCTGGCGCGGCGGCCATACCACGGCGGCCTCGGCTCGGCCGCTCTCCTCGGAGTAGATCAGCCTTAGCCTCAGCAGAACAGCCCTCCTTCCATCTACGCCAACCTTCTCGGTCCTGGGCCATCCTACTCCAGTACTCCTCTACATCCGACGCCAGCAATATTCTTAACATCGTCGACCCTAGCTGCCGGATGCCCTACGCTCCGTTTTCCGTTTCAGGAGTTCCTCGAGTATTCCTGTTATACAATTCCATTTTTGTTTTCACGAAATCGCTTTCACAGCTTGCTTTAAACTATGGAAGATGGAACCATGGAGCTAGATTTTTTTTAATTTTATTAATTTTTTTTCTATGTCTATGGATGTAACACATCAATAACCCTAACTTAATCACTGGTTCACTGAGTCGTTATATGGCAATTAATTAAGAAAATTTTAATTATAAGTTATCATGTACTTTAGTCTATTTATGACTTTGATTATGTTAAATGATGAACGTAAATTATAAGGATATGTATGTCAGATAAAATTTATTTCTTTTAATTGCTTCCTGTGTGTAATAGTACATTGTGATATAAGTGCGGTAAGTTGAAAATTACAGCCGAGGCGATATTGCTAATGTATATACTGGTACTGTAACTGATACTGTAATTTTCAAAGCGCACGTATGTCATACGACGTTTTATAACATATTTGCGATAAAACTCGGAAAACGACAATACCAAAGAAAAAGCGTGCGGTATAATTTTACTTGTTCACAAATTAGCGATGCGCGCGCATCAGCACTTTTTAAGGCAAATGCACAAAAAACAGCCAGTATTACTAATAAAGTAAATTAATATTGTTGTGATTTTGTTACAGATAAATGGTTGTAATTTAGTTGTCAAAATTAATCTTAATAAATGAAATTTTTATTTATTTTATCTCCTAAAGTTAATTTTATTCATAAAACGCTTGACCACTTTTCTGACATAAAAACTCTTTGCTAAGATTTAAAAAAGTATCGTTCGTTTTTAGACGGAGCGTGCGTTTTACTTTACAATAACGCACAAGTGCGTAATGAGATACAATACAATATTGAAATTGGTGAAATAAGTGACACTTTACGAGCAAATATGTTATAAAATACGTTACACGAGGTAAACTATGAGAAACACCATGAAAATTACGAATCTTCAATGTCGAAAAATTACACAATCTCAAAAATAAATGTCAAAAGACTTTTCCGTGGCAGAGACTAGCGATTTCCACTTGCTACGATCCTTACTTGCTTCCTCTACACTCATCACTCCCTTCTTACATGCTCTTCAGTTTTAGTATTAAGATTTTAGTATGAAAAATATTCGTAGCAACAATTTTTGTTCTTATGATGTTAGGTATATACTGTTAGATAATGCTTCTGCATTAAGTCCACCTATTGTGCCATACATTGTGTTTGTACAATAAAGGTTAAATAAATAAATAAATACTTAGGTTATTTTCATTAGTTATATAAAACTAGAAGTAAATATAGGTTCATGTGTCCGCATTTTTACAGGAGACCTTCGGAACCCTACATTGCGCGTGGCCCGACACGCTCTTGACCAATTATTTCTTACTTGACATATATGTAAACAATCTTCACAGTACTTTTTTTGAATTTTGTTGAAAATAAATAAAATATTCGTTCAAATCTAAAGTAAAACATTTATTAACCACGAAAGTAATTTCATAAAAAGTCTATTTTAATTTATATTGTTTAAAATCATAAAAAACACATTGACATAATATCACTAGTATGAAAGAACGGAGTTTATGTATTAATATTGACTTCGTAGTGTAGAATTAAGTTTATGTCAAAGGCAGTGGCCCTAATTCGCCATCTCAAGCCCACAAGCACTAGAACAAAAAGCTTCACGTAATGGCCCATGACCTATACACATATAATTTGGATGACGACCTCTATGGTTCAATTTGCTGCCAGCCTATTACGCTAATGGCGGGCACAAGGTTCGGATCGAAGACGAACCTTTTTATTGATAAGTTACGGTTTTTCTGAGCGCACCTCGGGATATAGTTGTATTATTATAGCTGTAGAGCTTTTTGTTTGATTCTCGTTCGAAACGTCCAAATTAAAGGGCCGCGGGCATAGAGAACACGGACTGCGAGGAAGTCCTTGTTGCTCAAAGGGCGCGGGCCAATAAAAGCTTCGAAAGTAAACAGAAAAAAATAGAGGCAATTTATGATCCGAAATTGGAGATTTTGACGAGTAGAGTATAATGCAAGCTCAAGATACAAGCTCTGCTTAGTTCAGACACCAGTCTCTCACAATCTTAAATAAGACAATTTAGTTACTACTTTGTATGTTAAATTTAGATTGTGGAGAAAAATAAAGAATTTTGAATTTGAATGCACGGTGAGTTTGTCGCTCGGCGTGCAATTAACAAAATGTTTAATAATAAAATGTTTGTAAACAATTAAGTAAATATTTAATTTATTTTATTTTTTGTGATTCCTATCACATAAATTGCTATCAGAAATCAGAAATTCTTAATTGAAACTTGGCCTTAAAAGAAGGCTCTTTTTCACGTCATAAACTAATTCAAATGACCTGCAGTAGACAGATAGAAGATTTTTTATCTAAACTGATCACTGGTGATGTGATTTAGTAGTAATATGGTCCGGAGGGGTTAGCTGTGCCCTAGGCTAGGCTCTGTTTCTGTGAGAATTTCAGGATAAAAATACCTTAGCGCAATTCCAGGATATTCGCTCAGAATTAGGGGACAGGACAAGGTATGAGAATTGTTAAAATTATGTAATTTTACGATAGAATACATGTAATTAAACATATTTTGCGACTTTTAAGCACGAGTTTATTCTCCAGAGCTAATTTATTAGAGTTCAAACTTTTAAGGAAAGTTCATTTTCTACGCGTGACGTAATATGAATGTACGTTTAGGCGTTTTGGTATCATCGTCCAAACATCGCTTAAAAATGTGAATTGTTTTTTGCTATATCTTGGGAAACACTTTGGTTATGGATGTGATTGTTTTACGGATGATTCTATTATTGTGAGATATTTCAAAGAAGCTTAAAAAAAAGTTTTCTGGTCCTCTATTTCGCGTGATAGAGCAACGTCATCGTCCATATTTTGGCTTTTATTAAAATTAAAACGATAGCAAATACTGTAGGATACCTTATAAATACTACCCGCGCCCCGGGGCTTCGCTCCCGTGAGTATTTCGGGATAAAAAATACCCTATCTAAATCCGTCCAGTAGACTTTGCGTGATTGAGTAACAAACATCCTCACAAACGCACAAACTCATATCCAAACTTTCGCATTTATAATATTAGTAGGAATTAGTAGGAATAGTAGGAATTGCCGGCACTGATTCGATTACCTTAAAAGTTGGCTACTGTTTTGGCCACATCAAAGCATTCAATTTCCCATTGAACCTAACTAAGCAATTGTACCTGCTCCGAATTAGTTTTGACAAGGGCATCACGCCGCTCTGACGTGTTAAGACGTCCTTGAACTATGTAGTCCGACGTGTAACTTGGCAGATGCCTGAATGCATTATACGCTAATTTATAGTGCGTTGTTGTTACTTTCCCGTCACTGTCACTGTCAGTTTGGATATCGTCTTTTTTTCAACATTTTTTGTTGAAGATTGAAGTAAAACGCGAATTGGCGCAGATTGGCAGTAAAATTTACTCGAATGCCGTTACGGAAAATGATTGGATAATGAGACGAGAAGAAGACAGACAGAGACCAGAATAATGATAAGACAAACTCCGGGACAGTTGAAAACACAAAATTGTATTTTTTTTTAATTTATTTGCTATGCAAAAAAAAGTCCCTATACTAATTTATCTTGTATTAGCATTCCATTTTTTTTTTAATTAAAATAACATTTAATTTTACCATGTCTATGGTTCAACTATTTTCGATTCATTTAATGTCTCTAGTATGGTAGTTCGAGTCGAATGCAAAATGTTAAATTATAGTTTTATATAAATTTAAGTAAGTGTGTAAAATCAATAATTATTTGTATTTAAGATCGAATAGATATACACACAAATCTATTAAGATTTTTGTATATCCTTTGTTAATATAAATTGTTTGTAAATTTAAGAATAAATGAAATGAAAATGAAATGAAATGTAACACTTTCCGATTTAAACATCGCAACATATATTATCGCATGCTCCATAAAATCTGAGATCACTGATGATCTAAATTTGACAATTCAACGCGTTGAAGGTTTAACCTATCACGACGAACAGACGGACAAAATGCATGTTCAGATCATTATAGCGAACTAGGCTGTAAGTAACTACTGATTTGAATTGCAAAGGCAATGCAATTTGCTAAACCTCTTTGCTAGCCAGATGGGCTTTAAATTTTCAGAACGAATAACCCTCTTTGGATTTAGATTGGTTTCCAAAGATATATTTAATAATTCAATTTTATAAAGAAACTACCTTTTGCCCGCGGCTTTGCCCGCGTGAATTTCCCACGGAAACTGTGCTTTTTCCCGGAATGAAAGGTACCCTATGTCCTTCTCCGTACTTCCAGCTATGTGTATGCGAAATTTCAGGAAGATTGGTTCAGTAGATAAAGCGTGAAGAGGTAACAAACAAATAAACAAACTCACTTTCGCATTTATAATATTAGTTAGGATTAATGGCGTTTATGTAACATTGTAAATTGGTAAATTATATTGCAAATTGTAAAATGAATTAATTTCTTTTTTTCTCTATTAGTAATGTTCACTTTACATAAATCTCTTTCCATCCAAAGGTAAGTTGCAAGAAATTATCAGAGCCACATATTTTTGGTTTGGTTTTAAATCCTATCCTATCCTAATCCTATTTCTAACTAATATTACAAATACGAAAGTGTTTGTTTGTTTGTAATAACTTTATTGCACAATAACATACACACATGAACTCTCTGCTCAACCTTAAGGTTTGACTGTCAGACAATGCTTTTAGAATTAAGTCCACCTTTTGTACTGTACTTTTGTATGTGTGTACAATAAATTTTAAATAAATAAATAACATAAATAAATCACTGTGTGTTTGTTTGTTTATTTGTTACCTGTTCACGCTTTATCTACTGTACCAATTTTCCTGAAATTTCGCATACTTATAGTTAGAAGTACGGAGAAGGACATGAGTACCTTTCATCCCGGGAAAAAGCACTGCTTTTGTGGGAAATTCACGCCGGCGAAAGCTAGTAACTGTGTAGGTATTACACATGTGTGCGAAGCCATAGGGCGGGTTACTACTATTTATGTAATTAATGATTAAAAAAACCGGCCAAGTGCGAGTCAAACTCGGGCACCGAGGGTTCCGTACACGCAAAGTATCTCACATTATAGCTCTAACTACCATTCTAGTAGTTTGTAGCTTTAAGACATAATATATTATGATTAAACTAGCTGTCGCCCGCGGCTTCGCCCGCGTAAGTTTCGCTTAGATGAAAAATCACTCTTGGAGCTTTTCATCAGATGTTCCAGATCTTCAAATTCTATACGTCAGCAGAAAATGCTCATCAGGTTGAACGACTTTTACTAAGGCGCTATTTCCATATATGTTATAGTGTAGCTGGTCTCTTGGAGCTTTTCATCAGATGTTCCAGATCTTCAATTTTTATACGTCAGCAGAAAATGCTCATCAGGTTGAACGATTTTTGCTAAGGCGCCATTTCCGTATATGTTATAGTGTAGCTGGTCTCTTGAAGTTATTTATCAGATGTTCCAGATCTTCAATATTTATACGTGAGCAGAAAATGCTCATCAGGTTGAACGACTTTTGTTAAGACACCATTTCAATATTTCTTATAGTTTAGCTGTTCTGTTATGGTTCTTAATCAGGTGTTCCAGTTTTCAAAATGAATTATAGCCTATATGTTGCCCAGACTTAATAGCTATACAACAAAAAAAGTTTCATTCAAATCCGTCCAGTAGTTTTTGCGTGAAACGCGTACATACATACAGACAGACAGACAGACAAGAAATTCCAAAAAAAATATTTTGCTTTCTATTGTTCTTTTTAAGTGTCCCTCTATCCATTTTAGTCAAAAATACTAAATGTACAGACAAAATATTTTTACTGTTTTATTATATGTATAGATATAGTTTTCGACGTAACTTTGACTCGACTAACTAGTTTCAAAAACAAACTTAACTTTGCAGTTCGATCCCTTAAATTCATACTGAATCTAGCGCAAAAATTTGTTTGTAACACTTTTTTTAAGTCAAGTCATCACCATGTTAGGCTACAAGTGCCAATTAGAGAGTTCCGTTAACAGGTTAACACAAACGGAATAAGCATTGTTTTTTTAACATTGGACATTTGATATTTTTTATAGCCGCAGATTACAATTTTCGGATAACTCCTTACATCCTAACGATTTAATTTGAGATAATAGAGACGCAAGGTTCGGCATATCACGAGCCGAAAATTATATACAGCCACCAGAATATAAAGTAGTCATGTGGCCTCTATGTGATGGTAATAGGAGCGAATTTTCAATAATTTGAGTAAGTTGATGTGCTGTTGTCTGTATGTTAAGGCTTTGTGCGTGACGGAAATTGTAAAGGATGCTACATTTATTTATTTTTTCGTTTATCAAATTGAAAAATATATGCAATTAAGTATTTGGTACATCCGTGAGTCTTACAGTAGTTAATGGAGATATTTATTTCTTAAATATCGTACTAAGTAATCAAATAAATAGGTATATATGGATTACATATATTGAGTTAGCTAATATTATGGGATACTAGCTCAATGATACTATATATTATAATAGACTCATGCGGGATCCGAGATCCGGAAGTACTTCAAACCTTGGGTTTTTTGTACTTACCCCAATGCCTTACTCACCCGCATCGGGAATTCTGAAGAAGGACTGCATGACCTTCAGAATATCACCTGTTGCGAAGTGCCTATAGTCCTCCAGGGCCGGATATGCTGATCCTAGGAGGTCCAGTCGCTTGTTTGCCAACGAGTCACTCACAATAGCACAAAATGTATTTCATGGACTCCTCTGCAGCACAGAGGGCTGTTGACAAGTTTCAATTTGTAGAGGTGACTGCGATTTTCAAAGTGTCCACTCAAGGCCCCAATCAGTATTCTTGTCTGTATTCTGCTATACTTGCAGATTTCTTTGAGCCACCTGGAATTTCTGGAAAAAAGTACCTCATGTGTTTTTCCAGGTTATAAATCTATCTGCGTGCCAATTTTCATGTAGGTAAATCGATTCAGCAGTTTTTGAGTTGTAACTTAAAATTTTGCAGAGGTTCTTTAAAATAGCGTGAGTACTAAGAAAGGAATTTTATATTTTGAAAATTATAAGCGAAAATTATACCCCTAATTAAAGGGATGAAAATTGACATACAGGCGAATCCGTTGGCAAAAATTACATACATACATATTATCACGCCTTTTTCCCGTGGAGGTAGGCAGAGTTTAGCGATTTCCACTCGCTACGAACTTCACAGATCTCTCTTGCTTCGTCTACATTGCTTCGTCTACACTCATCACTCTCTTCATACATGCTCGCCGGATACGGGTGCTCCTAAATCTGGTCGCAGTGCGCAAAAATTAGTAATTTATAAACTTGTTTTATTACACCAGTATATAATAATTGTTTCCGCCGATTCATCTATAAAGGAAAAAATATATTACAAGATTACCAATTAAATACATTTTGCATTAAAAATGTGCAGTTTTTGAGCAATTATTTCGTAAATGTTAAATTTTTTGCTGGATTGGACTGCGGAATTGATATCATGTCGAATGTGTTATTGAATATATATTTTGTTAAAAGTCGATGTAGATTCTTATAGAAATGAAAATATGAGCTTAAATTCCATGAAATCAAATTTAAAAAAATATTTTATTTTTAGAAAATTTGTTTCAACAAACCACAAAAATGTAAAATCAGATGCAAATAAACCTAACTTAGGATTCGTTGAGACTTGGGGCACAGGGCGGGCGCTTCATAGAAACGGGGCGTCAAATATACCAACTCTCTCTCTCTCTCTCAGCCGAAAGACGTCCACTGCTGAATAATATACCTACTACTACAGATGAAACTGTATATCCATGAACACGTCAGTAACACGTCAATGTGTGCGTTTTCATAGTCATAGCGTCCCAATACACATAAGAATGGGGGAGAAGTCCGGGGGGGGGGGGTGCCATAGTGCGGGAGGGGAAGGGAGTATTCTTTCTGTACGTAGTACTTATATTAATTCTGTGCCTAGGATTCGGTGAGACATGGGGTCAGGTATCTCTGCATCTGCATCTGTCTATACATATTGAAAATAAACTAATTATGTTTATAAACCACATGAAACTAAAATAAAATTATAAACTATATAAAGTTAACCAAGAAAAAATAATCCACATCACTCTTTAATATAATGGTTTACTAGATTAGATTGCGGACCTCCTTAAAAAGGGAGAATTAGGAGCACCCATAACCGGAGAGCATGTATGAAGAGAGTGATGAGTGTAGAGGAAGCAAGACAGATCTGTAAGGATCGTAGCAAGTGGAAATTGCTAGCCTCTGCCTACCTCCACGGGAAAAAGGCGTGATAATATGTATGTATGTATGTATGCTTGCGTGTCTCCTTTGACAGGAACCGCATAAAAATCCGATCTAGTAGAATAACAAAAATACATTTTCCTTAGCACATCAGGAAATGGGATGAAATTGGTGAATAATTAAATTTACGCGGGAGAATACGAGAGCAAAACTTATTTTATAAATTTCTATCGAAACCAGTTCATTATTTTCAACATAAATATTGAGTATATTTTTTTATTACAGCTCCATGACATGTGAATTATTAGGTACGGTTTGCATAACATGATTTACAATGATTATTGTGTCGAAAGGTTAGAACAAATGTATGATTATTTCGACAAAGAAGCTGCGTAATGTCTATCTAGTTAGAATGATGTTTGCTGATCTAATTACACTAATGGGCAGTTGGGAAATGATGTATAAAATCGTGTCTATCGTTATAGCCAAGTAGAGTTTATCTGTCAAAATCTAATCGTAGGTAATAAAAAAATCTTTATTGTGAAATCAGAGTGATTTGGAAGCCAAAATATCTCGCCAACGACGAGACATATAATAAAACTGTTACTGGTCTGTGTCTGTACATAGGAGATATTTAAGAAAAAAAACTATGAGGAGTCTTCTTAGGGCCAATAGAAGCCAAATCCATTTTTTTAGAATTTTTTTCTGTCTTTCTGTTTGATTTATCTTGATACGTGTCACTTAGAACCAAAGATATAAACAGTAACCTTAACCATATCAGTTAGGAAAAGAAGACGTGCACCAATAGTGGACCGGACAAGGTATGAAAATTGTTAAAAATATGTAATTTTATGATAGAATACATAATTAAACATATTTTGCGACTTTTCAGCACGAGTTTATTCTCCTGAGCTAATTTATTAAAGTTCAATTTTTGTTGGGAAAGTCCATTTTTTACGCGTGACGTCATATGACTGCACGTTTAGTTAGGGGCGTTTTGGTATCGTCCAAACATCGCTTAAAAATGTGAATTGTTGCTATATCTTGGGAAAGACTTTGGTTTTTGACGTAATTCTTTTACGGATAATTCTATTATTGTGAGATATTTCAAAGAAGCATAAAAAATAAGTTGTCTGGTCCCTATTGTCAAATAGTATGACAAAACTAAACGTAAGGTTAACTTTGACACTGCCTTTAACAAAAACTTCAATTTCGGAGCAACTAAGGTTTAGTTACTTTTATCGAGTAGAAATGGCTATAGTTATATAGTTTTTGACTATTATGTGGCAACTTTAACCACCCTATCATAAGTAGAGTTTGATTTTGTAGCGCTGAAAAGCCTTTTGCTTAGTTACTGTTAAAGTAAGCCTGAAATGTAGCCTAAGCCTAATTGCTTGAAGGATTTAAGTAGTTTTGAAAGATGCGAATTTTTACACGACTAGCCTGTGCCCGCGAACTTCGTCGTTATTTACTATTTTTTATATCTCAGGTTCTAAGCGACGTGTCGACGAGAAACCTACGCCAGATTTTATGTTAGACCTTATATAATACAACAGTGAAAACCGAATCAAATTTGGTTCAGTAGTTTTTGCGTGATGCGCTACAAATAAAGAGACAGAGGAAAACTAAAAAAAAATCGTATTTGTTTCTATTGGCCCTATAAAGGTTTTTACCCCCTATTGTTTTTTTTTTCTTAAATATCTTCTAAGTAGAGACACAGACCAGGTACAGTTTTCTTATATGTATTGAATGAATGAATATTGAATATTGAATAAGCTAAGTCACGCTCTTAGCTATTAGTGAGGTAACCCATGCGGTTTCGTGACAAACCTTTCTATTTATTGGAGGATAGATCATTATTAAGATTTACTTAATACCAAATATAGGTTTTCGATAGGCGATTCATTAGAAAAATGCTTTAAAATAAATCCTGTACAGTCGACCGCACCTCAAGTTACCCTGCATGATCTCTTATGCCGCGGCCGCAGAGTCGAATTTGCAACGAATTTAAGTAGGTTAATGTGCTGTTGACTGTACATATTAAATTATGTTTTTTTCTTAATAACTTGACTGTACTACCACTATTCAGCTAAGCGTGGCCTTCGAGTCTGACGACTCTTGGCTCTGTCTACCCCGTAAGGACGTGATTCTATGTTTGTATGTACGTAACTTGACTATACTTAACATCAGTTGGAGCACGGGACCGTGGAAGTCCCCGTGCTTCACCCAGGTGAAGAACCTAGGTGAAGCACGGGTCCAGACTCATCATCTTTTACTTTGACCGTTGACATAAATTGCCCATATTAAAAAGTAGATCACGCATGTAATATGCAAGTTTTGAGTAATAAGCCTTATTAATCGGAACTTTGCTCCGGTGAGACTTTCGGAAATCCTCTCTTAGTGGTCCCCTACATCCGTAAGGAACCTACATGCCAAATTTCAGCTTCCTACGCCCAGTAGTTTTGGCTGTGCGTTGTCTGTCAGTCACTTAGTAACGAAAACATGTAATATACCGCAGTCGCATTATACGACCAGCTATACCAATATTCCTAGCGCCATATTTGTATTATGTACAAAAAAATCTTCGTTGGATAAAAATAATTCTATTGCGAAAATTATTAATTTTTCAGCTCAGTTTCATTATCTAAACTAATTGCAAAATTTTTATTGATTAAATATAGCTATATTTAATCAACCAATTAGCGAAAATTTGAGAGGATACCTAGGTATCCTCTCAATCTGTCGCTGGTTGACTGGAAGAGATCCCTTCATGGGATTAGTCCGCCATTGTATATTTACCTTTTTATTCTTGTGTACATCTATATATATATAATTCAAAGGTGACTGATTGACTGACTGACATAGTGATCTATCAACGCACAGCTCAAACCACTGGACGGATCGGGCTGAAATTTGGCATGCAGGTAGATGTTATAACGTAGGCATCCTCTAAGAAAGGAGCGAAGTTAACGCGAGCGAAGCCGCGGGCGCCAGCTAGTTTAAGATAAAGTTATTTCAAACAAACAAATTTAACTGGGGTGGTTAAAAAGCCTGTAGTAGTAAAAGTATTATTATCGGTGCCTATACTTAACCTTTGCATAATATTGAAGAGAATAGTGAATCTTTCTGTAATTAAACCATCATCTTTATCCAGCGATCCATAGATTGATGGACAGAATAGACATGACTTTGACTGGCATAAGTTACGCCCCGTCTAGTCTATTTTATGTCTTGAATAACTCTTTGACGTAACAACTCGGGTGTGAAATATATTTCTTAGGGCTAATTTTTCAATCATCAAATAAATGTTGTCTGACGGATAATGTGTAAAGCGACTAAATTGTAGGGTCATGTCATGCCTACAGTGCAACTGACGCAGTGCTGTCAACTTATTTTAGTCATTCTATAATTTAACTAGTTGATAGCATTTATTTATTCGATGATTGAAAAATTAGCCCTTAGTTATACATATATATTAAACTAGCTGTGCCACACGACTGCGTTCGCGTGAGAATTTCGGTATTATAGCTTTTAGCTATTATATTAGTTTTTTCATATTTTATTTTATTTTTGACAGTACACAATCTAGTGTATGTCTAAAGATAATAGCCCCTCTGGCATGTTAGGCGACCAAGACTGTTTCATGAGTTTCTTTCGGCATTTCTTCTCAGCAGTGGTCGTTCCGAAATGCTAGTAGTTTGTAGCTTTGAGACATAATATACTATGATTGAATAATTAGTTTTTGACGTAAAAAGACCCTTCTTTGAAGGCCAAGTTTCAATAAAGAAATTTTGAGTTTGATTTTAATTTAGCCTTCGTTATGAATGTGAATTCTTCAGAAAAATTCCGGGAATAGCACATAGAATATGTTTTATTCCGAAATTCCCACAGGAGCAATGTCCCGGGGCTATACTGATTTCGTAAGGTATTAGCTACAAGCTTAGAGCAACTATACACCTACTTATAGGTGACGGCTCCGAAAACGGCCCGAGAAATAAGCCTAGATTAAACGGGCCCGAGAAATAAGCCTAGATTAAAGGTGATGGAAAACGGTCCGAGAAATAAGAGCACGCAAAAAGCGTGTGCTCTTAAAGTCAAAGTCAATTATTTTTATTCATATTGGCTTAAAAATAGCACTTATAAATCGTCACATTCTTGTTTTCTAGTTAGTTGACGTCACAAAATTACTTAAAGCTAAGGTTACCACCACCTCCAAAGCGCAAGTGGAGAAGAGGCGGCGCAACAAACTCCACTGCTGCATTTTCTCCAAAGATATTTCTCTTATTTTTGACAGTATGGTCTGGCATTACGATATTTATTGCTTAGACTTGAGGTACCTATATTTTTGATCGAAGTTTTTTTTTTATTTAACCGTTATTCATATTAAATCATCATTCGAGCACGTACAACCTGACTCTCTTCGATACCAGAGTGAATAGGCTGTTTCTGGGTAAGCTCGCTACATCGTAGATCTCATCTCTGTCCTCGGGCAAGATTGTGGTCAAGACAAGAGCAAACCCATCTATAATAAAAAAAAAATGGTTCATATTTATTTTTTAGGTTTATATTTATTCGATCAACACGCACTGTTTTAGCTTTGATTTTGTATTTAATTTAATTTATTTATTTAGGAAAACACAACAGATAACAAACAGATATAGATGTACAAATGGGTATGGCTTGTGAACAAATTTGTTATCCTAGGCGTGTTTACACAGCATGATATACAAAAAATATATTATTGTTATGCTAAAATTTAAAATTACAAAATGTATGCAACTTTATTACGAAATGGGTGCTCTCAGTTATAAAAAATAACTATTAAAATAAAACAAAAAATAATAATAAAAAAACATAAAAATGAAAATTAAGAGTTATTTATGTTGTTGAGGTTGAGGATATGCTTGATCTGCTTTCTAAATTTATTTAAATAATCCATACTAATATTATAAATGCGAAAGTTTGGATGTGAGTTTGTGAGTTTGTGAATTTGTGAGTTTGTGAGGATGTTTGTTACTAAGCCGCGGGCAAAAGCTAGTAATTATTATATACTAGCTTTTGCCCGCGGCTTCGCCCGCGTGAATTTCCCACGGGAACAGTGCTTTTTCCCGGGATAAAAAGTAGCCTATGTGCTATTCCAGATCATTATCTACCTCTGTACCAAATTTCATCGAAATCCGTCCAGTAGATTTTGCGTGATTGAGTAACAAACATCCTCACAAACTCACAAACTCACAAATTCACAAACTCACAAACTCACAAACTCACATCCAAACTTTCGCATTTATAATATTAGTATGGACTAGCTTTTGCCCGCGGCTTCGCCCGCGTGAATTTCCCATGGGAACAGTGCTTTTTCCCGGGATAAAAAGTAGCCTATGTGCTATTCCAGGTCATTATCTACCTCTGTACCAAATTTCATCGAAATCCGTCCAGTAGATTTTGCGTGATTGAGTAACAAACATCCTCACCAACTCACAAACTCACAAACTCACATCCAAACTTTCGCATTTATAATATTAGTATGGATATCAGGACATGTGTCGACAGCGGGTTCTGTAACTATTTTATTATATGTTGTACACATACGATGCAATGGTTGATGTTGACCTATAAGATTATTTTGAACGGGAACAAAAAAAGGCTTCGGTCTTCGAGCATTAGGGGCTGTATGGTGATTAATGTTAGCGAGCGTTTCTGGTGAATCAACTGAACCGTGTATGATTTTATGTAATAGTACTAAGTCGAGTTCCTGCCTGCGTGTTTCAAGTGTGCTGCGATGAAAATGATTTAGTCTATCTTCATAAGACTGAAGAGAATATGAGACCTTGTATGAGACCTTTAATCTAGGTGTATTGATGATCGAAGGCTACAAATAAGAAAGTCGTAGCAACCGCATTTATTTTATAATTTATGTACACAACATAATATGCATAGATAGTAAACTTAAACTACAGTAACTAACTTCCATGCTGGTCTGGGAGCGAAGAAAAATCTAGAATGTGCCAGCTTCTTCTCTTCCCCGTGCAGATTGTAAAAGTCAATCGAGGGAAATTGGTTTAAACTGGGGATTCCTCCACTCATAGGCGATGGGCTAGCAACCTGTCACTATACCTGAATCTCCATTCCATCAGAGTGCCCAATATTCAGCTAAGCGTGTCCTTCAAGTCTCAAGACTCTTGGCTCTATCTACCCCGTAAAGGATGAAGACGTTATTCTATGTAAGTAAAATAAGCTACAAAGGTACTACTTATTTCTAAAAGATTCTCATTGTAAGATCCCTGATCAATATAAACTCAAATCTCTGTTATTAAGGCATGTTCACACGCGAAATGGTCTTCAATACGCGTTTCATAAATACTTAGTGGGAAAAAATATGATTAACAATTAATAAGAGTGTGGCAACACTTATTGTGTGAACTTAACCAAGGTCGGTGTTACCGCGTGTTCTGATTTATTGTGGGTTTATTGTGAAATGTTTGGAATAGGTAAGTATAGTTCGCGCCATATAAATAACTAGCTGTTGCCCGCGGCTTCGCCCGCGTGAGTTTCGCTTAGATGTAAAAATCTTTTTGTGTTCCAAACTGTTTCAGATGTTTCGGATTTTCGATTTTTATACGTCTACAGAAAATGTTCATCAGATTAATTAAGTTTTGCTAAGGCGCCATTTCCATATATGTTATAGTGTAGCTGGTCTCTTGGAGCTTTTCATCAGATGTTCCATATCTTCAATTTTATACGTCAGCAGAAAATGCTCGTCAGATTGATAAACTTTTGCTAAGGTACTATTTCCATATTTCTTATAGTTTAGCTGTTCTGTTATGGTTCTTCATCAGGTGTTCCAGTTTTCAAAATCAATTATAGCCTATATGTTGCCCAGGCTTCATAGCTATACAACAAAAAAGTTTCATTCAAATCCGTCCAGTAGTTTTTGCGTGAAACGCGTACATACATACAGACAAACAGACAAGAAATTCCTAAAAAAAATTTTTGCTTTCTATTTTTCTTTTTAAGTGTCTCTCTCTATCCATTTCAGTCAAAAATACTAAATGTACAGACAAAATATTTTACTGTTTTATTATATGTAGGTATAGATATAGATAAAATAATAAAAGTTACAGTTTTATATTATGTATATCCTAACTAATATTATTAATGCGAAAGTGAGTTTGTTTGTTTATTTGTTTGTTTGTTACCTCTTCACGCTTCATCTACTGAACCAATCTTCCTGAAAATTTGCATACACTTAGTTAGAAGTACGGAGAAGGACATAGGGTACCTTTCATTCCGGGAAAAAGCACCCGTGGGAAATTCACGTGGGCGAAGCCGTGGGCAAAAGCTAGTTGATTATACATCAACCAATGTAAACCTGTGTTAGCGAGAATAAATAAATTAAATAAATTAGTCAACAAAAATTAGGAACCACTATATTTTGCCATTAAACAGCATACAAAGTAACTCGATAGCTCATTATATATTCTAACTAGCAGTTACTATCATTGGATATTACCTATAGTGAGGTGCACAAACTGCAGTTATATGCTGCAAGTTAAACTTAACCTTTGTCAAATGTTACCCGGTCAGACGCAAGCCGCATGTTTCAATCACAGAGAAATGGGTGGAGCTGCTAATCGTCTTCTTAGCTTTTTACTTTGTAGTTTTACCTTACAAGTTGGAAAAGAGATATTTATTTTCAAAAAACTGCTTTTAGGCGCCATTTTTCCAAGATGGCGGCATGATGCCTTTAAAAAAGGTCATATAATTGAAATTAAGAAGAGCACATCTATACAAATCACCCACTTTCAAATTTTCTGGCAAACTCATTTTCGACCAAATGACCGTACTATTTTTATAGGTAATTTATAGGTGTGGATGAATCTCAAAACACTTCGCAATTTATTTTAGTACTGGCATAATAGAAAAATACACCGAAAATTCTTTTGACAGCAAAGATATTTTTTTACTTTTTAATAAAAACTTATTGTTAGATTCCAACACTCCACAGCTTCTTGTGCGAGCGAATCGTAGCATTCGGTAGAATGTGAATGTGAACGTCACCTTGATGTTGTCGCTAGGCGCACCTTTCTTCCTCTCTGTTGATGTATCGACATCCGCTTGGATTTAATTTTTTACACGACTGACCAAAAACTCCCTCCCACTCGGTTGAACGACGACCTGGTGAAGGTCGCGGGATGCGCATGGATGCGGGCAGCGCAGGACCGTTCAACGTGGAAATCCTTGGGGGAGGCCTTTGTCCAGCAGTGGACGTCTTTTGGCTGAGAGAGAGAGAGAGAGAGAGAGAAAGACCAAAAAAGGAGTGTTATGTTTTCAGGGTTCATGTATGTTTGTATATATGTAAGTTTCTTTATTTGTCCTGAACTGTTTAAGAGATTTTATTGTGAGAGGTATTTTTAGATTCCTTGCATTACTCCGAGTGACATAGGCTATGTGAGTTGTCAGTCGTGTTTTTCTTTTTTAATAATTAGCTTTTTTTTTATTTAGCCAATAGGTCCCACTGCTGGACAAAAGCCTCTTCCTTATCTCTTCAACTACCTCTAGCGATAGAGGTAGTTGGGATTTAAATAAAAAAAAACCTTTTACCAATACATAGTTGACGACGTATGACGACCTCCGTGGCCCAACGATCATCACGCCGGACTGCCACACCGGAGGTCCCGGGTTCGATCCCCGGTCTGGTCAAGATGGAAAATGATCTTTTTCAGATTGACCCGGGTCTTGGATGTTTATCTATATGTATTTGTTATAAAATATATTATCGTTGAGTTAGTATCCCATAACACAAGTCTCGAACTTACTTTGGGGCTAACTCAATCTGTGTGATTCGTCCGTATATATTTAGGTATTTATTTTATTTATTTAGGTACCTTTTTATAGTCAAATCTTTACAAAAATTAACAAAGTACTTACCTACCTATTTAAATTAATTTTATCAAAAATACCACCCTGGACAGGGACAGTACCTATGGTTCAAAGGTACCCTTTACGCTGGCAGAGTTTCCTCTCTGAATATAGGGATATCCTTTGAGTCAGGTACCAAAAAAAAAAAAAAATTATTTATTTCAGACCAGAGTCTATAGTACAACATTTTAAAATTATTATTGTAAATTCCCACGGGAACAGTGCTTTTCCCCGGGTTGAAAGGTGCCCTTTTCCGTACTTCTAACTATGTGTATGCGAAATTTCAGGAAGATTGGTTCAGTAGATAAAGCGTAAAGAGGTAACAAATAAACAAACTTACTTTCACATTTAGTAAATTATATAATATGGTTAGGATGATTTGATTTTGCTGCAAGTTTTGAAGATAAAGAAATAATTTATTTTATTTTTAGGGTTCCGTACCTCAAAAGGCAAAAACGGAACCCTTATAGGATCACTTTGTTGTCCGTCTGTCTGTCAAACTTTTTTTTCTCAGGAAGCGTTCCTGAGAAAAGGTATCAAGTTGAAATTAATATCGAATACTTGGATCCATGGTTTATTTAGCAAAAAAATAATCAAAATTATACGTCAACGCGATCTGGGGATATTTCCGTAAATGTTGCGAATATTTTGCGATTTCAGACAGCAATAAAAACCTATGGAGAACTTCCCATTGTCCTATAATTATCAAATTTGACGAAAAGCAAGGTCTAACAGTTCTTGTACAGGAATAAATCTGAAAATTGTAAATATATTGTTGGAAGTCTAAAAAAAGGTGTTACCAGTATGAATCCTAGATATCGAACTGCAAAGTTAAGTTTGTTTTTAAAACTAGTTGTTTTTTTTAGTTAGAGCTATAATGTGAAATGCTTTTATTTTATTTTATTTTATTTATTGGCACACAAAACAGTAAGTAAGGTGGGTACATGACATAAAATATATATAAACATTAATTTTTTTTAAAGAATTAACCAAACTGACCAACAATAAGTGTACATACTATGTTAAATTTAGCTCACAATACAAATAGCTCTCTCTTTAGTCGTATTTCCTCATGACTGAGGATCGTGGTCATTATATGGAATGAAACACACACAACGACTCTCTTGGCAATGTTTGCCATTGCCTTCTCCATTTCACACACTAGCTGCTAATCATCAACCAGAGTGCAGGTTTCCTCACGATGTTTTCCTTCACCGGAAGCAAGTGGTGGTCGATAAAAACTAACATGAGTCAGATTGGTATACAAACTCATGTAGCCCGGGCAGGATTCGAACCTGGGATTTTGTATCCACAGGCGGGCGCCCTACCACTAGGCCACCACCGCTTAATACAAATAGCTACTTAAATATAAAAACAAAACAATACAAATAACTAAATATATAAACAAACAGGGATACAATACAAATAATTATTTTTTTAAAATTTAATCTTTTATTACATTAAGGCACTTCCTCTTAAATTACATTAGTGAAGTCCAAAAAATGTCGGGTAGTTCTGTTGATGAACAAAGCGAGTTATATAATATAGTTTATTATGTTAAAGTAGATATTTATTTTAACCTATCACGCGTCCAGGCGTCTTAGAACGCTGTGTCACATACTGTCACCATACATTCAACTTTTTGCCGTTTTTCCGAAGGGAAACGAATTTTGCGACTTGTATTTATAATTATATGTTAAGTGTTATACATCAAAAAAAATACATTAAATGCTGATTCTAATGAGATGAAACTTATTTCTAGGTATTTACCTGAGATATCCATAAAATTGAATAATTTTCGAAAACATCAACATTTTTCTGCCGCTACTAACAACAAACAAACTCACTACACCAAAAATAAAGGCACATCACTCAATTCACCTACATAGCCATTAAAACCAATTATTAACGTAATTAATTACTATAACTACAATAACATAAGCTTAAGAAACATGAGCCCGGGACCTGTTCCCGTGGGAATTTCCGGAAATCCTCTCGTATTTCTCCCCTACACTCCGTAAGGAACCTACACGCCAAATTTCAGCTTCCTACGCCCAGTAGTTTTGGATTGATTAAGACTAAGATTAGAAACATTCTAAAAGATACATTTTGTGATTTTGCAGACTAATGTTTACGTTTAAGCTAATTTATACAATCTCTTGATTGTACATTAGCTACAGTTCCCACGGCTAGAGAACAAATAGGATTGGCGCTAATATAATCGGCAGAATACAGATGGCATTTAGTTTATCATTTGTTCAAATATATTGCAGTATTCACGGTGAGTTACTATGTCGCATTCCTGGCTATTTGGTTTTTCTAGCCTAGAATGACATGGGAATGGTACATTACTGCAGAGGCCAGGAAGTAAGAATTTGCTGGACGAGTAGGTTTCAAGGCCGAGTCCAGCAAATTCTAATTCCTGCCGCATGTATAGTGCTTTTCTCAATAAATGTGAGGAAATAAAGAAATAAACAAATTGATATAAAAACAATATGAATAATTTGGGCGGTATTCCTGAACACGGCCCATATTGTGAGGAGATTTCTTTTCTGGAGCCCCGCTGCCGATTGATTACTTTTTTATCTGTTTTTTTTTGTAATAATTTATATTTAAAAATATAAAAAAAGAGATACAAAATAAATAATTGATTGATTGTATTGATTGTTTGCACAGCCTCTGCCCTTTGTGTTATAATATATATTTTTTCATACCGGTTGACTGGAAGAGATCCCTTCATGGGATAAGTCCGCCGTTGCCATTTTCTGGATTTGTTATTAGTATTGTATTTATGTTATTGTGCAATAAAGTTATTACAAACAAACAAACAAACAAATAAATGAATAAAAAATTAAAAAATAATGTCGGCAATATTTGTTATATTCGGGAATTTTTAAATATTTAATTGTCAATTAGTGACAAGGAAACATAGCCCATATAGCCCAGTCATATTTTACGCAAAATATGCAGCATAGATTTTGTTTTTTTTTTCTCACAACGAAAATGCATTATTATCACAGACTTAAATACCTACTCTTAATATAAAAAAAAATATCTGTTCTATGCTCGAAGAATGCATTTATAATGAAAGTAGCAATTGGCTGTATGACAAGTTACATAATTAATGTGATATTGACAGATGAATTTAAAAAATTTGAGCAGCGGTCAGAAATGAATTTTCATACAAATTTCCCGGCCTAGGCCAGGAAAGTAATGCATGCGCCAGGAATCACAAACTTCCTGTCAACTTTTTACTACAAAAATGTCTACATTTCCGAGCATTTTTGAGAAAAAATTATTTATTCCGTGGTACAGTTGACTATTTTACTGCATGAAAGATCAAAAATTATCCAAACAACTGTATTACGAGCGAGAAGCGATCATAAATGCAAAAGTTTGGATGTGAGTTTGTGAGTATGTTTGTTACTCAAACCCGCAAAATCTACAGGATGGATTGGTATACGGGTAAAAAATTATCAAGAATAGCTCATAGGGTACATTTAGTCCCGAAATTCCCACGGGAGCGAAGCTACGGGGCGCAGCTCTTATATCATAAAGTAAAAAGTGTAATTATAATAGCCGCGCCCCGTGGTTTTGCTCCCGTGGGAATTTCGGCATAAAAAGTACCCCTATATGCTATTCCCGGTATTTTTCTACCCGTATACGAAATTTCATCGAAATCCGTCCAGTAGATTTTCCGTGATTGAGTAACAAACATCCTCACAGATTCACAAATTTACAAACTCACATCCAAACTTTCGCATTTATAATATTACTAGCTTTTGCCCGCGGCTTCGCCCGCGTGAATTTTCCACGGGAACAGTGCTTTTTCCCGGGATAAAAAGTAGCCTATGTGCTATTCCAGGTCATTATCTACCTCTGTACCAAATTTCATCGAAATCCGTCCAGTAGATTTTGCGTGATTGAGTAACAAACATCCTCACAAACTCACAAATTCACAAACTCACAAACTCACAAACTCACATCCAAACTTTCGCATTTATAATATTAGTATGGATAAATAAAATATATATTATACAAACTTTTGCATATTAGAAAAAGGAATGCTAAAATAAAATAAATTTTCCATTGTATAATAAAACATTTATTATTTCAAATCACAGAAGACCGTATAATGTACTTATGATATTGTAACATTGATACTCACATTAAAAATAATATATTTTCAATACGCAAATTATTTTATCACTTAAAATAATTAAGTACAAAATAATTAAAAAATAAATACTTAGTCCAAATAATTTAAAATTAAATGCAATTTATTTTAAAATATAAATCAAATGTTTATTATTACCTGTACATAATAAAAGGAAGCTTGTAAGCTCGCTTTTTTGTTATGAGAATATCAAAAAATCTATGACATAATTTTATGATAAAAATCTTACTAAATAACCGGTCTTGCTTAAAATGTAGTATATCAGTTCCAAATATTAATACTTAAAATGAAATATTCTTCAATTTCCCACATAATTGAATATGTTTTTAAATGTTTTAGAAAAAAGGCGGAAAAAGTAATCTTTATATTAATTTAATATAATAAAGTTTTGGTGATAAACGTGTAAAATATGTAGCTAAAGAGACATAAGAATGTATGTTACTCACTCATACATTTTATTAAATAATATAGTTAACAGAAGATTTCGTTTCAAATACTTCGTATTACTGTAATATTTACTTTTTATTCTGATTTGATACAAAGAAAAACTACTTAAATCAAAAGTAAAATAAAATGAAATAAATAATTTTAATTCTGCAACAGCTTACACTTATGGCTTATATAAGAAAAAAGCTGTCTTCAAATACTCAAGTTACAACTTAAGTACTTAACATAATATATCACACCGAACATACGTCTTCGCAACTTAAACCTAAAGGAGCGTATGGACTTGGAACATTCTCATCATGAATAGGGATCGTTTGATGAATCATTTGACTAATAATTGATTGATTATCAATTATAGTTATGGTGAATATTGGACATTAATAAATATTCTGATGAATATTGAACAATAATAAATATTCTGCGACCTGGACATCTTGCATTGGACATTCAGCGCTAAACGTTATGTATTAACATCACACGTGTATTTTATATTAAGACGAAGAAAGAAATTTGAAAAAAATCACTGAAAAATAATGTTAGTCATGATGCAATATAATACAAGTCAAAGCAATACTCATACTACTAATATTGACAATAGATTACTTATGACTTATGATTCTTACAAAACTTTGCTAAATACTACGTATATTGGTATTTTTATAACGAGATTTGAATGAAAATAACTAATATACTATGAGATTACAAATAAGGCAAAGATCAAGATGTAGAATTAATGCAGTATAGTCGTAATTTTACTGTACCATTTAAATCCTGAAACTCATCATGCGAATGCTTCAAGTCAGCACGCACCTTAACAATAAGTTAAGTATTCATTAAGTTAATATACACTTAAGTATAGGAACATCGATCTTGTATCGGCGGGTAACTGTTGGTCGGCGAAGTTAGGCACCTCTGAAAAAAAAAGAAAAACTGATCAAATGTTGATTTTATTTAGAGTTTGTGAGTTTCCTACTCAATCACGCAAAATCTACCGGGCGGATTTAGATGAAATTTAGTACACGGGTAGAAATAAGAGGAGTAATCGTTGAGGTACCTAGAATGCCGTGCATGCAGTAGTAGAGCAACAAGACCTGCCTTGCCTAATATACAGTGGTGGTCAGATATTAGAAACACCAGTCGATTTTCATACAAACGAGGTTACTTTGAAGCCTTGGTACAACGCTAGGATTGATCTGAGCTGTGATCTGATGATGGCCATCCAGGGATAAATTGGAGGAATTCCAGATCGTTATACACACCCTACTGATCAGATGAGCAATCTAAGAGTTGTTTGGATATGTTTCAATAACCGCAAAAATAGCATTAAAATGTATGGAAATCCTGAAACTCAGAAAGCTGAGCTGAGTAGCTCTTATAGTAGTAATATCCATTAGTTGACAGTCGAATGCACACATGTAGTTGTCTGCCATATATATTGGTAGTTAAAGTCCCAGGGTCAAACAAAGTCTACTTTTTTTTTTAAATCAACCCCTAAGGGATTGATATGGGGGTCAAAATTTGTATGAAAAACTCGGAAAAAACAGTGTCGAAAATGAACTAACCTGCTCATTCCTTCCTCATCGGGTAGACAAAGGTATTGCTGGTAGTCTCTCCATACATATTCTTCACCGTGCAGCTGTAGCCACCCATATCTTTGAAGTCCAGCGACGTGATAAGCAGGTCACCTGATGCTAACACCTGGAACCAATCACAGACTGTTTTAACATCAACTTTCATTTGTTAATAAAAAAAACGTGAGATGAAGACATCCTTGAAAATGGACTTCTAAATAGTCCGAAACTATATGTATGTATGTATACATAAAGTGGTCAGCCCTCGAACTTTCACTGTGTTCCTAATAAGGTCAGATATATTAGGTACTCATATAATTTATTGACCGAGCGAGCGAAGCGAGCGAGGGCTATAATTCAAGTTGGAGCGAAAAACACATTGTTTGTATGTATGTATGTATGTATGTATGTTTGTTCCGCGATAACTCTTGAACTGTTGTTCCGATTTTGATGAAAGTTGGAATATATGTAGGGATAGTTAATAGAATTTTCAAGTTCGTTGGGCATCAAAATCGGTCCAGCCGTTTTTGAGATATTTAATTTTTTGTAAAAAATAAATATTGTATTTTAATAGTCGCGAGGTCTACGTTCGCAGCGAACGACTAGTGTAAACAAATTCAATTCAAAATAAAACAAATTTGAGGTTGTTGGATTGTGACACAGGGCGGGCGCTTCATAGAAACGGGGTGTCAAATATATCTACTACTACTACAAATGAAACTGTATATCCGTGAACACGTCAGTAACACGTCAATATGTGCGTTTTCATAGTCATAGCGTCCCAATACACACAAGAAACGGGGTAAAGTGCAGGGGGGGGGGGGGGCAGGGAGTTTCCTTTCTGTACGTAGTACTTATATTAATTCTGTGCCATTAAAATCACGAAGTTTCGATGGTTTAAAATCATCCCCACTGTAAATGTAGGTTAAATTTAATACCCAAATTTTAATGTACAGTTCTTTCCGCATGATTAATGTACGTACAGTGTCTATACCAAATCACAGTTTTCTTGTATCGACCTTGTACAAGCCGCTGTATTCCACCACCGCATCACCCGCCCACCCCCACCATCTTGATGGTTAGTGTTCAACCACTGCTCGTTTTTCGCGGTGTAAACTTCCCTCAGCGGTGTTCCCGAATAGGTTCGCTTCAAGAAAAGAGCCTATCGCTTTTTCAAAGAGTCTGCAACGCATCAGTGACCTTTTTAAGGTAGTTGGTGTCTATGGACTGCGGTGATTGCTTACCATCAGGCAACCCGCATGCTCGTTTGCCTACTATTCTATATTGAAAAAAAAACTGAGCTACAGGACAGACGGACAGATATGACGAAACTTTAACGATTCCTTGTTTACTATTACTACCGAACTCTGAAAAAGCACGATGTCTTGAAAAATACATTTTTACTAACCCTCATTTTCGGGCTAGCCTGAGTGATTTCCTCCCCATTGAAGGTCCAATTAACCCTGGTTTTCCCGTAGCTGAAGACCCTGCAAGGCAGCACCAGGCTGGTCCCCATCTCTTGGAACACCTCCAGGTAGGAATACGTCGGAATCGGTGCAGTCGCCCGCCTCAGGAGCGCTTGGAGAGCCGTTATCTCGTCGTCGGCATCTGGAGTGAAATATCCAAACTATTTTAGTTCACATACTTTATATAGTTGCCGTCACTTAAAAAGTCCGCTGGCGGTTAAGCTGCGCAGTGTGCGATATATCGGTCTATGCGGTGAGCGGGGGTCGGGCGGGTCTCATCCGGCGCGCGCGATGGTCCGTCAGTCGTACCCTTCGTCGTACCCATGCGCAAGTTTCACCCCCTCCTCACCCTCCCAGCGGCCTTTTCACGTGATGGGAAGATAGACTTATAATGCGCTTCATACAAACATTATAAAGAGAAAGTCTTTGTAAGTTTGTGAGTTTGTTTGTGGGGGATAATCTTCGTAACTACTGAACCGATTTCAAAAATTCTTACATCAATAGAAAGCTACATTATACCTGAGTGACATAGGTTACAATTTATGTGTGTATGTCGTGCGAAGCCGGGGCGGGGCGCTAGTTTTATCATAATTTGCATTGTATGAAAACATTTACAAAATGTAGGTACTATAAAAAACCTAAAAAATCAAAAAAAGAAATGGTTATATAAA
Source organism: Ephestia elutella (assembly GCA_018467065.1). Lineage (NCBI taxonomy): Eukaryota > Metazoa > Arthropoda > Insecta > Lepidoptera > Pyralidae > Ephestia > Ephestia elutella. The sequence goes on along the minus strand of CM031594.1, from coordinate 11,052,253 downwards.
TGAGAGCATGTATGAAGAGAGTGATACTCATCACTCTCTTCAGAAGTAGAGGTAGATCGTAGAGGAAGCAAGAGAGATCTGGTAGGATCGTAGCAAGTGGAAGTCGCTAGTCTCTGCCTACCCCCACGGGAAAAAGGCGTGATAATATGTATGTATGTTATATAAATAGGTTATACTTTAAAATATACGCTAAATATAACTAACATTCAATTATAAACTACATAGAACAAAAAAAAAACAAAAAATTTACAAAAAACGCCAGTAGTAACAATTCGTTGCCATCAGGTAACATGCCCAGCACGCTGGCAGACTTGCGTTGTAAATACCGATCTCCTATGTTTTTACAACCAGCAAAATCACATGATAGCTAGTTTGCTTGTAACATTTTCTTCCTCACCCACAGATGTTAGTAATACCCAAAACCCAAATTAGATACTTTGGGTATCGATAATATCCAGAGTTGCAACTTTAAAATGTAACTGGGCTGGGCAACTGGCTAGAAGGAACGATGGAAGGTGGAGTGCAGCTGTCCCGAGTGGTACCTACCCCCGAAACGGAAAACGGAGCGTAGGGCATCCGGCAGCTAGATGGGTAGACGATGTTAAGAAATTACTGGCAACAACTGGTGTAGGATCGCCCAGGACCGAGAAGGTTAGCGTAGACAGAAGGAGGCCTATACCCAGCAGTGGGTCACGAAAGGCTGTGGATGAATGAATGGGTATTGATAATGTATTAATGTCGGACGATATCAAAACGACGGCAGGGCCGACCTGGATCAGAATTGCCGCATCAGGATCAGAGTGGAAGTCCAATCAAGAGGCATACGTTCAGCAGCGAACACAAATATGCTGAGAAGAAGAAAAAGAAGGGTACTACCACTCTTTCCATTTACGTCTTTTCTATAAAATTCCATTGAATTTAAAACAAAATTACCTTCAACAAAGATAGTGGTGGAAGCAATCCTTTCGATCCCAGCTGAGGAGGCGACACAAGTGAAGATGTCTCCACTGACAGCCTCCGTCACCACGTACGATGACTTGACTCCAGCGATGCTGGATGGGTGCACGCTGATGATCTCGTTGGCGCTTTCTTCGTACTGGAATGTGGTGAGAAAAATATAAATCTAAATATAAATAACTCAAAGGTGACTGACTGACTGACATAGTGATCAACGCACAGCCCAAACCACTGGACGGATCGGGCTGAAATTTAGCATGCAGGTAGATGTTATGACGTAGGCATCCGCTAAGAAAGGATAAATGCGCGGGCGCCAGCTAGTACTTACATATTATCAAAAGTCACAAAACGAGCCTGTCTGTCTGTTCGCGTTAAACTCAAAAACTACAGGACGGATTTTGGTGCGGTTTTCGCCAATAGATTGAGTGGGTCCTAAAGAAGGTTTTGGTATATATATTACGCGGGCAAAGCCGCTGTTAAAAACTAGTTAATAATAAATTGTAAAGGCGTGATAATACGTGTTTATTTTTCTCTCCAGTTAGGCCAAATCCATACTAATATTATAAATGCGAAAGTCTGTGTTATGCTTTCACCGCTAAACCGCTAAACCGATTTTAATGAAATTTGGTATGGATGTAGACGAAGACCCGGGGTCAAAAATAGCCTACTTTTTTTCAAAAATCAACCCCCATGGGGCTAAAATGGGGGTCAAAGTTAGTGTTAAAAAAACTAAAGATGCCCTTTTGCCGCGGGGCAAAAGCTGTTTACAATATTTGACTTTCTAGGTGCATGTACCATTGCTTATTATATTTAATTTACAGTCTTAACATATCTTTTATGGAAGAATCCTTAGTTTATGCCTGAACAGCTACCGCAAGATACTCACATCAACAATAGGCTCGCCATTCTTCATCCACTGCAGCGTCGGGGTCGGGTGCCCCATCGCCTCGCACTGCAGCTCTGTGTGCGAACCCCGCACCAATCGGGCCCTCTCTGGCGGCGCCCCAAGGATGGACACGAAGGGCTTTAACGTCTTCTTCTTAGGTGTTGTGATCACTGAAAATAATATTACTAGTTGAATTTTTTAGTATACAAGATGGGTTTGCTTTTAACCACAATCTTGCTCAAAACAGAGATGAGGTCTACGGTGTAGCGAGCATCTAGAAGCAGCCTATACAGTCTGGTTTTAAAGAGAGTCAGGTCGTATGTGCTCGGAAGCACAGACGCAGGCAGGGAGTTCCACTCCTTCGCTGTGTGCAATATATAATTATCACAAAATAAGGAAATTCGCTGAGCTCACTAAATCTGTGTGATTTGTCCTCATTTTGACCTTGCAAATCACTTGATAAGCAAGAACCATACCATACACACAGACCTACCACTTCGATCATTCATGAATAATGTATACTGATCGATCATAATTTAAAATAGGTATTTCACAGACTGGCCATTTTGCAAGTCAATAAGACGGCCACAGCTGGGGCTTTTGAATATAGAATGCGAGTCTGTATCGAATTCTTGGCAGCCATTTTGTTTATAAGCAGCAGATTTTCCGTTTTAAGTTGAGAGAATGCGTTCCTGACACGTTGCGATTGAACTGACGACGTAACTTTGTAATGGCGTTGCAGTACGATAAAAATATTTTTGTTGGTTGTTTACCGTTTTAACAATTTATGAGCATTAAAAGAACATTATTATATCAATAATCAATAAATGTTATTATTTTGTGCCAAACTGAGTGACAAATAACTTGGTAAACAATATTTTTCTAAATCTATACTGCGCTATTACAAGGTTATGTCAGCGCTATAAATTTCTAGTGCTGCGCTAACAATAACATGCAATAACAGTATCGTAATCTGTTCTTATACAGTTATACTTTATAAAATAATACGTTTTGTTTTTCTTTTTAAGAATTTGAAAATAATGGACTATAAGATAAATTTTATTAAATATAAAAATAAAACTACGACCAAACCGAACCGAACACTTTTAGAATGATGAAATTTCAGCCCTATCCATGCACTTAGGAGTGTTACTAATACAGAATCACGTCTTTATTCCTTACGGGGTAGACAGGAGCCAAGAGTCGTGAAACTCGAAGACCACGCTTTGCAAAATCAAAGCTTAAAGTTAATTAAAAGTTTACTGGAATTTTGAAAAATTCTTTCTCAGCGGATATCTACGATAAATAAATATTTGGCTCGACTGTTCTGCTTTGAGTTGACAGACCTTTGCTCTTTTAAAATTAACGTAAAAGAGGAAAAATTTATGAAAAAAATCTATAAAACTACTTAGTTGCTAATAATGTTACAAATTATTTTTAAGTTTATTTTTAAATTTGTTTTAGTAGGTATATTTTTAGTGTAAGTTTTGTGAGTCTAATTAATAGTGATATATTAAAATTTATAATAAAACAAATGAACGGAAAACGTCTAAAAATATTTTCATGTTATTGATAATTTTGGAATTCAATTAATATTTATTATGAGTAATAAATATTAATTAAAATTATATAGGTTTAATACCGTTTCTAAAATTTCATATCCTATGAGGAAACGTGACCTAAACTGTCATTCTTTTACCCCTTTGATCATCGTTATTTTTAGAGATACTTACTTGATACTTAGTTCCATCTGATATTCAAATATTCATACAACTGCTTTGAATTTCATGACTTCCCTTTACATTTATATTATAGGTGATCTGGTATGTTTAATGTATAAACATTAAGCAAATTATGAGGCGAATAAATTCTTACGTTGATAAAAAAATAACGTTTTTGTAATTTTTTCCTCATAAAATTCCCGCTTTCCTGTATATTTTGTATAGCAATACCTACGGGCTGTGACGATATATGTAGGTATTACAATAACTTATTCTCGTAAATTATATAATTAAATTTAAATTTCTATTGGAATATTGTCAGGCCTGTGCCCGAGACTTCGTCTGCGCATATCTCAGGTTCTAAGCGGCGTATCAAAATGAAACCTACACCAGATTTTAAGTAAGACCTTCAATAATATAACTTTGAAAACCGCATCAAATTTGGTTTAGTAGTTTTTGCGTGATGAGCGTACAAACATACAGACAAAACAACAGACAGACAAAGAAAAAAAAATCGTTATGGTTTCTGTTGGCGCTAAAAAGACCCCCCATATATTTTTTTTCTTAAATATCTCTTATGTACAGACACAGACCAGTTACAGTTTCAATATTACGTATTGATGATTGATTTTATTATATGACGTTTTTATGCAAAAGTCTGTTACGCTTTCATGGCTAAACCGCTGGAACGATTGTGATGAAATTTAATATGGATATAGTTAAAGAGCCGGGGTCAAATATAGGCTACGTTTTTTTCCAAAATTCAACCCCTAAGAGGCTAAAATGGGGGGTCAAAGTTTGTAAGAAAAACACACAAGACAGGTATACATTTTAGCTAGTACAAAATAAATTAGATTGAATATAAGCACTTACCATTTGGTTGTAAAGTATTGTCCAACAAGTTTTTACTGTCGATCAATGCTGCGCTGCTATGCGAGCACTGTAGCGACATCAGCACGGCGGCGAGTAGCGAAACTAAACTAATCATTTTGGCTATTCGATTACAGATGGCGCTAGGAGGTGAGTATTCAATTTATTCAAATGACCTGTAAAGAAGGAAATGTTCAGGATTAATTTTTATTGATCATAGGTACCTAATTAATAAAATATTTAGGGGAAAATGAGAGGTAATGAAAATGTTATCATCAATCAATACAATCAATCAACATACTCCATATATTATTTTACATATTATTTACTGATATATCTTTTTCTAGGATTAACATTTTTACCCTTCAACATGTGTCATACTGCTTTTAAATCTTCAATTATTTTTTCTTGTTTTTGGTAACAAGGTACAATTTGTTTTATATTTAAGCCACCTTGCCTCCTCTTTTGGTACCAGCTGAAAATCAGCGCTTTGGCTTTTGCCTTGGCACCATGCTGAGCTGGTCGCCATTTCGACGAATGTAGTTAAATTTAGTAAATATGTTAATATAGTGCAAAATTTGTCTAAAATCCATTTATTCTTATCAGTCCTATCATGTAAACAATCTTCACAGAACTTTTTGTTGAATTTTGTTGAAAATAAATCAAATATAGTAATTTAATAATTTCTATCTTTTCTTTCTTTCTTTCAATACATGTCATATAATATAACTGTAACTGGTATGTATCTGTACATAGAAGATATTTAAGAAAAAGGTATGAAGGGTTTTCATAGGGCCAATAGAAGTCAAAACCATTTTTTTTTTAAATTTTTGTCTGTCTTTCTGTCTGTATGTTTGTACGCGTATCACGCAAAAACTGCTGGCCCAAATTTGATGCGGTTTTCACTGTTGTATTATAGAAGGTCTAACTTAAAGTCTGGCGTAAGTTTAATCCTGACACGCCGCTTAGAACCTGAGATATGCGCAGACGAAGTCGCGGGCACAAGCTAGTTAGAAATAAATATGTAAATTAATACAAAATTGGAGATATCTATATAATAAAGACAAAAAAAAAAGACAAACATGGCTGTTTTTGTGGTAAAGACTTCCACTATGATTTATTATGAATGCAAGTTTGGATACGAGTTATGTTTATCACGAGTGAAGAGTTGTTCGGAACTTGATAAAATTGTGTTTGACCAAAGCCTGATATTTAAAATACTTTTATCAATTTGGATTGAAGTGTGTGTACTGAGCGATGTGACGCCGGGAAATTTCTTGTTTCCGAAAATTTCTTCCCTTGAAAATTTCCGAAAATTCTCAGAAATTTCCTGGGTTTTTAGAAAAATTTTCCGTTCTCGAGAATATTTCCGAGAAATTCCAAGAAACATTCCGCTGTTTATCTGAAAATTTCGGGAACGGCACATCACTATATGTACTTTACAAATGAAATTTTTATAACATACCATATTTTTTTATTTTCATTTTATATTGTTATCGAACTAGAGTTTTTCCGTGATGCTAATACATAAAGAAAGAAATTCAAACATATGTTCATTATTTTGTCTTACAAAATTAAAAAAAAACTTGTTGTTTCTTGTCAATCACTAATTAAATGTTAAGTGCGCAAAAGCTTTTTGGTTTTCCAACTAGCCATTAAAACTTTGTAATATTTATAATGCCATGTTATGTTTCAAAATTGTTTTGTGTGCCAATAAATAAAAAAAATATTCTAAAAAAACAAGCCGTCCATTAACTCTGTAAAGAGTAAAGACCCCGTCATACCTTTTTATAATATCTCCTACTAGCATCCCGCCCCGGCTTCGCTCGGGAGGTACATACAAAATATGTAGCCTATGTCACTCAGGTATAATGTAGCTTTCTATTGGTGAAAGAATTTTTAAAATCGGTTCAGTAGTTCCGAAGATATCCCCCTACAAACTATCTCACAAAGCCTTCCTCTTTTTTTTAATTTTACTGTGATTAGTGTGAAATGAGATAATGTAATGTGCAGATATAGATACAGTTTAAAATATAACAAAATTCTTAAACGACTAAGTAAAGAGTTCCTGTGTATATGTCGCAGTAAGATTGAAAAGGCCGTAATATAGTTAACCTAACTTCTTTTACGCTCTCAAAGTCTATCCTAAACTTGATTTCTGCTAATGATAATATACATACATACATATTATCACGCCTTTTTCCCGTGCGGGTAGGCAGAGACTAGCGATTTCCACCTGCTACGATCCTTACAGATCTCTCTTGCTTCCTCTACACTCATCACTCTCTTCATACATGCTCTCCGGTTATGGGTGCTCCTAATGATAATGTATTTTATTACATTTTTTTTATTTCAAAAATATTTTTTATTAACTATTTATTAAAAAATATACTTTATGTACTTAGTAATTATGATGATTACCTTCTCAAAAAACAAATTAAACACTCTGTATTGTTTTCTTTGATTCTATGGCTGATTTATAACCATTTAACTAGATTAGTCAGATAAACATATTACTAGATTGAAACCGTATAATAATTATATTTCTAGTAATATAGTAATGGATAGCTTGCATATAACTATGTAACAGTATATAGTCATATCCCTAGGAATATAAATATATTACGGCTGTATCTATCATACTGCGACATATACGCAATCCAAGGACCCAAGGTGCAGTAAGTAAACAAACTATTACATAATACCGAATGCAATTTAATAAAAATCAAATATTTGCCCGATGTTTCGACAAGATTACTCAAGGCCCATTCAATCCACATCGTTGTGTATGAATCATCATTCAGTGTCCACAAATTCCTGAGGACTGTGTTATGCAATCAAAATCTGGACGAATAAGATTTGAGGAGTGCGAATAAATAGAATTGATATGAAAGAACGACTTGACTTCACATACACACACATCTACACCACACACAAGACACTAACCAACCAAACAGCCAATAAGGATTTGTGTATTCTAAAATTATATTTTCTTTCCTTTTCTTTTCTTTTACATTAGAATCCTAGAAACTTATACATACATAGAATCACGTCTTTATCCCTTACGGGGTAGACAGAGCCAATAGTCGTGAGACTCGAAAGCCACGCTTAGCTGAATAGTGGGCTCTCTGATGGAATGGAGATTCAGGTATAGTGACAGGTTGCTAGCCCATCGCCTATGAGTGGGTGAATCCCCAGTTTAAAGCGCTTTCCCTCGATTGATTTGATTTGAAACTTATAGATTTGTAAAATATCAATTGCAATTTTCACTCATTGCCGGACAATAATAATTAAGTATTCCAAGGGAGGGCTTAGTAACCTGTAACATAGGTCCCCCCGGGGACCTATTTCAGGGACTAGTCTCTTTTCAAAGATTACAAACATACTATGTCAAAAAACATGTAAAAAATAAATTGTTACTTAGTTAAGGAAGTATTGTAAAGTGTAAAGAGAAAAATAAAGTATTTATTATTATTAATTGATAAAGAATCGCGTCTTTATCAGTTACGGGGTAGACAGAGCTGAGAGTCAGATACGAAGGCCACTCTAGGTGAATAGGTTTATTGTGATATAGTGGCAGGTAGCCTACCGCCTATGTCAAGAATCCCAGTTTAAAATCTCTCAATCAACACGCGTGACGATAAACTTGGAATATTCTATGTTTTTTACGCTATTGGTATGAAATAAAAATCTTATACAGATAGCACCACGTCTTTATCCCTTACGGGGTAGACAGAGCCGTGAGTCAGACTCGAAGGCCACACTTAGTTGAATAGTTACTTAGGCCACCTGCTTCGGGTGAAGGAAAACATCGTGAGACCTGCACATTGGCTGACTGTTTAGTTTACTAGTGTGCTGTTTAGTGTACTGCTTCTAGATAGTAGTAGTCGTAAAAGTCATGTCCTTTGCCTTTAGGCGATTATAAAATCTGACACCAGTGTTAGTAATAACACACTCGATATGAAGAAGAAGTTGAATAGTGGTCTTATTGGTGGAATGGAGAATTAGATAGTGAAAGGTTGTTTGCCCCTCGCCTATGGTAAGAATCGCCAGTTTGAAGCCCTTTTCTTTAATTTACTTTTACAATAGAAGAGAAGCATTTGGCATATTCTACGTTTTTTTTTCGCTTTTAAATCAGTATGGTAGCGTAAATAACGTTTAACGTTCGTTTAAAAACTGTTATACTATATTATATGATTCAAAAGAAGGTAAAACCACCAACAACAGATTGTAAAAGTCAATCGAGGGGAAGGGCTTTAAACTGGGGATTCCTCCACTCATAGGCGATGGGCTAGCATGCTGTCACTATAACTGAATCTCCATTCCATCAGAAAGCCCACTATTTAGCTAAGCGTGGCCTTCGACTCCTGGCTCTGTCTACCCCGTAAGGGATAAAGATGTGATTCTATGTATGTACCAAACCACCTTACTACTCTGATTCTACCACCGTCAACTCAAACAAGACAGGTAGAGACTGCCATATGGCGCATGGCATTAAGTCCATTGTACATATTTTTTGTAATTTGTGCAATAAAGTTTTTAAAAATATGTGAATAAAAATGTATTACTTTTGGTAGGTATGTAGAAAGTTCTTATGTTTATAACTACACTAACATCTCTCCACTGCTTCTCACGTGTATCTGAGACTCCAAGAGGAGCCAAGCGAATTTTGAAGGTGTAGAGTTTGTGAAATTAGAGTTCGTAGAGTTAGGGTGGTAGAGTTAGAAGGCTCTACACGAGATCTGATTTTTTGACAGTGCGAGCCGTATAGTGTCCTCTTGGCAACACTTTACATGGGAATGGTTTTGGTGAGATGTATCAACTATCAACCGATCCGATATTATTCGGAAGAAATTATTTCAATAATAGTGAAAACGTGGACTACGTTATTAATTATTAATTATCTATAAATATAACTCAAAGGTGACTGACTGACTGACATAATGATCTTTCAACGCACAGCCCAAACCATTGGACGGATCGGTCTGAAATTTGGCATGCAGGTAGATGTTATGACGTAGGCATCCGCTAAGAAAGGATTAACGCGAGCGAAGCCGCGAGCAAAAGCTAGTTTTAAACGATTTTTTTATCATATTCTAAGTTGACGTTGCTTCCTGTTTTAAATAGGAAGTAGATATTGTTGCAAAAAAGTAAATTAAATATTTTTCAAATAATTTCCTACATAATATAATATTTTTTTGCACAAAAAATGAACCGACTTCCATTTCAAAACTTAAAATCGTGAAAATAACAAAATAGGCAGATAAATAAATGTAATCTTAAAGTATGACTTAAATAAGCTTAAAGAAAGGCAATGTTTTACAAAAAAAAAATGTGGTTTCACGGGTTTTAGAGTGTGTGCCCCACTGCTGGGCCAAGGTTTACATTTCCCCTATTTTTACTACATTCAATAGTCTACTTCTGTTATTGGTAATACTGTAATTATGCAATTCTGTATTCTGTTTTTTTCTTTAAATGGTGCAATAAATCTATCTATCTATCTAATTCATAATGATCTTATATGAAACGAACTGTTGCTGCGATTTCATCAACAGTTTTTGCGTGATGTGCATACAGACAGATACAAACATGCAAACAGACAAAATTAAAAAAAAAAACATGCAAACAGACACAAATTAATAAAAAATTGTATTTCATTGGCCATATAAAGTTCATAATTTTTTTGTTAAATATCTCCTATGTATAGAAATAAACTAGTTATTTTTTATTATTTAATTTGATTACGAAGTAAAATTACCAACTAATATTGTAATAAAATGGCCAACCCATAACAGAACAAATTGAATTCAAATCAATCTACTTTTTATCAACCAAAAAAAATTAAGTAGGTACCTAATTTTTTTTTTCTTTTTCTTAACATACTTCAATTTAATTAAATACGCTAATATTATTACGCAATTTAAGTAGGTACCTAATGATATATTCAATTATTTAACTTTTTGCTTGATTAAAAAAAAAGCAAAACCAATTCACTTTTTTTTCAGAAAAAGTACACTTAACTGGCCACTTAAAAATTTGTAAGAAAAAGTGACAATCTAAAATAAATTTTAATATCGCAATTTAATTTGATAAAACATGTTTTCAAATCCATATTATATCCAGAAAGTCTTAAAAAACCTTACATCCAGAGAAATTCCAAAAAGAAAGCGAAATGGGCACACGAAAAAATACGTACCGCGTTTACACTATCACAGACACTATAATATAACAAGTTGTGGTCGCCTTTGCTTCACGTTTGGGTATGGAGGAAGAAATGTAAGAGACTGGTTTATATACCGTCGGGACACACGGCTAAGGAGTCCCTGTGGTGAGCGCCGGCCCTAGGCAGGCTTAGAACAGATATAAAACTATAAAAGGCGCCCCATTTCTTGTTCACATCGGATTAAAATAACATCAGAATCGTGGAATTTGTTTATTGATTTATGGGAAAATTTTTAGTTCATTTGTTTAACTGCAAAGCTTTCTGATTTTGGAATACGTAGACTAAATTTTTAAGAAAGATTATAATAATATATATACATCTTATTTGTTTAAATAAGACATATTAGATAAGGTCAAAGTCAACGTATTCAGTGTTATTTTTAAGTACTCGTAGTAAGTATTGAATAGAAAAGTACAAAAGGGTCCAAGACTCGACGTGCTACCGTAAACACGGACCCCGCAGTAAGATAAGATAAGCATTGAATATATTAATATATGATTTTAATTTTAATAACTGTCTTCCCTAGTTCGTAGTTTGTTTAAATATTTTTTTCCGTGTATATAATTTAATACGCTAATATCATTACAATCTAACCTAATAGCAGACTAATGAGTAATTTTACATTGACCTAGATTTATAAAGTGTATGTGTCCTTGGCACTATTCTGTCTCAATTAAGGGGAATGCACTTTGAATGTGAGTCTTTATTGTCTTTATCAAGTTCAGAGTATCTAAACAAATAAATATATGGAAACAATGTAAATTAATAAATGTTAAACCTTACAACATTTATTTATCTTATATCTCCAGTTAGATACAGATAATGACCATTTATAAAGGTAAATTTCAACTTTCAACACCCCCAGGCAGTCTAAGCCCAGGGTATCTGTCTGCACTAGGGCCGGCCGCGTCTGTAGTGGTGACGTGAGGAGAAAGGGATTTATGAATATCAACCTTACAAAAATAGAAAAACATAACTTTAGGCGCCCCCGGCAGACGGCGCCCCGGTTGTGAGCCCTTTGCTAGGGCCGTCCCCGTCTGGAGTGAGTGGTGACGTGATGCGAGACAGGGATTTGTAGATAACTTTGTGATACTAACTCTGATGCGTGTGATAACGTTATCTGTAACTGAACTTTTGAACTGAGCTTTAAATTATTAGATAATTCAATGGCTTAGATGGGTTAGCGACAAATACTGATGTTTTATAAGCTACAAGCTTTCGCCCGCGGCTTCGCCCTCACGGGAACAGTGCTTTTATTCGGGATACCTATGTCCTTCTCAGCACTTCTAACTATGTGTATGATTGAAATTTCAGGAAGATTGGTTCAGTAGATAAAGCGTGAAGAGGTAACAAAGAAATAAACAAACAAACTCGCTTTCGCATTTATAATATTAGTTAGGATTGGCATAATTACTGGTCATTGTACACTAAATAAACACCTTTACACCCTAGGTCTTACAGACAGCCCACTATGCAGGGCATGCATGGAGGCTGAAGAAACTGCAAGCCACCTCCTTCTGGAGTGTCATGGCGTTGCAACTACAAGAGAAGAGTTCCTGGGGAACCCAGGGACTATGAGCGAAGCCTGCCGTACACCATCGGCGGTTCTTCGCTTCCTAAAGGAGCTGGGCTGGCTCGAATGAAGTTCCGGCCCATCCCTCCTCACGCAAAAAGGGCCCAAACTGGAGGCCTAATTGCGGAAAAGTGTCCTCGATGGAAGTAAGAAGTATGTAATATTAGTTAGGATTAGGATAGGGCTGTGTGTAACTCAGTTATAGTTAGGCCTAGCATGGCCCCAGGACTTTGATTCCGTGGGAATTTCAGGAAATCCTCTCTATAGTGCTCCGCTACTCTCCCGAAACTATATGCCTTTCAGCTTCCTACGCCCAGTTGTTTTGGCTGTGAGCTCAGTATCAGGCCTCAGTAACGGAAGTATTTTTAATGTAAACTCCATTTATTCTTACCAGTCTTATCATGTAAACAATCTTCACAGTACTTTTTATTGAATTTTGTTGAAAATAAATCAAATATTAGTTCAAACGTAAACATTCTAAAGTAAAACATTTATTAACCACGAATGTAATTTCCTAAAAAGTCTATTTTAATTTATATTGTTGTAAAATCATAAAAAGACATAGTAAGATTGCTTACATGATAGGACTGGTAAGAATAAATGGAGTTTACCTAGGTATTGGTGTCATAACTATTTAGATTTTTCTTTCACTGTTCGTTGGAGATATTCACAGACATGGCATTATTATGTGCAAATTATGTGTACCTACCAAATTTATTTTTTCTATGTTTTTGGCGATGTTGGATTAGGTTAAGCCTGTAATGATACACTGTATAAATTGAAAAAAAAATATAATAAATAAATAAATAAATGAATAAATAAATAAATAAATAAATAAATAAATAAATAAATAAATAAATAAATAAATAAATAAATAAATAAATAAATAAATAAATAAATAAATAAATAAATAAATAAATAAATAAATAAATAAATAAATAAATAAATAAATAAATAAATAAATAAATAAATAAATAAATAAATAAATAAATAAATAAATAAATAAATAAATAAATAAATAAATAAATAAATAAATAAATAAATAAATAAATAAATAAATAAATAAATAAATAAATAAATAAATAAATAAATAAATAAATAAATAAATAAATAAATAAATAAATAAATAAATAAATAAATAAATAAATAAATAAATAAATAAATAAATAAATAAATAAATAAATAAATAAATAAATAAATAAATAAATAAATAAATAAATAAATAAATAAATAAATAAATAAATAAATAAATAAATAAATAAATAAATAAATAAATAAATACATAAATAAATAAATAAATAAATAAATATATAAATATTAGCAGAAAGTTATAATAAAATTTTTTATTTTATTTTTTTTATTGTAATATTTTATATTTTAAAATGTAAAAAAAGAAAACTCATTAGTTTATAATAATAATAAAACGTATACCTACTTAACAAAGCAGGTATTCCAATAATATTCCGATACATGTAAATTAAAAAAAAAAATGTTTACATTTTTTAACCATTCCAACCCCTTAGGGATTGAATTGATATATTATTTAATCCCTTCCGAATGGTTTAGGTATAAATATTCGAGCGAAGCAAGATTGAATCGCCAGCTTCTTATATTATTGTTCAAATAATATTTGAAATAAACAGTCTGTTCTAAACCAAAGTGAATAGGCTGCTTCTGGGAAAGCTCGCTAAACCGTAGACCTCATCTCTGTCCTCGGGCTAGATTGTGGTCAAGAACAAATCAAAATCATCCTAATCTATACATATAATAAAACAGTATCTATACATATAATAAATAAGTAAAAATATTTTGTCTGTACGTACATTTAGTATTTTTGACTGAAATGGATAGTTAAAAAGAATAATAGAAAGCAAAAATATTTTTTTGGAATTTCTTGTCTGTCTGTCTTTGTCTGTCTGTCTTTCTGTCTGTCTGTCTGTATGTATGTACGCGTTTCACGCAAAAACTACTGGACGGATTTGAATGAAACTTTTTTCATTGTATAGCTATTAAGCCTGGGCAACATATAGGCTATAATTGATTTTGAAAACTGGAACACCTGATGAAGAACCTCAACAGAACAGCTAAACTATAAGAAATATGGAAATGGGACCGTTGCAAAAGTTTATCAATCTGACGAGCATTTTCTGTTGATGTAAAAATATCGAAGATCAGGATCATCTGATGAAGCATTCCAAGAGACCAGCTACACTATTTTATGGAAATGGCGCCTTAGCAAAAGTCAAGCAACCTGATGAGCATTTTCTGCTGACGTATAAAAATTGAAGATTATGGAACATCCGATGAAGAACTCCAAGAGACCAGCTGCTCTATATAAAATAAATGGAAATGGGGCCTTAGCAAAAGTCGTTCAACCTGATGAGCATGTCCTATTGATGTATAAATAGACAGGACATGGGATAGAACAAATAGGGACTCGGGGTGGGAGTTGTGGTACACGGGAAAATGTAGATAACGAGCAGACGAAGATCGTTTATTGAATGAAATATCGCTTTTGATTCATTTTAACACCGCGACTGTACTACGAGTACCTAATATTCCTGTGGGACACAGGATAACCAAATGGCTGAAATTTTGAGTACTGGAGTTTAGGTTACTAAAGTTTGGAACACAAAAAGATTTTTCATCTAAGCAAAACTCACGCGGGCGAAGCCGCGGGCAACAGCTAGTCCTAACTAATATTCTAAATGCGAAAGTGAGTTTGTTTGTTACCTCTTCACCCTTTATCTACTGAACCAATCTTCCTCAAATTTCGCATACACATAGTTAGAAGTACTGAGAAGGACATAGGGTACTTTTCATCCCGAGAAAACGCACTGTTCCCGTGGGAAATTCACGCGAATAATGCCGAGGGCAAAAACTAGTCTTGTATAAACAAAAATGAACCCGCAACCTTGTACCACAACGTCACAATACGTCATAGGCACCGCCCATTCCTAACTATGCATGCAACAGACTACGAAGTTGCATCACTTTGAACGTTATTGCATCAGCGTGCGAGGGTTGTTAGATAATACAAGGGATGTTTAGATGGGTTCTTGTAAATTCGTCCCTGGAGTTAATTCGGTACCTAAAGACTTTCTGTAAATTCGTCCCTCGTTGTTGGGTGATTATTTGAGGATGCGCATTTTGGCCTATAAAAAGAGATCGTGAAATAATTGCTCAAATAACGTTCTTTATATGTTAAAGGCGTTCTTTGATACTATCCATATAATATTCTTCGGGAGGGACACTAAAAACTCTTTTAGTTTTTCAGTTTTCAGCTATTATTTTTTTATGCGAACGGTAATGATATATTTAAACAAATGGTAATTATGTTCAAAAACGGTAAAGAGAAAAATATAAAATGGTAAGTAGATTTCAGAAAAAAACAAAAGAAAACAATCAGGTTTATTGGCTTTAGGTGTCGCTCTTTCAAATTTACCCTCGAAATAACCACCGAACTGAAACTCGCTCGAAATGTCGACCCTCAGAATTCCAATACTTGGCTTCGCATTTAGGGCAGTGCCTTCAAAATGGAGCTCTTTTGCGAAGGGGTTTCTTGGCAGAGAACACATAGACTTGTGTCTTGTTGGGGTTGTATTGGACTAGGTTTAGACCCATTCCGAGACTCGCGCAAGAGACACATAACGTCCGACGCAATCCTGTTTCGACACTCCTCAGTAGCCTCACAAGAGAGATTAGCACGTCCATTATATAAGTCATCTCCGGTACTGTCATCTGCATAGCAATGCATGTTGCTGATTTGCAACATGTCTTTGATATGCAGAATGAACAGTGTGGGTGACAGGATGCAGCCTTGGGGGACGCCAGCATTCACAGGTTTAAATTCAGAGCATGATCCATTTATAGCGACCTTTATGCTACGTTCTCGGAGAAAGCTGTCCAGCCATGCGCACAATCTCTCGGGAAGCCCGTACGAAAGTAATTTGGAGAGACGCGCCTTTTCCACACCCAATCAAAGGCCTAGCAACGTTCAAACTAAAGGCCACAGCCTCGCCCTTACACTCAGTTGTCTCAGCCCAACGACGCGCCCCGACGAGCGGCCGCGATGGAATACATATTGCCAATTACTTAGAAGCTGGTGATCCTCAAGATACCCTAGAATGCTGATTAATAAATGGTTGCAATGATTTCGCATAGGTAATGGCAATAGGCCTGTAGTTCGACGGATCCGAGCGATCTCCCCTTTTTAGGGACCGGGTGCACAAGGGCCGATCTCCAAGATTTCGGGACAATATCTGAGGTGAAGGAGCCATGCAAGCGATGCCAGCTCAGGAGCACATGTTTTACCACGACAGCTGGGATGCCATCAGGCCCGCACGACTTATTGATGTCCAGGGAACGGAGTACTTTGCACGAAGCGGACGTCAGACATAGAACCCCTGGTGTTGTGGTTGTCCATGGGCAGCGGTGATTACTTACCATCAGGTGACCCGCTTGCTCGTTTGCCGCCCTATGTTATAAAAAAAAAAAAAATAGAAGCACTACACTTTCTAGGGTGTTTCTATGGTCATCAAGGATGAAGTTCGCCGCAAAAACAGAGGACAGTAGGTCAACTTTGTCTCTCGGGGAGTAGACAAAAGAGTCGTCAACCCTGCGTAGGTGGGAGCGATGGCCGACAGAAGTTACCCTGGACAGCTTTAGTGAGAGACCAAAACGCATAACTTCTAAAAGGATGGCGGTTAGCCTCTCGCCAACTCTGCCGATGAACTAGGCCTTAGCAGCAGCCATTTGCTTTTTGTAGGACCTGGAGGCGGAGTTATACGCGCTGCAGCCCAGGCTTGAACGACAAACGACGCCCCAAGACGAAAAAACCCCCCAAACCAGGGCTTCGACCCTCCACCAATAGGCACTGCAGAATTTGGAATAGATAATTCCATCCCCTGCAATATCACATCGGCGACAGCGTCAGCACAGGCGCTAGGATCCATCCAGCGCAAAACAAACCATCCCAATCTGCCGATCTGTAGTGCCATACGCAGCGAGAACCAGTAACTGGTAAGAGTACGACACGAGTAATAGGCACGATACTCCTTACAAGGTAGTATTCAGAAGAGCCAAGAGGCGCAACAACGATCACCTAGTAG
Organism: Ephestia elutella; assembly: GCA_018467065.1. Taxonomy (NCBI): domain Eukaryota; kingdom Metazoa; phylum Arthropoda; class Insecta; order Lepidoptera; family Pyralidae; genus Ephestia; species Ephestia elutella. Next base: position 11,034,912 of record CM031594.1, on the reverse strand, counting down.
TGCTCAGGATACGAGGTTAGCAGGAGGTCCAACAAGGACCAATCACATTCTACTCGCAGCCAGATGATAGACAGATCCCTACCATCTAGATTCACTAGGCGATGACAGCAAATCCTCACCAAAGTACACGCACACTCCGGCTTGGTGCACAAAGTTGTGTTCCAGATCATAAACCGGGTATAACAGATATGAAGTGTCAGCTGGGGAGGATATTTTCGTCTCAGTGAGAAAACGTTAAGATTGGAATGGAGTCCCCTAATATTAGTGAAGTCTATAGAGAGAGTAGAAGGGGATGCCTGTACTTTATCGCTAGAGAAATGAGCGGCACTGTGCCCTCCCCAGAATACATGGGGCAGCCTAAGCTTATAGGCTCAGGGAGGGATTCTCCGTAGTTGTTCTTTTAGTTCCGCTGGCATATTTAATCGTCATCATAACTGAAAACGTATTAAATTAACATAAAGGTAGACAGCAAATAAAATTAAAATTTAATTCCTCATCACCATTCATATTTAGCTAATTACCATTCGTAAAAAGTGAATGGTATAAAATGGTAAATAGCAAAGTGGTAATTAGAAATTTAGATGTTTGTTCATTTTGATCACGTTTCGTACTACTTACTATTTTGAAACCTACAAATACTTAAACTAAACCCTTTAATGTCTATAATAAACCCTTAATAATGCAATGTTATACATCTACTTACCATTAAACGCAAAAACTGTAAAGAGAACTTGAAAAAAACAAAATCGAATTCGGAGACTTTGATCACAAAATATTGAGTGACTTCCAACGGCCCCGGCGGGCCTGCCCCGGTGACGGGGCCGTTGGAAAAAAAATTTCCAACGGGCCCGGCGGGCCCGGATTTTGCGTTGACGGGGCCGTTGACAAAAAAAAATTACCAACAGCCCCGGCGTGTTTTTTAAATGGGACGGATAGCATAAAAAAATTAAAGCATACGCTCCGGTAGGATTTAAAGGGGGGGAAATTGTGTATTATTTTGTAGACCTTAAATATGAAATGAAATTTAAAAAAGAGTTTGTATGTAACAATCAGTTTTTATTGTTGATAAAAAATAAATATCAACTAGGTATCAACAATCATATATAAGAAAATAAAATACATGATGTTTGTTTTATATTATGACACAGAATACATAATAGTACAAGTATTAAGATGACAATAATATTTATTTTATTTATTTATTTAACCTTTGTTGTACAAACACAATGTATGGCACAATAGGTGGACTTAATGCATTATCTAACAGTCGACCTTAATAATACATACAAACTCTTTTTTTAATTTCATTTCATATTTAAAGTCTACAAAATAATACACAATTTCCCCCCCTTTAAACACTATCGGAGCGTATGCTATAAATTTTTTATGCTATCGGTCCCATTTAAAAAACACCGGGGCCGTTGGTAATTTTTTTTCCAACGGCCCCGTCAATACAAAATCCGGGCCCGCCGGGGCCGTTGGAAAATTTTTTTCCAACGGCCCCGTCACCGGGGCAGGACCGCCGGGGCCGTTGGAAGTCACTCAAAATATTCGACACTAAAGCATTATTTGGCACGTTTGCTCCGCTCGATCGACGAGCGACGCTGCAGTCTACCCGACAAAGTATTAAGGGTAAGCGCAAGTTAATTAGAAGCAAAGAAATTAAGGTGACAACGTTCTCGAACGGTAGTGAGTGTGTAATGCTGGGACATTTTTAAACCACATTTTAAACTATTATAAACTAATCTTTGAGTATTTTTATTTTAACGTAGACTTAACAACAACATTCTATTTAAAGAATTTATTGTGTAAAGTACGTTCTTTATGATACAACTAGAGAAATTAAATATTTTGTGTCAAAATCCGGGGAAAGGGACATGAATGGTAATGTGAATTTCGACATGCAATTGAAAATATAACAAAATCTATTTAATTTAACATTATTTGAATAACTGCCCCTGATAAAATAGATAAGGGTCCACCACAAAGCTAGCCAAAACTTAAAAAAATATGAAATTTAAACACTTCTTTTTGCCTGGAACAGCGATTTGCACGTTTTCAAATAATCACCCGGTTATATTTATAGAAAATTCGGTACGTAAGGTTTTTCGTACAGACAGCAACAAAAATGAAGCACCCAATATGATAAAATCAGTTAAGGGATGTATATTTTTTTTTGGTTAAGGTATAAAATATTTATTATCAACAATAGCTTCATAATTTGCTTTACGTTTAGTTATTTATATAAAAAACAGTCAGATTAATTTTAATGCATATGTATCGAAAGGATGACAATTATTTTTATAAACAAAATCCTTCGAACTTTATTATAATTTGCTTGCGATTAAGTAAATCAATCAAGATAATAATCATCGATAGTTTTTAATGATCACGGTATAAAATAGTTATAATTTTACATACGTATCTAACATAAAAATCAGCTAGTAGGTACTTCGTTGTGAGTTAGCATTTTACTGCTAACTGTACATTTAAAAAAAAAAACTTGAGTGGCAAATTGACCACAAAAATATTATAATTTTTATCGAAGTACCGAATTTACTTTGAATGTATGTAATATTAATTAGGTAACGAATTAACTCTAGGACGAATTTACCATAGTTTGTTTAGATAAGACAGGTACTCCCTCTCAGCCGAAAGACGTCCACTGCTGGACAAAGGCCTCCCCCAAGGATTTCCACAACGACCGATCCTGCGCTGCCCGCATCCATGCGCGTCCCTACTATGCGATTTGAATAGGGTATTTGACAAGGTGTAATTTTTCAACATATTTTTGAATAAATGGAAAGATCATGTACAAGTTTTATAACAAACTGTTTTTATTTTTTTTATTTTCGATTTAATTACCTAATTATTTCAAATTGAAAATTCACACCAACGGAATACGCCGAACAGTTACCGAACACTTCCGATTGGCCCGGTGACGTCACACAGGTGTTTTCCCTACTCGGTGCGCCTCTCCCCGCCGGCACGCTGGCCCGCGTGGGTGTGGAGCTCGGGTTTGTTTCGTGAACTGACAAGAAGGTGATCGGATTTTTTCGGGGCATCGGATTTTTTGGTACTTTTAAATAGATATAACTTGATAATTAGGTCGAAATTTAAAAAAATAAAAACAGTTTGTTACTACACTTTTACATAATCTTTCCATAAATCAAATAAAAAAAACCTTGTCAAATACCCTATTCTATCGGTTTTTGTTATTTTTGTTAAGTTGTCAGCTTGTCATTCAAAACCATTTTAAACCATTCGAAACTAACTTCACTACATACATTAGTCAAGGAGACCGAAGTGAAGTTGCTAAAAGCCCGACCCAAGTTTAGATTCTAATAGGACTGTATACGAACAAATAAGTAGTAACTTTGTACTTAGATTTACTATAAGTTTCATTTCTATGACGAACTCCGTGGCCTAACGGTTATCACGCCAGACTGCCACACCGGAGGTCCGGCCCGGAGGTCAAGATGGAAAATGATCTTTTTCAGATTGGCCTGGGTCTTGGATGTTTATCTATATATAAACATATCACAATAATACAAATCATATAAATGCGAAAATTTGGATGTGAGTTTGTGAGGATATTTGTATCTCAATTTACGCAAAAATCTACTGGATGGATTTCGATGAAATTTGGTACCAAATCGGGTAGAAAAATACTGGGAATAGTACATACTTTTTATAACGAAATTCCCAACAAAGTCACGGGCGCATGTTAGTTTCTGATAAACTAAGTATAAACCTTATTGCTTACTTATACAAAAAAAGCATAGTAGGTACTAGCTGGCGCCCGCGGCGTCGCTCGCGTTAATCCTTTCTTAGAGGATGCCTACGTCATAACATCTACCTGCATGCCAAATTTCAGCCCGATCCGTCCAGTGGTTTGGGCTGTGCGTTGATAGATCACTATGTCAGTCAGTCATCTTTGAGTTATAATAGATTATATATTTGAGGGTATCAATGGGAATTAAATATTAATATTTATTCTTGACCCATCGGATCCCTCAGTAGCGGACATGGGATCCGGTGCGAATATAAAATAAAACGGATATTTAATATTATATCAGGAGTTCGGTTGGACCCGATGGAAGTAACTGATAGTAGCATTTGTCCCCACAGTTTTTTTTTTTTTTATAACATAGGGCGGCAAACGAGCAAGCGGGTCACCTGATGGTAAGTAATCACCGCTGCCCATGGACAACCACAACACCAGGGGCATCGCAGGAGTGTTGCCGGCCTTTTAAAAAGACGTAGGCTCGTTTTTTGAAGGTTTTTAATCACATAGGGCGGCAAACGAGCAAGCGAGCCATGGACAACTGCAACACCAGGGGTATTACAAGAGTGTTGCCGGCCTGGGTTATTTTACATAATAATAATAATAATTCTTTATTTGCCAACACACAACAACAGGAGTACCCACAACAATACAGGTTTTGCAATACAAGTAGGTTTATTCTTAGTATTAGATAAAAATCTGTTTCTCAAATGATGGGCAGCTGGCAGGATATTAAAAACGGGAGCTATTTCAATGTAACCGTATAATAATAAGTAACTACAGGCTTACGAGTATGTTGACATCAGACAAGATAATATCTAGGTTCACTTTCGCTCAACTAGAAAAATCTGTATTTAGGCTAAGTATGTAATGTATTACAACCGCAAAATATCCACTGCTGGATAAAGGTCTCCCCCAAGATTTGTTGATGTAATGTATGTTGTTTTTGATACAAATATCTGAACTGTCCCCCTACGGTGGACATTGCCACTATTTGCTGGGGACAAACGATGAGGTACAACGAGAATAGGCGGCCCGATCCTAACTTGATTTTTATTAAAACTTATTTTAAGTGAATTCTTGAAAAATTTAGAAAAGAGCGAATTTTTGCGAATATAAATTACTTTTTAAATTCTATGCATACTAATACGTCAGTCGGCTATGTTTATTTATAAAAGTCTTTTTGAAAAAATAGACATAGTTTTATTAACTTTAATAGCCTGTGGTTCGTTCGATTAAAATTTAAGGAAAAACAAAATTCTCGTCTCATTCTGAGATCTTTATTATTGCATGACTTAATGTTGAAAGTATATATAATTTTATGTCCAGGATTTATTTATATATTCGTCCACATATAGATAGTTCTTTAATTATAGGACACATGTTGTAAGCGACGTCCTTGGAGAAAATGTAGCATTGGAGTTTATTGCGCCGCCTCTTCTCCACTTGCGCTTTGGAGGCGCCTCACCTTAGCTTTAAATAATTTTCTGACGTCAAGTAACTAAGTAGGTACCTAGATGATGATTTAAATGTGCTATTTTTAAGCCTATTTAAATAAAACAACATTTGATTTCATTTCAACGATACCTTAATTATGGAAATCCACCCAGTTGTATATTAGGTTATAAATATTACATGCACAAGATACGCGCGAAAATTGACGACCTCCGTCCGGACTGCCACACGGGAGGTCCCGGGTTCGATCCCCGGTCGGGTCAAGATGGAAAATGATCTTTTTCAGATTGGCCCGGGTCTTGGATGTTTATCTATATATGTATTTGTCATAAAATATAGTATCGTTGAGTTAGTATCCCATAACACAAGTCTCGAACTTACTTTGGGGCTAACTCAATCTGTGTGATTTGTCCATATATATTTAAAAAAAAAAAAAAAATCATAACCCTTCCTTTACAGTCAGGTAAAAAGATCAATTACGCAGTAACATAGATTAATTTTCATTACACATCGGTCTTAATAAGTTTTACTTACGCGCAAATTCCTTGGATCACGCTGTTTTAGTTTGCTCTTTTGCCACTTTCACAATATTAACACTAAGTACAGTCAAATCACATCTTCCAACCCAAATTCAATGCATTTTGGCCTCTATTATAGCCACATAGAGCTCTATATCACTTGACTTGCACACTGTACTATCGAATCACTGGGCATATAAGTAAAATATATTGGAATTTCGAATTTATTAATATGACACATGAATCAGAATTTGGCGCCTAGCTTCTAAGAATTTAACGTGCGTAATTTAAATTAATTCCGAGTACAATTTTTGAGTATTCAAATTTAACACACTTATTTTCAAGGACTTAAAGTTGATAATTGAATGGATATTGATTTTTTTTTTAATAGTCACAAAGACACGTGCAGCTTATCTGTATGAATAAACTTGATTAGCTGTTTGTATGAATGTTTGACGTTAGTGGAATGTAGCTTGGTTTGCATTATTTACTACTAGCTTTTGCCCGCGGCTTCGCCTGCGTGAATTTCCCACGGGAACAGTGCTTTTTCCCGGGATGAAAGGTATCCTATGTCCTTCTCCGTACTTCTATGTGTATGCAAATTTTTCAGGAAGATTGGTTCAGTAGATAAAGCGTGAAGAGGTAATAAACAAATAAACAAACAAACTTTTAGAAACCCGAGCGTAAGCCCATCTATCGTCAAAATCAAAAATTCTTTAATTTCAGGAAGATTGGTTCATTAGATAAAGCGTGAAGAGGTAACAAACAAACAAACTTACTTTCACATTTATAATTAGTTAGGATTAGGACTAGCTTTTGCCCGCGGCTTCGCCCGCGTGAATTTCCCACGGGAACAGCGCTTTTTCCCGGGATGAAAGGTACCCTATGTCCTTTTCCATACTTCTAACTATGTGTATGCAAAATTTCAGGAAGATTGGTTCAGTAGATAAAGCGTGAAGAGGTAACAAACAAACAAACAAACTCACTTTCGCATTTATAATATTAGATAGCATTATCTCTATTTTGTGCAAACAGAGATGGGTTTACGCCGCCGGGAAGAAACCGTTTCTGCTTGTTTATTCCCGGGCGTAAGAAAATCTATCGTCAAAATCAAAAATTCTTTATTGAAACTTGGCCTTCAAAGAGGGATCTTTTTCACATCAAAAACTAATTATTTAATCATAATATATTATGTCTCAAAGCTACAAACTACTAGCATTTCGGAACGACCACTGCTGAGAAGAAATGCCGAAAGAAACTCGTGAAACAGTCTTGGTCGCCTAACATGCTAGAGGGGCTGTTTATTATCTTTATACATACACTAGATTGTGTACAGTCAAAATAAAATAAAATATAAGGAACAAATATGATATAACTAGCTGGCGCCCGCGGCTTCGCTCGCGTTAATCCTTTCTTAGCGGATGCCTACGTCATAACATCTACTTGCATGCCAAATTTCAGCCCGATCCGTCCAATGGTTTGGGCATGTCAGTCAGTCAGTCGACCTTTGAGTTATATATATATATAAAACATGTTATGTTTGCGATCGAATATAATGAACCATAATGTATTGATGGTTTTACGTCGGGCATAAACTCATCTGTGAGTGCAAATAATAATTAAATGATTATTTTGAGTTTTGAACCAACAAATATCTTTCAAATATAAATTTGTTCTATTAGAGCTTGCTCCATTAGGAATTTCAGATTTAAAGAAATCTATTTTGCCCGTGACTTCATCCCGTTATTTATGACTGGATTTCAATCATATTTGGAGGAAATATTGTGCGATGGATTCCCAATGGGTGGTTTGTTTGTTTATATAAACACTTTATTTCATATACACATAAGACATATACAAAAGATAGTGAAACAAAAAGAGAGGCGTACAATGGCGGACTTATCCCTGAAAGGGATTTCTTCCAATCAACCAAGTATTTGAAAGGAATATAAAAAAGGTTGTTGTAAAAAAGGGGGGTAAAGGGAAAGTTTGTATAGCGTTACGGTGAGGAAACTCCGTCAGCGAGGTCTCATGTCCAATTTCATCTGTAATATAATAAGAGAGTAAAAATATTTTGTCTGTACATTTAGTATTTTTGACTGAAATGGATAGAGGTTAGAGGGACACTTAAAAAGAATAATAGAAAGCAAAAAAAAAATATTTTTGAATTTTTTGACTGTCTGTCTGTATGTCTGTCTGTCTGTCTGTCTGTCTGTATGTATGTACGCGTTTCACGCAAAAACTACTGTACGGATTTGAATGAAACTTTTTTGTTGTATAGCTATTAAGCCTGGGCAACATATAGGCTATAATTCATTTTGAAAACTGGAACACCTGATGAAGAACCAAAACAGAACAATTAAAATATAAGCAATATGGAAATGGTGCCTTAACAAAAGTCGTTCAACCTGATGAGCATTTTCTGCTGACGTATTTAAAAATTGAAGATCTGGAACATCTGATGAAAAGCTCCAAGAGACCAGCTACACTATAATCTATATGGAAATGGCGCCTTAGCAAAACTTGATTAATCTGAGGAGCATTTTCTGTAGACGTATAAAAATCGAAGATCCAAAACATATGAAACAGTTTGGAACACAAAAAGATTTGTCATCTAAGCGAAACTCACGCGGGCGAAGCCGCAGGCAACAGCTAGTATACTTATAATGTGATATCATCATCATCATCAAATTTAAGAGCTAGGCTCTTGTCGGTGGAGTTCCTTCCATTTTACTCTTTTTATTGCCAACTGTTTCACTTCTTGATACGACACGACGCTAACCTTTCCCTTTATTTGTCTTATGTAACTCTGTCTTGGTCTTCCTGGGCCCCTTCTTCCATTTACCTTTCCTTCTATGATGTTTCGTACGAAGTCATTAGTGACCCAACATTTTCCCTCTTCTACTTTCAATAGTTTTGATAATGTTTCTTTTTTCTCCTATTCTATTTAGAACCTCCTCGTTCGTTATTCTTTCTGTCCAGCTAATCCTTTCCAATCTACGCCAACACCACATCTCGAATGCTTCCAACTTCTTCCTTTCTTTTTTCGTGAGTGTCCATGTCCATGTCTCGCATCCGTACAAAGCTATACTCCATATGTATACCTTAACGAGCCGCTTTCGTCCAGACTTTGCTATTTGGCTATTTAACCGTCAAAAGATGTTTCTTTTGATGAAAAACCTTTTTAAATGCTCATAAATTTTAAACTCTGGTTCATCTTGTTTACAACCGTCTAATAGATGGCGCCCCATTATCGATATAAATCAGTGTATTCGTGATTTGTTTGTGTCATTCTTTCAGTAGCATCACTTTATTGCACTCCTCAATCTCTGAGACAAATTTTATTGTGGATGTAGCTTCAAATCTTGCGCATAATAGCTGTCCATATTTCTGTCTGCACATCTGCTTTTCAGGGTTATTCGTTTTGTGGGTTCCGTAGAGTTAAAGTGTGTGTCATATATACAGGGTTATCTATACATATAATAAAACAGTAAAAATATTTTGTCTGTACATTTAGTATTTTTGACTGAAATGGTTAGAGGAACACTTAAAAAGAATAATAGAAAGCAAAAAAAAATTTTTGGAATTTCTTGTCTGTCTGTCTGTCTTTCTGTCTGTCTGTCTGTCTGTCTGTCTGTATGTATGTACGCGTTTCACGCAAAAACTACTGGACGGATTTGAATGAAACTTTTTTTGTTGTATAGCTATTAAGTCTGGGCAACATATAGGCTATAATTGATTTTGAAAACTGGAACACCTGATGAAGAACCTTAACAGAACAGCTAAACTATAAGAAATATGGAAATGGTGCCTTAGCAAAAGTTGTTCAACCTGATGAGCATTTTCTGCTGAAGTATAAAAATTTAAGATTTTGGAACATCTGATGAAGAACTCCAAGAGACTAGCTACTCTATAAAATAAATGGAAATAGCGCCATAGCAAAAGTCGTTCAACCTGATGAGCATTTTCTGTTGACGTATAAAAAACGAAGATCAGGATCATCTGATGAAGAACTCCAAGAGACCAGCTACACTATTACATATATGGAAATGGCGCCTTAGCAAAAGTCGTTCAACCTGATGAGCATTTTCTACTGATGTTATAAATATTGAAGATTTGGAACATCTGTTCCCATTCATCAACATATATTCCCGCGGGACACGGAATAACCAAATGGCTGCAATGTTGAGTGAGTTTAGGTTAGGTACTACAGTTTGGAACAAAGATTTTTCATATAAGTTCACGCGGGCGAAGCCGCGGGCAACAGCTAGTTTGTAATAAACGAAAAACCTTCCTAGGGGTGAAAGTACTCATAAATATAAACATCTTTTTGTATGGGACCGACTCTGAAATCCCAAAAAATAAATCAGCTGTTCCATACATTTTAGGCAAGTAGGTATTGCAAAATGTATGGAACAGCTGATTTTTTTTTTTGAGATTTCAGATTTATTACAAATAACCCTGTATATAATACAAAGGTGACTGACTGACTGACATGGTGATTTATCAACACACAGCCCAAACCACTGGACGTATCGAGCTGAAATTTGGTATGCAGGTAGATGTTATGACGTAGGAATCCGCTAAGAAAGGATTAACGCGAGCGAAGCCGCGGCCAAAAGGTAGTTCAATATATTTTGCTTCCCTCAGCGGTGTTCCCGAATAGGTTCGACATTGGGGTCTTCAAGAAAAGAGCCTATCGCTTTCTCAAAGAGTCGGCAACGCATCAGTGACCTTTTTAGGGTCGTTGGTGTCTATGGACTGCGGTGATTGCTTACCATCAGGCAACACGCATGCTCGTTTGCCTACTAATCTATAAAAAAAACTTCTAGCTTCATGGTGGGTTAGAGAATGGAATTGGATTTAATTAAGTACATTCAGTGTTTGCTTTGCGGAGAGTGAATATTATATTTGGCCCCATACATACACACTCGACCAAAATACATTTCGATAACATAGGTGTGTCATGTACCTTAGAACATTATTACTGCATACACACAAGCTAATTATTAAAAAATAAAAGATAACGACTGACAGCTCACATAGCCTATGTCACTCGGAGGAATGCAAGGAATCTCAAAATATCTCTCACGTCAAAAACTGTTAAAACTGGAATAAAGAAACTTACATATATACATACATGAACCCTGAAATATATCACTCCTTTTTCGGTCAGTCGTGTAAAAAGGACCAATTCAAAAAGGGCTTTTGGGCAATTCACACCGCGGTTCGAAACTCTTGTGGTACGAAACGACTAAAAACCCTTCAAAACTACTACGCGTTCTAGAGCTTAAAGGAAGTCTAACAGAAAAATAACAGTTTAAATTTAAAAAAATAATAGACCCTAAAACCATTTCAAAGTCCAATTTTTCCCGGTAAGCATACAGAACATGTTGAGTGATGTTCTAGACTGTGAATACATTTAAATGTTTTGGTTTTTTTTATGCGACGGCGGCTGATTTTCATATGTAGAGGTTATTTCGCTTATTTTTCCTTTAGACTGAATTTAAATTGGTTTATTTGGTGCGGTAGGACGAGTTTTTATCCCGAAATTTCAACAGATGTGGAGCCCTGGGGCGCTGATAGTCCCAATCCCAAATAAATAATCCCAACAAATTAAGAAATGCGAAAGTGAGTTATATATTTCTTTGTTACCTCTTCACGTTTTACCTACTGAACCAATCTTCCTGAAAATTCGTATACACATAGTTAGGTGTACTGAGTATCATTTGCCTTTCTTCTCCATAGCGGCCCTCCCGTGCTTTTAATGTCATCTTCCCATCTTTTTATTTGCCTTCCTCTCCTTCTTTGCCATCACGGGGCCACCATTCTGTGACTATTTTAGTCCACTTATTTTTGCTTTCTCTCATCTGTCCAGCGCCACTTGAGTTGTTTAATTTACTCTATTACTAGTAATATACCACCACCACCTCTATTACCGCAGAGATATGAAGCGGTGGTGGCCGAGTGGTAGGGCGCCCGCCTGTGGATACAAAATCCCAGGTTCGAATCCTGCCCGGACTACATGAGTTTGTATACCAATCTGACATGTTTGTTTTCATCGACCACCACTTGCTTCCGGTGAAGGAAAACATCGTGAGGAAACCTGCACTCTGGTTGACGATTATCAGCTAGTGTGTGAAATGGAGAAGGCAATGGCAAACCACTCCATTAGAATTGCCAAGAGAGTCGTTGTGTGTGTTTCATTCCATATAATGACCACGGCCCTCAGTCATGAGGAAATACGACTATAGAGAGAGTAATATAAATCTATTATTTAGTAGGTATTATAAAGGGAATATCATACCGGAATGGGACAGACAGGATATGCTAAGGACGCAAAATGTATGTTTTGTTATTGAGTTTTGGTCCTGCGCAATATCTAATAAGAATCAGTCGTCAACATGTCAATTTGGTTCTATAGAGTAATTGAACAACAAAGTTGCCTCATACTATAGCTGTGAGAATTGTATATCCCTGATTTTTCATAGATATTAGTCCTTACTAATATTATAAATGCGAAAGTGAGTTTGTTTGTTAGTTACCTCTTCACGCTTTATCTACTGAACCAATCTTCCTGAAATGCATATACATTGTTAGAAATACAGAGAAGGACATAGGGTACCTTTCATCCCGGGAAAATGAACAGTTCCTGTGTGAAATTCACGCGGGCGAAGCCACGGGCAAAAGCTAGTCTATACATGTAATAAAATTGTAGGGTTGTATTTCACTGAAATGAAGTTTTTGTTAAAGTTAGTATCATATTTTGCCTAACTGGTATAGCCGCTACGGAATGTCTAAGTACGAGACGTCTATGTACGTTAGTTCTAAAGTTTGCGAGTGCAGTCATTGTTAGTGTTACTGTAAGACGGTGCAACCCAACCTAAGTGGCCTACACAGGGAAGATTTAAAAATTACGGACCCTAGCTAATTATTAAAAAATAAAAAACACGACTTACAACTCACATAGCCTACGTCACTCGGAAGAATGCAAGGAATCTAACAATACATCTCACATCAAAATCTGTTAAGCCGTTCAGGACTTATGGTGGAATAAAGAAACATACATACATACATACATGAACCCTGAAAACATAACACTCCTTTTTTGGTCAGTCATGTTAAAAGGAAGGTATGAAAGTTTTTATAAAGCAACATTGTCTTTCTGTCTGTATGTATGTACGGTTATTAGGTACGTTAAAACGACTGAACGAAATTTGATGCTGCTATTACAGTTACATTACTGAAGGTATAATTTTACTGGAGCAGGTTTTTTCATGGGAGTAAAATTCCACGCGGATGAAGTCGTGTTCAATAACTAGCTTAGGAATATAATCGCTACCAATCGCTACTAAATTAGAATATCTAATTAGCTTTGATGTAGAACAAACATGCGTCTAGTATTAATATAGGTATAATGTAATGTGGTTATTTATTATTAGATCATAATCCTAGATCAAAAAGGGGGGGAAGGTCGTTAGTAAGTTTATGTAGGTACCTACCTATCTATCTGTGTGTCTACCTGTGATTAGGGGTTTTCAAGGCAAGACTGAATAGGCATATTTGAGTTTGCGTGTACCACCCTAGACCACATCTTTGCTTCCCATCAGGCGAGATTGAGGTCAAACGCACTAAAATCTATACATATAATAAGACAGTAAAAATATTTTGTCTGTACATTTTGTATTTTTGACTGAAATGGATAGAGGGACACTTAAAAAGAACAATAGAAAGCATAATTTTTTTTTTCAATTTTTTTGTCTGTCTGTCTTGATCACGCTAATCTCCGAAAGTACTGAACCGATTTGAATGAACTTTTTTTGTTGTATAGCTATTAAGCCTGGGCAACATTTAGGCTATAATTTATTTTGAAAACTGGAACACCTGATGAAGAACCTTAACAGAACAGCTAAACTATAAGAAATATGGAAATGGCGCCTTATTAAAAGTCGTTCAATCTGATGAGCATTTTCTGCTGACGTGTAAAAGTTGAAGATCTGGAACATCTGATGAAAAGCTCCAAGAGAGATTTTTCATCTAAGCGAAACTCACACGGGCGAAGCCGCGGGCGACAGCTAGTCTCTAATAAAAAAAAATATAATTTTGTGTAAAATAAAGATTTTCCCCCGAACTTGTTGAAAAAAAAAAAACTCCAAAAAAATCTCCAGTCGTTCTGGAATCTAATCTGTAAAACATCGTGTTTCATTCACCAGGTTTACTCAAACGACCATTAGTTTAATACATTTGCTGTTCACAAATTAGTAACAATAAGAATGATAATATGGCGCCTAGCTGTGACATATTTGAGCTTGTTGATACTCTGCTGGGGGTAATCATGAAAATTGGTTGTTAGTTCATCTTACAGTTTCGGTAAAACAATAATTTAATTCATTTATTACCAGCTTTTGCCCGCGGTTTCGCTCGCATGAATTTCCCAAGGGAACAGTGCTTTTTCCCGGGATAAAAGGTACTCATGTCGTTCTCAGCACTTCTAACTATGTGTATGCAAAATTTCAGGAATATTGGTTCAGTAGATAAAGCGTGAAGAGGTAACAAATAAACAAACTCACTTTCGCTTCACAAGTTAGAATTAGTTAGGATATTGGTACATATAATATTGGTATTTTTTTTATTTATTTTTTATTTAAGATGGGTTTGCTCTTGACCATTATCTTTCCCGAGGACAGAGATGAGGTCTACGATGTAGCGAGCTTACTCAGAAGCAGCCTATTCACTCTGGTTTTGAAGAGAGTCAGGTTGTATGTGCTCGGGAACACAGACGTAGGGAGTTCCATTGCTTCGCTGTGAGCATCAAGAATGATGACGTAAGCGCTTGGTGCGTGCGGGGGGTTAGTAGTTTATACTATTAGTGATTCAAGCGATAATGCACTGGACGCCAAATATAAATAGTTACATACTCGTAGGTACTCTCTCTCTCTCTCATCTAAGCGTTTTCCCGGTTGCATCCTCAGCGTACGCGTCGGAGCCCAGGGTCCGCTTTCCTACTTCTTCTTCTCCACTTCGCACGGTCTTCGGCATCCTTAGTTGTGAGACCATTGGCACGCATATCCTCCTTGACGACATCCAGCCAGCTCTTCTTTAGTTTTTCCCTTCTGCCGGTACCTGACGCTGGCAGCAGTTACATACTCGTCCCAATGTACTTAGCGGAAAATCGATGTGCATGGCTGAGTTTTGACTTGTATTCCTCTTAGTTCACACTAAAACTAAGCAATGTAAACAACGCAACGTTGACACACGATTCAAGTCTTACGGATATGTATCTAACTAATTTGATCGTGATAATTATTGCCTTATAAATGTAATTGGTTCTTAGAATCCATCTTCGTATGTGGTAAAAGTGTATTGTAATAATGATACACGTGAATATCTTACACGTGCAGAAAATTGAATAGTGTCAGGGCGATGGCGTTAACTGTACTCCGCCAAAATACGGGTCGTTGGTCGTTTCATACCACAAGCGATTCGAACCGCGGTCTGAACCACCCAAGAACCCTTTTTATGGTTCATTTGCACCGCAGTGGTTAGAGCTGTGTGAATGGCCCAATGTATCCAGTAAGGTAGGTACTATGGGCCATTCACACTGCTTGTTTACCGAGCCTAGGTTCATAGTCTAAAGCCAGCTTTACATTCTGAGAAGTGACAAGTGCAACTAATAAATGACAACTGTAAGCCCGGTTTACATTTTGAAAAGTAACAAAATTGTTTTATCTTGAGCTCCTACATGCTTTGGAAGGAATGATAAGCCGTTGGTCCCGGCAGTATTCGCAGTAGTTAAACCCACCAATTCAAATTGAGCCAGCGTGGTGGGTCATGACCCAATCTCCTTATCCATCCATAATGTTAAGTACCCTAGCAGTGGGAACATTAAAATAGCTGATAGCCTTACTGTAGCACGTGCGGGACAGTAGAGGATGTACCTACACCATTTGCTGGTGGAGTGTGAACGCAATCAACACGAGAGACAGTTACTGATGAACAGCTTAAATGTGAATAAGTTTGATGTAGGCGGTATTACTTGTACTATTATGTATTTTGTGGCGGTATACAATGTACCTATAACTTAAGTGGCAGTGGGCGGGGCACATAGCTCGCAGAACAGATAGCCGTTGGGGCAGAAAAGTTCTCGAGTGGCGACCACGAACCGGAAAACGTAGTGTTGGCAGGCCTCCCACTCGGTGGACCGACGACCTGGTGAAGGTCGCGGGTTGCGCATGGATGCGAGCAGCTTTTTTTTATCATTTTTTAAGGCTTTTGTTTTATATCCTTTCCTAACCTATATTAGCACACGGAGACAGTTACTGTTGCGCAGCCGTTGCCAGACAAAGTTTAACCGCTGTGTCCGAAAATGGTTGCGCCAGCAAACATTGTATCTTCTTCTTCTTCTCTCAGCCGAAAGACGTCCACTGCTGGACAAAGGCCTCCCCCAAGGATTTCCACAACGACCGGTCCTGCGCTGCCCGCATCCATGCGCAACCCGCGACCTTCACCAGGTCGTCGGTCCACCGAGTGGGAGGCCTGCCAACACTACGTTTTCATATTTCAAATACGAAATACGATCATCGTAAAATAAGTAAATGAAAATTGGAAATTACTCTAGGCTAGCTCGAGCTGTGTGATTTGTCTGTATTTTTGAAAAAAGTCCAAAGAATCATTACATTCCCTTATCCCGGTATCCAAGATATGCAGGCAAATGTAACAACACAAACAAAGTAAAACCAAGTAAAAGTGTAAAACAAGTATAAATATTTACCCACTCTGGGATTTGAACCCAAGAACTCCAGATGGCAGACGGGCGTGGTATTACTAACGCTGGTGTCAGATTTTATTCAAGTCACCTAAAGGCTCTTGACATGACTTTTGCGACTCCCGCCATCTAGTGGCAGTAGCCGTATACACACTAGTAAACTAACTAGTCAACCAATGTGCGCAGGTTTCCTCACGATGTTTTCGTTCACCGGAAGCAGGTGGTGGTATATGAGAAGACTACCATACATGAGTCAGATTGGTCTACAAACTCATGCGACACAGGTCGGATTTAAACCCGGGTCCTATCCGACTTCAATCGGGTGTCATTACCACTTAGCCACCACCGCTTCAGATATGACGGACCGACCAGTGACTACAGGAAACCCCAACGGATGCCTAAAGACCACGTGGGCACATTCCCCCTTTTATCTCTAAACTGCGTCACGTAGCGAAGATTATCATATCACTAGGAACAGACACACCCACTCTTAAGCGATAGTGAGGGGCTCTCGATTAAGCCGTTGTCATATCGATAGTGTTGTTATCAGTCTGTCATTATTAGGGAAGTCGAATGGCCGCTGTTAGATAGCGTTACTGTGGTTATCCCGCTATCTATAAACTACTAGCTTTTACCCGCGGCTTTGCCCGTGTGAATTTCCCACGGGAACAGTGAACCAGAACAGTAAAAGGTACCTTATGATCTCTCAGTACTTCTAACTATGTGTATGCAAAATTTCAGGAAGATTGGTTCAGTAGATGAAGTGTGCGAAACAAATAAACAAACAAACTCACTTTCGCATTTATAATACTAGTTAGGATATACCATTCCACTACATACTCTATATCGAGTTATCTTAAGACCGTTTGTCTCAAAATATCGCATTTAGCGATTTCAAAATTTATGTGGTTATAACCCTTTGACCTAGAATTATGAAATTTGGCAATGAGCAATCTCTTACAGTACTTGTATAGAAATACGTCTAAAAACTGTATGTTATTTAGACTAGGTTGAAAGATAGATTTGACTTTGCCCTTAGGTGCCCAAGAACTTTTTTGTACGGAACCCTCAGTGTGCAATTCTATGATAGCTCTGCCTGAGTCACAGACCTACCTAACTAATATTATAAATGCGAAAGTGTGTTTGTTTATTTATTTCTTTGTTTGTTTGTTACCTCTTCACGCTTTATCTACTGAATTAATCTTCCTGAAATTTCACGACAAAGTTAAAAGTACTGAGAAGGCTATAGGGTACCGTTCATCCTAGGAAAAACACTGTTCCCGTGGAAAATTAGATTAGATACCAGCTTTTTTAATTAATTAAAAAAGCTGGTATCTAATAAAGTAAACAAATAGCGTAGAAAAAAATGGGAATAAATAGTATTAGCATGACCTCTGACGTTTCATTTAAATTTGACCCCTTCTATCCAATTCTTACTTGGCCGGTTTTATTTTTTCTTAAATCGTGATATGTATAACTAGCTTTTGCCAAGGCTTCGCCCGCGTGTATTTGCCACGGGAACAGTGCTTTTTCCCGGGATGAAAGGTACCCTATGTCCTTCTCAGTACTTCTAACTATTTGTACGCGAAATTTCAGGAAGATTGGTTCAGTAGATAAAGCGTGAAGAGGTAACAAACAAACAAATAAACAAACTCACTTTGCATTTTTATATTAGTTAGTATAGGATACAAAGACAAAAAAATCTATGTAACTAAACAAGCATTCTTCAATTCAGGGAAAAATATTCTCTGTTAAATAAAATCAAATAATTTATTGGGTATTTTGGCTATGAAGCAATACGGTAATATCATAGATAGGTATCAAAATTATCTACTTAGTTGTTTGGTATGAATTCCCGTGAAATCAAGGAAAGATTGTCACTAGCAATGGAATTTTGCTGGGTATTTTCGGTTTATCGTATATTTTTAGAAGTGCTTTTATCATTAGACTATCTGCGCCTCGGGGATTCGCTGTCATGGTAATTTCGGGAATCTGGATAACGTTACCCTTCTCCATGTGTATCATGTACAGAAATATTTTTTTCATTACTCATACTCTGAAAGTAAGTCTGAAGTTGCCTGAGGAGCGTGGAGAAAGTAATACTTTTCAGCCCTAGGGAGAATCGTTTTCAACTGACAGCTGTCAAATTATTTAAAAAAAAACTAGTTCTATTTTCCCATTTTCTATTAATCCATATTCCAACTTCCTATACAGCCATTCAACATATTATGTAAAATTGAAATAACATGAAGTTAAAGAATATATTTTTTTATAATTTTTTATAATATAGATTTTTTTATCATTTTTTCAATGATGGAACCAAATGAAAAGAATCTAATAGCTAAATATTTGGTCGGCCACAGAAAAAAAAATATGCTGGAAGCTAAAGCCGTAATCCGATAATTTTTATTTTCAAGTTTAGAGTTTTGTTAATGCTTCCGTATAATTCACTCATCATTTCTTTAGCTAATTCATGTTTTTATTTTTACTTTCCTTGTCTCTCTCTCTCTCAGCCGAAAGACGTCCACTGCTGGACAAAGGCCTCCCCCAAGGATTTCCATAACGACTTTCCTTGTATTCGTAATGAAAAGCACAGTGTTTACCTCGGGTGAAAGACTTTTTTAAGTCCCTCGAACTATTGGCGCCCTTGCTACGCTCGAGCGCCAAACCCCGTCTCGGGACTTAAAAAAGGTACTTTCACCCACTCGTTAACAATGTACTATTCTAAATCCGTGTCTTATATAACGAAAAATAAAATAGAGTTAGGTAAATTTACTACTTGTGTTTTAAAGGTTTGTAAAGAATGGAGTAGGTTATGTGCCTCTACAAATTAGAGATATTGTTGGTGTCTGTTTTTAATTTCAGATGAGTTTCAAAGACACACACGTTACAATTATACACTAAGGAGAAATACAAATACCACATTATGACAAAAAAATAAATAACAACATAAAAATAAAATATGTGTGCCGCAGCGATAGCAATGGGTTTAGGCTCAGCAATATGTTTGCTCACGGAACATAGAGTCAAAGTCATCAATAATGTCAAAGTAGTTTCAAATCATCTGACATGACTTAACAATCACCGCCATCTAGCGGTAACCACAGCTAGTGAAATACCTAATTAAATATTGGACTCGGTTTCGTTCGTCACGATGATTTACAGTGGAATTTCCAAAATTCTTTTCTCACGCTAAGCAATTTTTCACTAACGCTAAGTATATAAAGAACCTGTCTATAGTATTTTTAAGTTTCTACGTTCAACGGGATCGTCTTTTTTTATAGAGATTTGAGTGCGTTTGACCTCAATCTTGCCTGATGGGAAGCATAGATGAGGTCTAGGGTAGTACACGCAAACTCAAAATATGCCTATTCGCTTTTGCCTTGAAAACCCCTCAGCGTTGATATCAGTCAGTCAGTCATCATCCAACTTTATATAGAATCAATGACCCCTCAAGAATATGACGTGGTTGCTGCAAAAAATATATTTTAGTAGTGAATGTCACATCGTTTAATTTTTCATCTACATCGAAGCGGGTATCGAACCCGGACAAGGATTTTATCAATATGCTTCAGAGGTTGCCAAATAGTTTTAAATTATGTCATGAGATTTCGCTTCCGTGGAGAATACGGAAAACATGACCTATGTAAAACATAGGTTATGTTTGCCGAATTCTCTACCAGTAATGTACAAAATTTCATCAAAATCAGCTCAGCCCTTTTGGAGTTATTGAATCTCAAACAAACGCTACTATCATCGCATTTGGGACGACCTTCGTGTCATAATGGGTCCCGGTCGGGTCAAGCTAGAAAATGATTTTTTCTATATTGACCTGGGTCTCAGATGTTTACCTATTTATGTAATTGTTATAAAATATAGTATCGTTAGTATCCCTTAACACAAGTCTCGAACTTACTTTGGGGCTAGCTCAATCTGTGTGAATTTTCCGTATACATTTATTTATTTATTAGAAGGAAAAGAACTCGTAATAAAAACGAGCAATCTTTTAATCAACCTCGTCATCGACAGGTCGCGTGATACCTTATCACACTGGCAATAATTAATTATAATGAGTGTAATGGTTGCGATAATTATAATTAACATGGGCACACTTCGACTAGTGCAAAGATTTAGCCATTTGTATTTAGTCTACTAGCGCTTCGGGGCTTCGCGTCCGTGGAAATTTTGGGAAAGTACCACGTAGGTACTAAATTTTGGGAAGAAATTACCAGTACCAAGTATGAGTAAAAAACATACTCACGTGACTTCTAAACTCTCGAATTTATATATGGGGCGAAAAAGCAGTAATTTATTAATAAAAATAATTATTGGAATAAAAATACGAGTACACACACAAAATAAAAAATACGAGTCACATATCGAGAAGTAGGTACCTACCTACCTATAGAAACATTGAATTTTGTTTCCAGGGAGTAAAGATATAGACAAAAGCTTCTTTTTATGGAAGGCAGCTCAAACCACAATAACACATCCACTTTGTTTGATAACACGCATATTGTGAGAGTATAACTTTATTCACGTTACTCTAACCATTACTTACTTGCATATACTCTAATCACCTTACAACTTCGATGAAATCAGCGCACAAATAATAATTTTTCACTCAAAATAAATCGATATCGAAAATCGCCTTCGCACACGCGCAATCTGCAAATAAAATAACAGCACTAAATTGTCAGTAATGTTGTAAAGTCGCATTATTAGCTGCAAAACTGATAAAGTACATACCTCAGCAAACGCCGCAAGAAACGAAGGCATTCCTCAGTCTAC
This sequence comes from Ephestia elutella, assembly GCA_018467065.1. Lineage (NCBI taxonomy): Eukaryota > Metazoa > Arthropoda > Insecta > Lepidoptera > Pyralidae > Ephestia > Ephestia elutella. The sequence goes on along the minus strand of CM031594.1, from coordinate 11,013,596 downwards.
ACTCGCGTATTATACACGTCTCGGTGACGATAAATTTCATTTTATCGATAACTGTTTCGCATCACTAGTACGCGCTCGATTTCGATTGGCATTGTAAATGTTGTGATTTTGCCACGTGTACGGCAGAAAAAAGTTGTCTGTTTAAAAAAAATGATACATGACTTTAGAATACAGTATTTTATGTATTTTGCTATAAAGTAAAGACAGTGATTGTGTGTATTACGGTGATAGCGGTTAGGTAAGTTACTTTTTGATTTTACATCCTTATGTCAAGCAATGAACCTCATTCCTTCGCTCACTACTGGCGAGCGATGACTGTCAGATGATACAATACTGTCATATGAATTTGACAACTAATGACAGTGTTTTGTCTATTTTGTTTTTTTTTTTGGTATTTTCGCATGTTTTCTCATAAAAACACCTCCCTAAAAAATGTCTTCCAAAAAATTTCGGAATTCCGCAGGTTTTAGAAATTTTTCCATTCGTGAAAATTTCCAAGAAAGTTTCCGCTTGTTCTTTGAAACACATGACTATGTACGCTTCCTATTTTTGCTCCTCCATACAAATATCCCGTACGCGTCCTTTTTTTTTGCTTGTCCGGTAAAATTATGAAACGATTATTCGGATTTGTTATTAAAATGTGTGTTATACGTAGCATATTTCTGAAAAAAAAATTAGTACAATTTTGGTATTTTGGATTTTTTTTTTTTTTTGTATTTTTTAGTACTTTGTATTTTGTCAAATTTTAAAACGGTCACACTGCTGACAGATCGCACTCGTCCGTAGCGACAATGAGTTAGCGAATAACCTCATTAAGTTTAATTGTGGGACTAGCTTTTGCCCGCGGCTTCGCTCGCGTTAATCCTTTCTTAGCGGATGCCTACGTCATAACATCTACCTGCATGCCAAATTTCAGCCCGATCCGTCCAGTGGTTTGGGCTGTGCGTTGATAGATCACTATGTCAGTCAGTCAGTCACCTTTGAGTTATATATTATTGTGGGATGATAGCATGCTCTCTATCTAATTTTGCATGTAGGATTAAGTCTAAGAAATAGTTTAATTAAGTTAAAACATTTATTTGTAGGTAATATAAAATTACTTTGAAACAGTCGATATCCTAAAAGTTAGAATTCAAACCGATGATATATGTAGCTATGGAATTTTTTCTTACGGTTCGTTTATTTTTACACGGCTGACCAAAAAAGGAGTGTTATGTTTTCAGGGTTCATGTATGTATGTAAGTTTCTTTATTCCACCATAAGTCCTAAACGGCTGAACAGATTTTGATGTGAGAGGTATTTTTAGATTCCTTGCATTCTGAGTGACATAGGCTATGTGAGTTGTCAGTCGTGTTTTTTTTATTTTTTAATAATAATAATTAGCTTGTTTACGTTAGGTACTTTATACGAATGTTAAATTATTATTTCTTGTTACAAAATAATCATTTAGATGCCACGTGGTTGTAACATGATGTAACTTATTCATTAGTTAACTTATTGATAAAATAGGTACAATTGAGAATTTTATCATTGAGGAACGGAGAAGTTTTTTTATCAGCTGATAAAATTAATCATGGGCGCCTGGGCCTCGATTCTCCCAACTGAAATCATATTCAACTCAATTGTTTTTCAATAGTACGTAGTACTTTATTACATACTAGTCGCGCCTCGGGGCTTCGCTCCCGTGAGAATTTCGGGATAAAAAGTACCCTGTATCCTATTCCCGGTATTTGTCTACCCGTATACCAATTTTCATCAAAATCCTTCCGGTAGATTTTGCTTGATTGAGTAACAAACATCCTCACAAAGTCACAAACTCATATCCAAACTTTCGCATTTATAATACTAGCTTTCGCCCGCGGCGTCGCCCGCGTGAAATTCCCACGGGAACAGTGCTTTTTCCCGGGATGAAAGGTACCCTATGTTCTTCTCCGTACTTCCAGCTATTTGTATGCGAAATTTCAGGAAGATTGGTTCAGTAGATAAAGCGTGAAAAGGTTACAAATAAACAAACTCACTTTCGCATTTATAATATTAGTTAGGATTAGTAGAACTCATAGAATGGGTTATTCCCAAAGTACTCCAAAAATGTCAAACCAGAACAATGTGACGTCATTCACACCGGTTCGGAGCCGTACCGTGTCGATCCGTTGCCGTTGGCGTCACTGCATTCAATTAGCGTCCTTATACCGTTGACATAAAGCTGGGTCCAGGTATGTATGTTTTTTTGTTAGTACCTTACCGTACCTAACTCCGGGCGCTAAAGTTCAAGTCAAAATATTTTATTGAAACTGGCCTTCAAAAGCACTTTTTCACTTTTTCATAATGTAAATATCAAAGCTACAAACTACTAGCATTTCAGAATGACCACTGCTGAGAAGAAATGCCGGCCGAAGTAACGAAATCGACTCGCGATGAATCGGAGGTCGTATCTGTATCGTCCAAACTGCTCCTTTAGACGTATTCCTCATGATCATGACTGAGGATCATTCTATGGTCATTATATGGAATGATACACACACAACGACAATGTTAATGTAGTGGTTTGCTATTGTCGTCTCCATTTTACACACTAGCTGATAATCATCAACCAGAGTGCAGGTTTCCTCACGATATTTTTCCTTCACCGGGAGCAAGTGTGGTCGATGAAAACTACCATTCATGAGTCAGATTGGTATACAAAGTCATGTAGCAAGGGTAAGATTTGACCCTGGGACTATGCAGCCACAGGCGGGCGCTCTACCACTCGGTCACCACCGTGTCTAAACTTCTTGGATCATGTGGGAGGAAAATCAGTAGGCCAAATCGATTTTGGAGAACATTTTGGTAGTTATCAAAATTTTTACGACCTCCATGGTGAAGTGGTCAGCACCGTCCGCCATCTGAAGGTCCTGGATTCAATTTTCTACGCAGGCAAATATTTGTACTTGTTTTCACAGATATTTGTCTGCGGTGCTGTATATGTGTCCATCGGACCCACGACACAAGTAGTACTAAGTGTGGGCCGTTTGAACACTTTGTAGGGCTGTCATATGGGATGGTAACTACGGCAATTAATGCATATGTCAAAGATAGACACAGTTCCGAATGGAATGCACAGGATGGACTTACACATTCAAAGGCAATGCTTGGTGAAGGCAACACCAGGTGGCTCAAAGAAATCTGCAAGTATAGAAGAATATTTTATTGGTGGTAGAGCCCTGTTGCTTATTGGTGGTAGAGCCCTGTTGCTTTATTGGTGGTAGAGCCCTGTTGCTGCCTTTTTGGCAGTAGCACATAAATGGGCTGGCTCGACCGGGGCAGTACCACACTCTCACAGAATACCAGCGTGAAGTAGCAGTGTAAAGCTGCTGCGTTTCGTTTTGGTGAGTGAGAGAGCCGGAAGCCCAAATCCCCCCCCCCCCCCTAATTATGTCAGCGGAACTAAAAGAACAACTACCCCAGGAGGGTACCAGTACTGGAGAATCCCTCCCTGAGCCTCTAAGCTCTGCCCTATGTATTCTGGGGAGGGCACAGTGCCGCTCATTTCCAGGGGAATCCATAGCGATAAGGTACAGGCATCCCCTTCTACGCTCTCTGTGGACTTCACTAACATTAGGGGACTCCATTCCAATCTTAACGCCGTCCACCATCACCTCGAGACGGCAAGGCCTGACCTGCTCTTTCTTACTGAGACGAAAATTTCCTCTCCGGCTGACACTTCGTATCTGCTATACCCGGGTTACAATCTGGAGCACAACTTTGTGCCCCAAGCCGGTGTGTGTGTGTACGTTGGTGAAGGTATAAGCTGTCGTCGCCTAGTGAATCTTGTTGGTAGGGATCTGTCTACCATCTGGCTGCGAGTAGAATGCGTTGACCGCATTCGTTTTTATGGATGCCTGTACAGATCCCACAGCGGGAACCCCGAGACCGACCGGCTGATCGAGCACATTCAGACAGTGGCTGACACCCTTCTCGCACAAGTCCCTTCCGCCGAAATTGTGGTTCTGGGTGATTTCAACGCCCACCACATCGAATGGCTTGGGTCAAATAGAACCGACCACGCGGGAAGATCTGTGCGCGACTTCGCTTTAGCCTACAACTTAACGCAGCTTGTTTCCTCGCCCACGCGGGTACCATACGTGGACGACCAATTCCCATCCCTGTTGGACCTCCTGCTAACCTCGCATCCTGAGCACTACCAGGTGTCCGTTGTTGCGCCACTTGGCTCCTCGGATCACTGCCTGGTAAGGAGTATCGTGCCTATTACGCGTGTCGCACACTTACCGGTTATTGGTTCTCGCCGCGTATGGCACTACAGATCGGCAGATTGGGACGGATTGCGAACATTTTTCGCTTCCTACCCGTGGAGGCAGGTTTGTTTCTCGCTGGATGATCCCAGCGCCTGTGCCGACGCTGTCGCCGATGTGATACTGCAGGGGATGGAATTATTTATTCCAAATTCTGCGGTGCCTATCGGTGGAGGGTCCAAGCCCTGGTTTGGGGGGTCTTGCCGTTCGGCTTCTCGCCAGAAACAGGACTCTTACCAAGCTTGGGCTGTAGCGCGGGCTGCCGCTGATCCAAATACCAGCGCTATAAGGAAAAAATATAACTCTGCCTCCAGGTCCTACAAAAAGCAAATGGCTGCGGCTAAGGCCAAGTTCATCGGCAGAGTTGGTGAGAGGCTCACCCGCCATCCTTCTGGAAGTCGTGCATTTTGGTCTCTTGCTAAAGCTGTCCAGGGTAACTTCTGTCGGCCATCGCTCCCACCTCTACGCAGGGTCAATGACTCTTTTGCCTATTCCCCGAAAGATAAAGCCGACCTTCTGGCCTCTCTTTTCGCGGCGAACTCAACCCTTGATGACCAGGGAAATACCCCTCCATCAATTCCTAAGTGTAGTACTTCTATGCCAGACGTCCGCTTCGTGCAAAGTACTGTACGCAAAGTACTCCATTCCCTGGACATCAACAAGTCGTGCGGGCCTGATGGCATCCCTGCTGTCGTGCTAAAAACTTGTGCTCCTGAGCTGGCATCGGTTTTGACGCGGTTGTTTCGGTTCTCCTACTCCTCAGGTATTGTCCCGAAGTCTTGGAGATCGGCCCTTGTGCACCCGATCCCTAAAAAGGGAGATCGCTCGGACCCGTCTAACTACAGGCCTATTGCCATTACCTCCATACTATGCAAAATAATGGAAACCATTATTAATCAGCAACTTTTGGGGTATCTTGAGGATTACCAGCTGCTAAGTGATCGCCAATATGGATTCCGTCGCGGCCGCTCAGCTGGTGATCTTCTTGTCTATCTGACACATCGTTGGGCTGAGGCAATTGAGTGTAAGGGCGAGGCTTTGGTCTTTAGTTTGGACGTGGCGAAGGCCTTTGATCGGGTGTGGCACGAGGCGCTTCTCTCCAAACTACCTTCGTACGGGCTTCCCGAGAGATTATGCGTATGGCTGGACAGCTTTCTCAGGGAACGTAGCATAAAGGCCGCTGTAGACGTATCATGCTCGGAATCCAAACCTGTGAATGCTGGCGTCCCCCAAGGCTGCGTCCTGTCACCCACACTGTTCATTCTGCATATCAATGACATGTTGCATATCAGCAACATGCATTGCTATGCAGATGACAGTACTGTAGATGCCTTATATCATGGACGTGCTAATCTCTCTCGTGAGGCTACTGAGGAGTGTCGGAGCAGGATTGCGTCGGACGTTAACGTGTCTCTTGAGCGAGTCTCAGAATGGGGCAGACTAAACCTAGTCCAATACAACCCCAACAAGACACAAGTCTGTGTGTTCTCTGCCAAGAAGACCCCTTTTGCGAAGGAGCTCCATTTTGAAGGCACTGACCTAAATGCGAAGCCAAGTATTGGAATTCTGGGGGTCGACATTTCGAGCGAGGTTCAGTTCGGTGGTCATTTGGAGGGTAAAGCCAAATTGGCTTCTAAAAAGATTGGTGTGCTCGGGAGAGCGAAGCGGTATTTCCAGCCGCATCACAGGATGCAACTTTATAAGGCACAAGTCCGGCCTCATATGGAATACTGCTCGCATCTCTGGGCTGGAGCACCGAAATATCAACTCTGCCCATTTGACCGCATTCAGCGAAGAGCTGCTCGAATTGTCGGCGACTCCAGAATCTCTGATCGTTTAGACTCTTTGGCTTTACGCAGAGATGTTGCGTCCCTCTGCATTTTCTACCGCATTTACAACGGGGAGTGTTCGCAGGAGCTATTCGACCTTATACCAGCCGCTGTATTCCACCACCGTACCACACGCCTTAAGGAGAAGTACCACCCCCACCACCTTGATGGTTGGTGTTCAACCGCTGCCCGTTTTTCGCGCAGCTTTTTATTGCGCTGCACTAAGCTGTGGAATAAGCTTCCCTTAGCGGTGTTCCCGGATAGATTCGACATTGGGACTTTCAAGAAAAGAGCCTATCGCTTTCTCAAAGAGTCGGCAACGCATCAGTGACCTTTTTCAGGTCGTTGGTGTCTATGGACTGCGGTGATTGCTTACCATCAGGCGACCCACATGCTCGTTTGCCTATTATTCTATAAAAAAAAAAAAAAAAACCAACAGAATACAGACAAGAATTCTGATTGGGGCCTTGACTGGACACTTTGAAAATCGCAGTCACCTCTACAAATTAAAACTTATCAACAGCCCTCTGTTCAGGGCTTGTGCGGAAGCAGAGGAGTCCATGAAGCACATTTTGTGTTATTGTGACTCGTTGGCAAACAAGCGACTGGACCTCCTGGGATCAGCGTATTGGAGGACTATAGGCACTTCGCAACAGGTGATATTCTGAATATGGTCATGCAGTCCTTCTTCAGAATTCCCGATGCGGGTGAGTAAGGCATTGGGGTAAGTACAAGAAAACCCAAGGTTTGAAGTACTTCCGGACCTCGGACCCCGCATGTTAAGATAAGATAAGTGTGGGCCATTGAGTATTGTCCATTTTATTAGGTAGTTAAATTTTCGTGCAATGGCCTGTTAGGCAGCTAAGACTGTTACATGAGTTCCTTTCGGCATTTCTTCTCAGCAGTGGTCGTTACGAAATGCTAGTAGTTTGTAGCTTTGAGACTTAAAATACAGATTATATAATTAGTTTTCGACAACTTTGACTTTCAATTGTGTAAAACTCAGCCCAACTCGTTGTGTATTCATCACAAATGAACAACTCTTCATAATATTAATAAGTTGAATGATACTAATTATAATAACAATCGGTAAACTGCAACATGACTTCCTTAGTGCTTTCACGTGTAACCAGAAGATAACCTACCAATATCCGCTAACAGCCTGATAAAAGATCGCTTGGAGGTAGCACAGTCAGTCTTTTTATGCGGCACAAATTATAGAGACTACGGATAGAGCCTCTTACAATTTTCGTATGTAGGTTATTGCATGTTAGGTTGTCAAAGTAAGCCCACTTTGACAGTCTCTCTCACATCTGAACGCTGTTGCATCCTCAGCGTATGCGTCGAAGCCCAGGGTAGCGTTGCAGGACTATCGATAGTTGACCTTAAAAATAGTCACACTATCGATAGGCCTATCGATAGCCAATAGTTTGCAATACTATTGATGACAAAGAAAACTATCGATAGTATTAACACTTAAATTTCAACAAATAATCGATACAATCGATAGTTTTAAAATCTATCGATAGTATTACACTATGTATAAAAACAATGGATAGTATTAAACTATCGATAGTATTGATTAGAAAACGTAAGTAATGAAAAGCAATACTATCGGTAGTATCAATAGTTTTCTTTGTCATCAATTGTATCGCAAACTATTGGTTATCGATACTATTGATACTATAGATAGGACTATCGATAGTGTGACTATTTTTCAAGGTCACAATACTATTGACAATACTTTCGATAGTCAACACAATAGCAACACTGGCCCATAGTCCGCTTTCCTTCTTTTTCTTCTCCACTTCGCACGGTCATCGGCATTGTCCTTAGTTGCATATCCTCCTTGATGACATCAAGCCAGCTCATCTTAGGTTTCCCCTTCTTCCATTGGATAACGCAAACAACGCAAAGCTCGACGCAGATTGCAGCATTAGCACACTTTTATACTTAAACTAGACTGGTCCCGGACTTTATTCCCGTGGGAATTTTGGGAATTCCTCTCTTAGTGCTCCCCTACACTAGGAAGGAACCTACATGCCAAATTTCAGCTTCCTACGCCTATTAGATTTGGCTGTGTGTTATCTGACTGAGTGACTGATATTGATTTTCAATAGGTTATCTGATGATTTTCAAGAACATTATGAAGAAAATAACATAGATACAAGTTTATCTAAGTAAACATTGAAACGTAATTCGTCTACAATCTGATTGATGTATCATCAACCAGTGTATGAAATGGAGAAGGCAATGGCAAACTACTCCATTAACATTGCCAAGGAAGTTGTTGTGTGTATTTCATTCCACGTACGGTTCCATTGACCACAAATCTCAGGCATGAGGAATCCAAATAGGACTAAAAAGTAGAGTTTCGTGTATACAGGATATAGTTCTATAATCTCCTTAATTTGTAGTTTGAAGGTAACATCGCGACCCTGATCTGAATCCTACGGCGGTCATTGACCTCTCAAGTTCAAACTGGATGCATACGAATAGTACATATAGTTTTGAAATAATGTCATTCAATGTTTATCAATTCACTTTAGTTTAAAATATGTTGTTTATCGTTCCTTCTTTCTTCCTTATCGAGTGTGTTAAATAAGGCGACTATTTTTAAAACATTACAATTAATTTAAGTGCATCAACATAATGCCCAGTAAAATATGAAATTCAAAAATTTCCAAGAGATTTAAAGTAAAAGAAGAAAATCAACCTTCCATGCTGGTCTGGGAGCGAAGAAAAAACATAGAATGTGCCAGCTGCTTCTCTTCCCGCGCAGATTGTAAAAGTCAATCGAGGGAAAGGGCTTTAAACTAGGGATTCCTCCACTCAAAGGCGATGGGCTAGCAACCTGTCACTATACCTGAATCTCCATTCCATCAGAGAGTCTACTATTCAGCTAAGCGTGGCCTTCGAGTTCACGACTCTTGACTCTGTCTACCCCGTAAGGGATAAAGACGTGATTCTATGTATGTATGTAAGAAAATAAAATTTCGACTCTATACTAAGATGAGCTGATCGGCCAGCTGTCTGTTTGTATGTTTGTTTGTATCTAATCGCGCAAAAACTACTGGGTGAAATTTGAAGCGGTTGTATAAATGAAGGTCTAATTAAAATCTGGCATAGGTTTTACCTCGATACGCCGCTTAGTACCTGATATACAGGTTTATTTGTACATGCGTACATAGAATCACGTCTTTATTCTTTACGGGGTAGACAGAGCCAAGAGTCGTGAGACTCGAAGGCCACGCTCAGCTCAATAGTGGGCTCTCTGATGGAATGGAGATTCAGGTATAGTGACAGGTTACTAGCCCATCGCCTTTGAGTGGAGGAATCTCCAGTATAAAGCCATTTCCCTCGATTGGCTTTTACAATCTGCGCGAGAAGGGAAGCAGCTGGCACATTCTATGTTTTTTCTTCGCTCCCAGACCAGCATGGAAGCAATTTTTATTTATAATAAAAATCAGCTGTTCCATATATTTTGGGCGAGTACATATTGCAAAATGTATGGAACAGCTGATTTTTTTTTTGAGATTTCAGAGTCGGTCCCATACAAAAAGATGTTCATATTTATGAGTAATTTCACCCCTTGGAAGGTTTATTACTTAATTACAAATAACCCTGTATAAACAACAGTAAATTACTCGTGGACGAAGTCGCGGCCACAAGCTAGTATTGAATATGATTCTTGTATTGTATACTCATCAAGTGTTAATTTCAATTAGGTCGCGAATCAGCAAGCCAGCCAAACCGACTCCAATATAGTACTACGTATTGTTGTCAGCAGAATTAAGTGAATGAAAAGTGATATTATTCGTCATGTGACAGTGATTTAGGTCGAAGCATTTACGACACAGCATAACATACATATCACATACTATCCCCTTTTTGTAAAGTTGTAAGGTTAATCAGATTATTTATTTATGTACAAAATTCTTCTGTTACTGAGTGACTGACAGACAACGCACAGCCAAAACTACTGGGCGTAGGAAGCTGAAATTTGTCATGTAGGTTCCTTAGGGAGTGTAGGGAAGCACTAAGAGAGGAATTCCCGAAATTCCCAAGGGAACAAAGCCCCGGGCTCATGCTAGTTTATACATATAATAAAACAGTAAAAATATTTTGTCTGTACATTTAGTATTTTTGACTAAAATGGATAGAGGGACACTTAAAAAGAACAACAGAAAGCAAAAAAAATTTTTTGGAATTTCTTGTCTGTCTGTCTGTCTGTATGTATGTACGCGTTTCACGCAAAAACTACTGGACGGATTTCAATGAAACTTTTTTTTTGTATAGCTACTAAGCCTGGGCAACATATAGGGTATAATTGATTTTGAAAACTGGAACACCTGATGAAGAATCATAGCAGAACAGCTGAACTATAAGAAATATGGATATGGTGCCTTAACAAAAGTCGTTCAACCTGATGAGCATTTTCTGCTGACGTATAAAAATTGAAGATCTGGAACATCTGATGAAGTACTGCAAGAGACCAGCTACACTATAACATATATGGAAATGGCGCCTTAGCAAAAATCGTTTAACCTGATGAGCATTTTCTGCTGACGTATAAAAATTGAAGATCAGGAACATCTGATGAATAACTCCAAGAGATCAGCTACACTATAACATATATGGAGATGGCGCCTTAGCAAAACTTGATTAATCTGATGAGCATTTTCTGTAGACGTCTAAAAATCGAAGATTCGAAACATCTGAAACAATTTGGAACACAAAAAGACTTTTCGTCTAAGCGAAACTCACGCGGGCGAAGCCGTGGGCAACAGCTATTACTTATATAAAATTGGTCGCTGATCGATAGACTGTGTTAACTCAACTGCTTATAAAAAAAAAAGGGAAATATGGAAAAAATAAAAGGTTCACTTGACACTGTTTCTATATTAAATAAGTATTGAACTTGGGTAATAGAAAAAATTATAACAATGATCTTAAACTAAATTAACTGGTTAATTTAACAAAAGCAGTGAGGGATTTTCCGAGACACAAATAAAAAAAAAATAGTTCCAGATGACTTCATAGATGGCGTTTAGTAAAAGGCGAGAGAAAAAGTTCCATACAAAAAGCAAAAAATTCACGGGATTTGCATTAAAAAAATATATAACTTGGTAAAAAAACAACTAAAAAGTATCAATAATGTGATTTGTGCAACTGTCAACTGTTATGTGATTTTTTTTCTGCCTCTGGTTGACAAGAAAAAGCGCACCATATAGGTTCAGCCATTATTTCGACTCGGCTTTCATAAAACGCTATCTGTTGATAGCCCGCTCCACCCCCTGCGAGGAGCCGACAACACGGCAGAGCACATCAACCCTGACCCGTAGCCGCCCCCGCCGTCGCACCATCTAGACGGCCCAACTTACAGGGTAAAAACGACAGCCTGCGAAAACCTTCTAGCAAGGACGTCAAGGCTGCGAAGGTTGGTCCCAATAAGGACCTGTGCGATGAAGAGGGCTTCAGCCAGCCGAAACCATCTTGGCAGCGCACCGACTGGACAGAACTACCTGTTGCGTCCGGAAGTAAAGTCGACGCAACTCTACGTGTCCCGACTACACTGGTCTACGAGAGTGGAGGATGTCGTCGACTACGTGCTGAAGAAGTCTAACTTTACTCTCTGGGTCGAACAGTTGGCATCTCGCCATAAGGTGAATTTCAATTCATTTGTGGTGAGAGTGCCGACCCATCACCTGGAGAAGTTCATGAAGGAGGACTTCTGGCCGCAGGGAGTCGTTTTCCGGAAATTCCGCGGACGGCTGCCTGCTGATACAGCGCGCCTCACGTCGCCGACTATACGTGTGACCTAGTTTTAAGATTTTATTTTATGTATTTTAGTTAAGTTTTATAAGTATGGAGTACCTGTAACACAAGTTTTCATTACTTAGCACAGGACTCCAGCACTTATACTATGGGATCCTTTTATTTCTCATAAGGTTAATAATCATAATATGGTTTGTCATAAGGCCTTTCTCATAATTTTTTTATCATAATATTTTATTCAAATAATGTTTATTGTAATAATATTTGTGTAGGCATAATCATAGATTGTCATACTGAATTTTCTTATAAAATGGTTTAACATAATGGATTTGTCATAATTGCTGTGGTCATAAACATAGTTTATTTTTTATTTTGTTCAACTTTTATTTTGTTGATGGTTTCCTGAATCTGAAAATGTGATATTTGATTATACCTATTTCACATTAAGTTGACAAAAACAGTAGTATAGGTTAGGGTGCGGCGCTAAGCCGCGAACATAAACAACAAAAAAACAAAAACTTAACAAATCTTACCTTTTCTCTTAGTGCAACCGTACATTATGAGTTCTCTCTGTACTTTATGAGTATATTACTATTATGATTAAATTATATTATGATTATTTATGTTTATGACAATTTGTATTTATTACAAAACAATTATGTTAAAAAAATTATGTAAAAAAAAAATATTTTAATTTTAATTTATATTAATTATGATTATGTGAAAAAACATTATTTCGAACTATATTATAACAAATATTTTTATAAGAATCATTAGAGACCCTTATACTATATATTATAAATAATGATTTGATTCGATTTGTTGAGACTTTTTTATTCTGTTTTTTTTTTAATTTAGCTGTCAGAAAATCGCTCACTGTACTCAAATCATGGAAGTAATAAGTACTTTGTACAACAAAGTACTTATTACTTCCATGACTCAAATATTACACCAATACGCGCCATCGAACTGTCAAAAAATCATGTCCACTTTTTTTATATTTTCTTTTTTTCTTAGTGGCCAGTCGTTAGTAACATATATTTGACATAAATATTTTGTACAGACTGATTGGCACCTATATCAACGCAGAGACGAAACCGCTGAAAGTAAAAACTTGAAATTTTACAGAAACGTTCTTTGTATAGTGTGAGTGGACACTGAGAAATAAATTTTGGAAATTTCACCCCTAAAGGGATAAAATAGGGGAGGAACAAAATTCAGAAGCCGTGGGCAGAAAGCAGTTTGTAATCAATGAATCAATATCAATACATATAATTAAACAGTAACTGGTCTGTGTCTGTACATAGGAGATATTTAAGAAAAAAACTAGGAGGGGTGGGTCTTCATAGGCCCAGTAGAAGCCAAAACCATTTTTTTTAAATTTTTGTCTGTCTTTCTGTCTGTATGTTAGTACGCGCATTCCGCAAAAACTACTAGACCAAATTTGATGCGGTTTTTGTTAGAAATGAAAGATTGTCCAACCGCGTAATTGCGTTTTATTTGTCAGTAAACTCATAAATACAAATACAAGGAAACTTTTAGGAGGATTAGCCGTTTATAAACTAACACAGCGACACTTAAACACTACTACATCGCTTGATAAATTGTAGACAGAGAATGAGCCCGGGCGGTGAGGCGTGAAAATACTTATATATGCTCTGCAGGGGCGCGGGGCGCCTGTCGCGTGTTCGTTAAAATTGTACCAATCACAGCAGAGAGTCTCAAACATTACCAAATATGGTTACAAAATTCGCTCGGCGTTTAGAAGTACTTACACGCTTTTGCCCGCCATAGAGTATACATACAACAGATAGATTGCGCATAGAGTATAAATATAACAGATAGAATAAAGGTTGATGTGTCGGTAACATCTCTCCCGCCGTGTGAACGCAGTAAACATATAGGCAGTATTCCGCTACCGACACATGCGCCTTGTTGGTGACAAGTAAATAACTTAAGTTATCGGCTGACTAAATGAAATATAAACAAATTATAGAATCGGTTACAATGTCATTACTAAACTGTTGAACACTTGCCACCTCTGACTTAAAGTACTTATCGACAATTACTACTAAATCTATGGACTCTACATTTTAGAGAAAATATGTAATAAGATTTAGCTAATTCCGATCTCTATATAAAGCAAATAACCATATTAAATAGAGAAGTATAGTTTGATTCTATGAACATTAGCATACAATATTAGTTAAATTAAACTAAACTCTTTCCACAAGTAAACAAACGACTGTGCTATTTACTTGCGGAGAGGCCAAGAAATAAATAATACTTTAAGGGTAGTTGTTATGTTGTCGGTACTCTGCGAAATAATTACACCGTAAAGGCCGGCAATACCTTCATCACAACAACGCCAACACAAATATACATAAAACCATGACAAATTTATAATATTGTAAACATCAATATGCAATATTAAATGACTTAAACTAAACTCTTTCCACAAGTAAACAAACGACTGTGTTGTTTACTTGCGGAGAGAGCAAGAAATAAATAATACTTTTAAGGGTAGTTGTTATGTTGTCGGTACTCTGCAAAATAATTACACCGTAAAGGCCGGCAATACCTCCATCATAACAACGCCAACACAAATACATAAAACAACGACAAACATAAACAAATCTGACTCTAAGGGTAGTTGTTATGGTCAGTATTCTGCAAAAATAATTACACCACAAAAGTCAGCAATACCTTCCATAACAACGCCAACAAAATATGCATAAGAAAAATGACAAACATAAACAAATCAGTTTAACATTCTACTGGTAGTATAACTAAACGTTTAGTCGGACGACGCATCAGGCCATTCTTTGTTTTGACGTCTACGACCCGTATCACTCCGTCCGTGCCTGGATAGACCTGCTCCACTCTGCCCTTCGGCCATACATTTCGTGGTAACGTCGAGTCCACTATGACGACTACATCACCCACTTTTATCGCCTCGCCGCGCCCATGCGGCTCTCGTCGATGATGAAGTAGAGGTAGGACTTCTCGCACCCAGCGCTGCCAGAATAGATCAGCCAGTCGTTGAGCTGCCTTCCAATGTGACCGTCCTAGCTCATCCACCTTGGAGAATGTCCCTGGCAATGGGACCTTCGAAGGTCCGCCTAATAAGAAGTGGTTAGGGGTTAAGGCGGTGTCGTCTTCTGGTGCGACCGACACATGTGACAGCGGTCGAGAATTGACTGTATGTTCGACTTCCGTAAGTAAAGTGTGAAGGACGTCTTCGTGAGGGTGACGTTCGTGCAATGTAGTTGTCAGTGCGGTTTTAACTGAGCGCACCAACCGCTCCCATGCTCCGCCCATGAACGGCGCCCCCGGTGGTATGTAGTGCCAGTTTATTTGTCGAACGTCTGCTTCCTGTAGCATAGAGGTTAGAGCCGCCTTTCGAAGTTCAGCATCAGCTCCATGAAAGTTAGAGCCATTGTCACTCCATATAGCGTCGGGGCAACCACGTCTAGCCATCATGCGACGTAATGCGAGCACGGCAGCATCAGCAGAGAGTGACGACGCTATTTCCAGATGAACTGCCCTTGTCGTCAAGCAGGTGAATAGGGCAACGTAGCGTTTCTCGTGGTGTCTCGCAATAGTGACTGTTAATGGCCCGAAATAATCCAGTCCCGTTTGTGTGAATGGCCGCTGATGATGGGCGAGGCGACATGGTGGCAGGTTCCCCGTCAACGGCTCAGTAGGCGTGGCACGACGTAGTCTGCATGGCTGGCATCGTCTGATGACTGTTCTTACTGTTGGTCTAATGCGTAGTATCCAATACCTTTGGCGTATCTCGTTGGTGACACATTCGACCCCGCTATGATGTAACTGTCGGTGGATCCAGTTGATATACAGTCGGCTATAGGCGTGGTTTCCATCTAATACTGCTGGGGACAGAGTTTCCTCGTTGATATCAGTAGCGACGGCCGTTCTAGAGCGTAACCTCAATACGCCATATTGATCTGTAGTCAAGGATAGGTGTCGAAGGCGACTGTCATTGGATAATCTCCTCCCGCCGGTGATGTCACGCAGCTCAGAAGGAAAGCAGTCCTCCTGAAGGGCACGCGTCCATAAGAGTTCAGCTCGGCGTGTGTAACAAGCTGCGAGAGGCACGTAGGTGCGGGCTGCACTCGCATGGCTGTTGTCACGCTGTGGAGTCGCTCTGGTGCTAGCGCGGGCTGGCCGGGGCTGGGCGCCAGTCCAGTCCGGGTCCTCAGATGAAATGCGGCGTGTGCGTTTTCTACGCACGGCGGTGACAGTGTGAGTTTTGCAGCGGTCGATGAATTGTAGTACGCGTGCGGTCGATCTGATTAGACGGATCCACGACGAGAACCTCGACACGTCGGGTAGAGCTTCTTTGAGTTGCGGGTGAGTGGTAGTCATGGCAACACGTTCTTCGCCAGTTTTCGTGGAGTGGAGCGGGTCGTTATCGCGCGGCCAGAGTTTTTCTTCTTTGTATAGAAATTCCGGGCCTCGAAACCATCGATGTGAAGCTGTGAACTCGGTCGGTACGCTGCGAGTAGCGTCGTCAGCGACGTTGTCGGCTGTGGGTACCCATCGCCACTCCGTGGTTGCCGTTGTCTCTTCCAGTTCGGCCACGCGGTGCGCTACGAACGGCTTGAAAGACCGCGCACCCGCGCGCAGCCACGACAGCACGGTGCGTGAGTCAGTCCACAGCACGCGGCGGTCCGGGCGACGCGAGTGTTGGAGCGTGACGGTGTGCGCCAGCCGACCACCCAGAACTGCCGCCTGTAATTCAAGTCTAGGTATAGAAACAATCTTAAGGGGGCCACACGTCCTTTTGCTGCCGCGAGTGAGATCTGTACCTCGCCTTTATTATTTACTGATCGCCAATAAGCCGCTGCGGCGTAGGCGACTTCGCTCGCGTCAACAAAAACGTGTAGCTCAAGTATCTCTGCCGAACTAAATAATGGGTAACTTCGTGGTAAAGCCACATCCTTCAAATTCTGTAAAGATATTAACCAAGTTAGCCAGGCTTGCTCTAATTTAAATGGTAAGGGATCATCCCACCCGACGTTACTACGCCATGCCTCTTGTAATATTTGTTTGCCTTGGATGGTTACTGGTGTTACTAAACCTAATGGATCATAGAGAGACATAGCTTCTTTCAATAGTTGACGTTTAGTAATTTTATCGTTAAAGGGAAATTTAGATAAATTAAAACCCAGGGTGTCGTCGGCTACTCGCCAAACGAGCCCCAATACTTTTTCCTCATTGTTGATGTTGACATTAGGAGTCATGGGCTCCACTGCGAGACCGGCGATGGCACTGCTGTCGTTCGATGCCCATTTCTGTAGCACGAAGTTGCCTCGGCGGTGCACGGCATCCACTGCTCGAGCCACACGATTCGCCTCGGCCGCGGTGTCAAAACTCTGTAAATAGTCATCCATATAGTGATTATTTATTATAGGATCCAAGGCTTCTGGAAACTCGTCTTGATGTAAAAGGGCATTATAGTTCTTAACGTAAATTGCCGTACTAGGTGATGATGTGGCGCCAAAGAGGAGAGATGTCATTCTGTACTCCATGGGTGCGTGGTCTGTCTCGTCACGCCACAGAAAACGTAAAGCGTCTCTATCTTCCTCTCTTATTTTTATGCGGAGAAACATGTCTTTTATGTCAGCCGCTATTGCAACTGGTTTTTCTCTAAATCGCATAAAGACACCTAGCAGAGATTGTAACAAATCAGGGCCAGTTAATAAATAATCATTAAGGCAAACACCATCGGTATGTGCAGCTGCGTCTTTAACTATACGAACTTTACCGGGTTTTGAGGGATTTAAAACCGGAAAATGAGGCAGGTACCAGGTGTGTCCAACAGGTGGCGCTGTTGGAGCGAGCTCAGCATATTTGTTTTCAAACAGGGAATTCATTTGATCCTTGTATTTTTGTTTTAGAGGTGGGTCTTTCGCCAGTCGTTTTTCTACGCCTACCAACCTTCCGAGAGTAGCCTGGTAATTATTTGGGAAGGGCTTACCGTTTTCCTTCCATAATAGTCCCGTTTCATAGCCACCCTCGGTCAGCGCTTTTGTCGTTTTTTGTAATATCTGCAGTGCGCGCGTGTCAGGGTCAGCTTGAGGTCGACGCGGTTCTACGCCCAACGCCTCTAAATCAAAGTGCTCCTTTACTAATTGTTCAAGGGCTTCGTCTTTCGTATGTGCATGGCTACAAAGAAAACGTTCTTGTAGCATGTAGCCACCGCGACTTTTCTGTCCGTGTAATACCCAGCCAAGGGGTGTGTGCGACGCTACTGGTTGTTCCTGCTTACCTCGTCTTACCTCAGATGCAATGAGCAGGGACCAATTGTCTTGTCCTATTAATATGAGCGGTTCTGCAGTTGCATAGACGAGTTGGTCGCTAATGTCCTGTAGATGTTCACAATGAGCCAGAGCTTCGGTTGGCACAGACTGCGGGGATATGTTTAGGCTGTCAATGGTTCGCGCCTCGATGTTAATTTTATTATTTGTATACTTGCCTTTAATAGAGAACTTTACCCGTCGGGAACTGACAGCGTCGATGTGCGCTCCCACTATGGCTTCTATGACAAAAGGTGCTGCTGGCCCCGTAACGCCAATCTTGTCTGCCAGTCTTGACGTCAGCAGCGTGATGGTGGACCCATCATCTAATAAAGCATAAGTATCTATCTTACCATGTGGTCCCGATATTTGAACAGGTAAAACTTTAAGGAAGGTCTGCACCGAGCGCGGCACTCCCGCCGCTGTTGTAGTCGCGTTGCTACACGACTCGAATACAGGTGCTGCCTCGGTGCTGTCGCCCTCCGCTCGCTGTCGTAGTGTAGTTGTGCTGCTGTCACTCTGCACTCGCTGTGCTGCGTCGTTGTGCAACAGCTTGTGGTGGTAGTACTCGCAGCCTCGCGCTTCGCACTTCTTTCCTTTGCAACGGTGGTTCCATGTCCGTCTACCGAGGCATCTGAAACATAATTTATTTTTACGAGCTGTCTCCCACCTTTCTGAAACGGGTATGGATAAAAATTTAGAACATGCGGCTGGAGTGCTATGGCTTGTGGCGTTGCATATAGGGCACATACTGACTTTTGTGTTTGTGGTACCACAGTGATGGCGCTTGTAATCTTTTCGCTCTTCGACTATCTCACATTTGGCATGCCTTGAATTGAGGTCAGCCTCCTGTCTAGGAAACGAGCGATGACAAGCAGCCTAGGTTCAGATGCGTCTGCCATAACCTCAAAGTCATACCAGCGGTGTCGTAAAACTGTCGTCAATTTATCGCATACAATGTTAGTAATTTCTGGATTATGTAAGTACTCGATTTTATTTAATGCATTTATAGTAGAAATAATATTATTTACTTTAGAAGCAAAAATACACACTTCCTTTGGACTATCTGTCAACTTTGGTAAGTGGCGTAACTTTTCCAGCTCGTTTGTAACCAAAGCGTGTGGTCGACCGAAGCGTGCTTCTAACCTTTCCACTATTTTTTGTGCGTTTATACCGCCTACAAATAAACCCTTTACCGATTCTAAAGCTACTCCTTTTAAGCATTTGCGTAGCCGTGCCTTATTTTCTGCCTCCGTAAAAGCAGATTGTGACTCGTTAAATGCACTTTTAAAATATAACCAATCACCAGTATTTCCATTAAAATAAGGCAAGTCAGCATACCTGTGTGTCGCGGGGCGAGCCCCACGAACTACCTCTAATAAAGCCGCCGTTAGGTCTCTCAACGGTTGGCTGGTGTCGTTCAGCTGTGGTCCTCCCGTTGTGGTGGCGTGCGACCCACTGGGCGCAGTTGTGACGGGAGCGACGGGTGCCGAAGTGTCACCGGGCGTCAGCGGCGCTGCGGCCGTGTCGTGCAGCGCGCCATGCTCAAAGCTGCCGCCGGTGACTGTTGGTGTCGCTGGTCGAGGTGACTCCATGACCGAAGATGGCTCCTCCTGTTGTTCCCTCGCCGTGCTCCTTGTTCCCACCATTGTGGTGAAATTGAATTTCACTGGTAGGTACTAAAACACTTGACTAGAGTCCACATAAAACGCGGAACGCGACGCGGTTGAATTACTATTATCCGACTCGAATGGACCAGTTGTTAGAAATGAAAGATTGTCCAACCGCGTAATTGCGTTTTATTTGTCAGTAAACTCATAAATACAAATACAAGGAAACTTTTAGGAGGATTAGCCGTTTATAAACTAACACAGCGACACTTAAACACTACTACATCGCTTGATAAATTGTAGACAGAGAATGAGCCCGGGCGGTGAGGCGTGAAAATACTTATATATGCTCTGCAGGGCGCGGGGCGCCTGTCGCGTGTTCGTTAAAATTGTACCAATCACAGCAGAGAGTCTCAAACATTACCAAATATGGTTACAAAATTCGCTCGGCGTTTAGAAGTACTTACACGCTTTTGCCCGCCATAGAGTATACATACAACAGATAGATTGCGCATAGAGTATAAATATAACAGATAGAATAAAGGTTGATGTGTCGGTAACAGTTTTCACTGTTGTATTATAGAAGGTCTAACTTAAAATCTGGCTTAAGTTTCATCTTGATACGCCGCTTACAACCTGAGATATGCGCGGACGAAGTCGCGGGCACAGGCTAGTAGATAATGAACCTCTTTTATTGGAAGTTAGATAAGAATATTGTACGTGCTTTATGAAGTTTTCTCGCGATTAACCAATAAGGATAATTACGACAATATTTACGCACCAATTATATTTCCTCTCAAACAATGAGAACATAATTATATTTAATGACTAAAAATAGACAATCTGTTGTTTTAATCATCGAAGAAAAAGAAAATATGTAAATTTTTATGATTTTTTTATGGGATGCCAACAAACTTATTTTCGTACATTATCCTACTTTCTACTACCTATTAGAAATGCGAAAGTATGGATGTCTATATACAGGGTTACTTGTAAAACATCAATAACCTCTCTAGGGGTGAAAGTACTCATGAATATGAGCAACTTTTTGTATGGGACCGACTCTGAAATCTCAAAAAAAAAATCAGCTGTTCCATACATTTTACAATACCTACTCGGCCAAAATGTATGGAACAGCTGATTTTTTTTTTGAGATTTCTAAGTCGGTCCCATACAAAAAGATGCTCATATTCATGAGTACTTTCACCCCTAAAGAGGTTATTGATGTTTTACAAGTAACCCTGTATATTAATCTACTGGATAGGTTTTTATCAAATTTGGTAGGTATCGGTAGGAAAATACCACGGGCGCGGCTAGTTAAAAAAAATCAATCTACTGATAGAATAATTTAATATAGGAACAAATTATGGAATGGATGGAGATAAGGAAGATCATTGGGGCTATGCAAAGAGGGAAGTCTCCTGGGCATGATGGTCTTAGTATAGAACATTTAAGGTTTGCCGGTGTTCATTTACCACGTGTCCTTTCTATGTTTTTTACTCTATGCTTGGGCCATGGTTATCTTCCGAGGGCTATGATGAAAACGTTAGTTGTACCAATCTTAAAAAATAAAACTGGGGATGTAACTGATGAGGGAAACTACCGTCCTATCTCTCTTGCTACCATAATGGCAAAGGTGCTTGACAGTATGATCAATAGTCGCCTCCTTAAGCTCGTACACCTGCATGATGCCCAATTTGGCTTCAAGGCAGGGGTGTCAACAGAGAGTGCCATATTATGTTTGAAAAATACTGTCAAGTACTATACGCAAAGGAATACTCCGGTGTACGCGTGTTTTCTGGACTTGTCCAGGGCCTTTGATATGGTGCTGTATGAAAGGCTCTGGCGGAAACTGGCTGGCACGGGTTTGCCGGAAGAATATGTGTCGATATTGCGTTTTTGGTATTCCAACCAAACTAACCAGGTGAAGTGGAACGGTGGTTTCTCTGATGAGTACATTTTGGAATGTGGTGTTAGACAGGGCGGAATCTCCTCGCCTGTACTATTTAACCTCTACATCAATGAGCTTATTGTTGAGCTCAGCAGAGACCATGTCGGGTGTCACATTGACGGTATCTGTGTTAATAACTTAAGTTTTGCCGATGACATGGTTCTGCTGAGTCCATCAATCAGTGGATTAAGGAAACTATTGTCTATATGTGAAGCCTATGCTAAGGATCATGGCTTGGTATATAATTGTAAGAAGAGTGAAATATTGGTGTTTAAGACTGGTACAAAGGAACCACAGTTTGTGCCTCCTGTCACTTTGTATGGAAATGCATTGAAGAGGGTCACTAGCTTCAAATACTTGGGGCATATTGTTAATTCAGCACTAACTGACAATGATGATGTTAAGAGGGAGCGCAGGGCTTTGGCGGTCAGGGGAAATATGGTGGCACGTCGTTTTAACCGGTGTACCACTCCGGTTAAAATAACCATTTTCAAAGCCTTCTGCCAAAGCTTCTACACCAGCAGTCTGTGGGTACATTATAACCGTGGGACCATTAAAACTCTGCGCATCCAGTACAATAACATCTTTAGGATGCTGCTGAGGTTGCCACGTAGATGCAGTGCATCTGGCATGTTCGCAGAAGTACGTACAGATGACTTTTATGCAATAATGCGGAAAAAGGCTGCCTCTTTGCTGCAACGCGTGCGAAACAGCAACAACAGCATCCTAAGGATGATATCCTCACGTCCCGACTGCCCTACACTGAGGAACTGCATGTTGATGGCCATAGGGGTCGCATTTAAAAATTTTTCAGTGATTTAATTATAATTTAATATTAATTTAATTATAATCAAATATTAATAATTGTTATAAATGTAAAATGTAATTTAATTTTCTATGGAATTATTTCTGAAATAAAGATATTATTATTATGTTGGTACGCTTTTCAGAGCCACGGGTCCATTGGGACCCGGTCCTTTGAGGCGTTCATGGGGCCAAAGCCAACATGAAGAGGCCTTTTTGTACCTTTTTAATCAAAAAGTGAGATGGCTGCATCTGCGGAGATCTGTCCCTTAGTGTACCATAGGGATATACTAACGGACAGTCCTCCACAGCTGCCGAACTATTGCCAGGTAGGGATTAACAAGGTTTGGGCTATGTGGATGGGATGCTAGTGGACCGGATTGCTGGGTTATGGAGTGAGATACGGACATCTACCTTTAAATCTCTCACAAAAATTTAAGTTAGGCAGATGGTGACTTGCTGCTCTTTGGCTGTACAGCCTGTGGGCCTCCCTAATTAAGCCACCAGTTGGCGGCCAGGGCGCAACACAATGTGAGCAGCTAAGGGTGTCGAGAGGTGCGGCTCCGGTTTCACCTTCACGGGGGTGAGCCCCGAGAGCGGGTTTCCCCGTTATTACGCCATTACGTGCAATACACTTCCACCCTGGAGCGAGTGTTCCGCTCTTGCTACTCCACTCTGAGCCGGCCGGCTAAGGCAAGCCAGAGGCGGGGGGTGTGTCACTGTGTGTATGTGTGTGTAGGTGCGTGTGTGTGTGGTCCCCCTGGAGATCGGGTCCGTGGTGACGCCGCTCACCAACAGCTCGCCACAAGCTGCCCCTGCGGTGACTGATTGCACTGGAGATCCAGCGGGCGATGGGGTCGTCACATCCCGACGCCATCACATTATTATTATTATTATGTTTTTATATATTGTTTTTACACCCTTTACAGGGGATTTAGAATATCTTCACGGGCTTTTGGCCAAGCAAAGATAAATGACTTTTTGAAGTATTATTCTAGAGAGAGGAATTTTCTGACAATCCTGCAGGTATTGAGGATCGCAGCTTTTTGGAGAAGAAGGTAAGTAAGAGGGTGTATATTCAGAGCTTTAAGACTATTGTGTAGGGTTTTAGGAACAACTCCAGTAGACGAAATCACTATAGGGATGGTTTTGACGGTTTCTACTCGCCATTGCGTTTTAATCTCGATAGAAAGGTCTGTATATTTACTTAATTTTTCAGTGTGTGTGGAAGCAAGATTATGAGTGTTGGGTACGGCTATATCAATGAGATAAACTATGCTATTGTTTTTGTCATGGAGAGTAATATCAGGTCTATTATAATGTATGGTTTTGTCAGTAATTATTGTTCTATCCCAATAAATTTTAAACTGTGTGTTGTCAAGAACGGTCTGTGGATTATATTTGTAATAAGCTGCTTTCTCTGAAATTAATTTGTATTTTAAGGCTAAATATTGATGGATGATTGCTGCAATTTGGTCGTGTCTGTGCTTGTAATCGGTTTGTGAGATTGATCGGCATGCTCCTGTAATGTGTTGGATGGTCTCTGATGCACTGTGGCAATGGCGACAGAGATCGGATTGGAGATTAACGTCGCGGATGATATGTTTTTGGTAGTTCTTCGTGTTTATAATTTGGTCCTGAATGGCCAGCATAAAACCCTCAGTTTCGGGGAACAACTCACCCCTCTTCAACCACGCGTTCGACGCTGTCTTGTCGACGTTAGGGTTGATGAGGTCAAGGCGATGTCTCCCGTGTAAGGATTTCTGCTGCCAAGTTTCTATTTTTTGCTGTGGTGTGGTAATAGATTCATTAGGCTGTTTTGAATGATCATTTAAATTAAGTGGGGTATATTTAGCATCTGACTGTACAATGGCTTTATGTAAGGGTGACTGTTGAGCGTGAAAGAATGAACGGAGCGTAGTTATTTGTTTGTTATGGAGGTTTTGAATGTCTATGATTCCACGGCCTCCTTCTTTTCTTGGGAGTGTAAGACGCTGGATGCATGATTTTGGGTGGTGTTTCCTATATTTCGTCATGAGTGTATTAATTGTACGCTGATGCTTTTTCAGGTCGGTTTGTGACCAATGAATAATTCCGAATGAGTATGTGAGAGTAGTTATTGCGAAGGTGTTAATGGCTTTGGTTGTGTTTTTGGCAGTAAGGTGTGTATTTAATACTTTATGCAATCTTATCTTAAATTTATTGTTCAGTTCGGACTTTGCAGATTTTTCTTGTATTTGGCGAGTTTGATAAAAACCTAGATATTTGTAGCCAATAGTATCATCAATTGATTCGATAAGTTCTCCTGTGGATAATTGATAAGAGTTATTTGACACTTTACCCTTTTCTATAGATTGGATACCACATTTATCAATACCAAACGACATTTGAATCTCATTTGAAAATGTTTCTGTTATGCCTGCTAAAGTGTGAATTTCAGTTAAGTTAGAACCATAGAGTTTGATGTCATCCATGTAGAGTAAATGGGTCAAACACAAAAACGAAAAAAAAATGGTTCAGGCTACATAAAGACCTCATGTTCCCCTTTTAAAAGAACCTTTTATTTTATTCTTATACTTTACCTTTTAAACAAACAGGATTTTAATATTTTTTTTACTTTATATTAAAATAAATTATTTTTTTGGCCTACCCATTATCAAAATGTCTTCTCCTGTAGACTGTTCGGATATATAGCTGCTCACTTTAAAAGATGTTAAAAAATATTTCCCAAAGGCAAATACATTAGTTATTATTATTATCACAAGTAGGAATAATTCTGCTTCTCAAATATGAAAGGTCATTAAATTACCATTTTACAAACAATAATTAAGACACATAAACATAGTGTTGCAATATTTGCAGTCTTCTCCTGTAGACACTTAAAAATCCAAAATTTTTAAGTATTTTGAACGCATCCATTGAGCAAATTTTTTTATGTTGGCATTTCTGCGTTAGCTGTCATTCATTCGTCCATAGCACCGAGTAATGGCGTCTGTGCCAGTGAAAAATATTAATTTAAAAGGATACACAAGATTTTGGTCAACTTTTGAAGATCTTTTCTGTATTTTGCATAAATTGGTAAGTACTTACTTAATAAATATCTAAACCGTGAAGTTTTATGACAATTATATATAGGTTTATTAATTTGATTATGCTTTCGTGCTAACCTCGCAACGTTGTCTGCCATCTTATTGTTTTTAATTAATATCTTCCCTGTAGACATCTTTTCTGTGAATGCGCAATTCTTCTTCTGCAAAATCTTTCTGCGAATAGACTATATTTCTAAATTTTGAGATTTTTTTCATGTAGCAGTGTTTTTTTGCTATTTTTTCTGAAAATATGCTGATTTTGTTATTTTAAAAAAATACTACAGAAGTGACATCTAATCTGTGGGCAGATAATGATTATTTGTTTTTTTTTTTAATTATTCCATTTATGAACATTATTATGACTTTAAGGGAAATAAATGTTTGAGATCATGATTAAGTATTGAAACTTTGTTAACAATTTATCATAATTTGATAGCATAAATGAAGATTATGTTGTTTTCTGTAGGCGTTGGGATCTCTTCTGTTGAATTTCTACAGGAAAGTTGTCCAGTCTGTGGACAGTTTTTGTTTATTTTTTCACGTAAAGTAATTATTTTTTTTTAATTTCTTTTTATTCTGATGTTACTTACGTTTATGTTAAGCCGGTTTTTCAAAATTCTATATTCAAATTTTAGTTATTTTTATTGATTATTAAAGTGAGGATAATGTTATTTCCTGTAGAAAATTAGATCTCCTCTGTATCCATAAAAAAAATAAAAATGTGATTTTCTGAGAGATTATGAAAGACTGATCTATGTTTATATGATTAAAAATAACTAGATACTATGTTTTAATAAAAGGTTGATTTTCAAAACAATATAATATGTTTTATTTTTTAGACCTCACGAGTCACCGATTTTGTGTTTGACCCAAATGTGAAAGAGTGAAGTGTGTATTATCATGAGGTATCTTAAAACCATTATTACTATTGTTAAGCAAATGAGAAAGGGGATTCAAAGCTAAACAGAACCATAGCGGACTTAAAGAATCTCCTTGAAATATGCCTCTTCTGATTTGTATGAATTCTGTTTCATTCCCGTTTAGGTGCAGCTTAGTAGTCCAGTTTTTCATCGTGTGCTGTAAAAATTGTATGATAGTGGGATTAATTTTGTAATGATGAAGGATATATAAGAGCCAAGAGTGTGGGACGGAGTCAAAAGCTTTCTTATAGTCTATGTACATGGTGTAAATGTTTTTCTTTTTTCTAATGGCCTGTTTGGATACTATTGCATCTATTGTCAGCTGTTCTTTACAACCTTGACTAAACTTTCGACAACCTTTTTGTTGCTCTGCGAGGATATTGTTGTTCTGTGTGTGCTTATAAATTAAATGAGAGATACATGATGTGATTATTTTATATATAGTTTGAAGGCATGTAATAGGCCTATAATTTGCCGGGTTACGTGTGTCGTTAGGATTTTTGGAAAGCATGTAAGTGATACCCTGAGAGATGAAAGTAGGCATTGTGTCTGGGGATTGGATGAAACTGTTAATATGAGTGAGTAAGAATGGATGAATGCTATTAAATCGTTTGTACCAGTAATTATGGATTTTGTCAGAACCAGTAGCTTTCCAATTGTGTGTTTTACCTATTATCATCTGGAGTACATCTAAGCTTACTGTCTCAAAATTCATTTCTTCTAAATGTGAAAGTCTGTCTCTGTCTTCCTCTATCCATTGTCCTGCTTTATGTTCTACTGATTTTGACCAAATGTTAGACCAGAATTCTCGTAGTTCATCTGGTGAGGGTGCTGATGAATGATGATGGGTGCTTGTTGAGTTTGATCCTATAGTTGATGATTGTATGTTTGGGTTGGTGGTTGTTGGAGATGGATTTTGTACGTTCGAGGTATGTGTGGCTAAATTAGAGGTATTGTTATTAATCGTTCGATAAAATGCTTTTTCATTTGAATTAAATTGCTTGTTTTGTGATTTCCTAAGTGTGGTTAATTTATAACGTCGTAATCTACTGGCTAAGGCGTTAAGTTTCTGTTTCAGGGTATCAAGAAAATGTGAAAGATCTGTATTATCTTGTTCATGTCTGCTGTGGATTCTATAATGGAGTTTGATGAAATCTACATGTTTTACTATATTCGGTGATCTATTGCCGTTCATGAATTCTATAAGTAGAGCTATTTTAGTTCTAAGGTCGTCTATTTTACCTTTGAGTCGTTTTTCCCACATGGGTTCGCGTTTGTTGCTATTGTGGGTCGTTGTAGAATCAAATAATTTAGCACCGTTATGTACCGCGGCAGTATAAGCAGCACAATATATTATGTTGTGAAGCGTGGAAAACTGATTATCTTCTTTCAAATATTTAGGTAATACGTGTGAGTTAATGAGGTGAACAATACGAGTGAATTTTTTAGATGCTTTTTGTTTAGGTATGTAGGGTTTTGAAGCCGGGTCAATATCTTTAAATTTTTCTAGGGTTATAACAAAATAATTTTCTATTTCAGCTACTTGTAAACTAGTGTTTTCGTCTAATTGTACGTCTTGTGTTGTGTTATTGTCAACTTGTATTGGATCATTAAGGGATTGTTCATTTGTACTTAATGACGCATATGTTGGGTCTGGGATGAAATCTATTTGTGTATTTAAAGGTGTACTAATAGTATCTGGTGTAGGTTCTAGTCTTACATTTTCTTCTAGGTCATTAAGTTGAGCTATACATGAGTGACTATTGTGAGAATTTAGTTGAAGGGCTACTTCATCTCGTATTTCTTGTATTCGTGTTTCTGTTATCCTTTTGCTGTTGAGTATTACTCTGCGTTGATCAGCAATTCTCTGTTCAGATACATGAGCAATTTCAGTATTATTATGATTTTATTAATTTGGTTTAGAGCCTCAATATTTCGAGGGTAAGTTAATATTGTAATGGGCCAGGGCTTTCTTCCAGAGAGAATTTTGAGAAATCCTCTCTCAGTGCTCCCCAACACCCCTTAAGGAACCTACATGATAAATTTCAGCTTCCTACGCCCAAAAGTTTTGGTTGTGCGTTGTCTGTCAGTCACTCAGTCAATAAAGAAAGAATTTTATTTATATTGATTTAGCTCCGGGGATTCACCTACCGTCTAATATAATTGAACAAACGAACTTACGTGTTCTTTGTGGTCTAACAAGTAAAATATTCACTAAATTACCACTATTCAGCTAAGCGTGGCCTTCGAGACTCACAACTCTTGGCTCTGTCTACCCCGTAAGGGATAAAGACGTGATTCTATGTATGTATGTACCTATGTAACAAGTAACCTTTTATGTTTGCAAGGGGGAATACTTGTACTTTACATTACATGTACTGAGATACAATACAGGCTCTGCTTAGTTCAGTCACCAATCTCTGTACAATCGAATATTGTTATTTTTGAACTTTAAACTTTTTTCTGTGTATGAAAATAATAAAAAAAAATTGAATTTTCGAAAAAAAAAAATGTGATGCCTTTTTAAAATTTGTGACTCTGTCAAAAACAATAGGGGACCGGCCAAGGTATGAGAATTGTTAAAAAGATTTAATTTTATGATAGAATACATGCGACTTTTCAGCACGAGTTTATTCTCCAGGGCTAATTTATTCGAGTCAAACTTTTAGGGAAAGTCCATTTCCATATGAATGTACGTTTAATTGGGGCATTTTGGTATCGTCCAAAACATCGCTTAAAAATGTGAATTGTTTTTTGCTATATCTTGGGAAATACTTTGGTTATGGATGTGATACTTTTACAGATGATTCTATTAATGTGAGATATTTCAAAGAAGCATAAAAAAAAGTTGTCCGGTCCCCTATTCTACAATTGTTAATGCAAATAAAAAAAAATATTTCTAATCTTACAAATCGATTTTTATCCATCACTTTTAGCGCTGCGGGTGAAAAAGCGGCTTTTCTATATGTATTTTCTAAGAATCGTGCAGTTATTATTAGTATGTCCATTACTCTAAACAGTACTTTCTTTAGAATTCATTATCTGACCACATTTGAAGAAAGCTAGATTGCTTCTGAGAGCAGATTAGTAAAAGATAAACTTAATGTTTGTTTAATGACAGCCATAATTATTATTATTTTTCCTTTTAGAACATATTTATTATCAGTTATGCGAATAATGGTTTTAAGTGAAAACCTATACTACCTACCTATTTATAACATGGTTTATACATAACAGATATTTAAGAAATATGTATCACGCGGGTCTTTTAGGGACTATAGTAGCCAAAATATTTTTTTGTCGTAAGTTTGTCCTCGCATTATATACGCAAAAAATATTGAATGGAATTTGATGTTTGGAACCATTATATTGATGAACATACAATTACATACTTACATTAGTATCAAGCTTTTATGCCTTACGGGGGTACGCGCTTTGGAGGCGGTGGTAACCTTAGCTTTAAGTAATTTTATGACGTCAACTAACTAAAAAACAAGATATGACGAATTAAAAGTGCTATTTTTAAGCCTATTTAAATAAAATACCTTTGAGTTTGGTAGACAGAGCCAAGAGTCGTGAGACTCGAAGAACACGCCTAGCTGAATAGTGGGCTCTCTGATGGAATGGAGATTCTCTGATGATGGAGGTATAGTGACAGGTTGCTAGCCCATAGCCTATGAGTGGAGGAATCCCCAGTTAAAAGCCCTTTTCCTCGATTGACTTTTACAATCTGCGCGGGAAGAGAAGCAGCTGGCACATTCTATGTTTTTTCTTCGCTCCCAGACCAGCATGGAAGCAATATACTTATATTGATGATGGTTTAACTTTAAATCTAGGGCAGGTTTTCGAAACGCCGCCGCCATTTAGAACCAGAGATATTATAAAATAGTACCTAAATTACACGCGTACGAAGTCACGGGCAAATGCTAGCAGTTTACTTAATTGGCATCGCAAGTACTTATTGCGGGCACGCTAACTTACTTTTAAGGGGATGCAGTTACATTCAAGTACTTTATTGGTATAGAATTAAAGAACTTTAAAACTTTTAATACTCGTATAATCCTAAATCCCACAATTTAAAGTAAGGATTTGAGTTTGTTTGTTACTAAATCACGCAAAATCTACTGGACGGATTTTGATGAAATTTGGAACACGGGCAGAAAACTTCACCCGCGTTACTATATACAAAACCTTTCTCATGATCCACTTTGTCCATTGGTGAAAACCACATGAAAAGCTGTTCAGTTGTTTCTGAGTTTATTGTGGTCAGATGAGACTTATCTTTTAAATAGCATGAGCCCCGGACTATTTTTCCAGGGAATTTTGGGAAATCCTGTTTTAGTGCTCGGACACTCCCTAAGGAATCTACATGCCAAATTTCAGCTTCCTACGCCTATTAGTTTTGGCTGTGCGTTTTCTTTCAGTCACTCAGTCAGAAATGGAAGAATTTCAAATTATTTCAGTATGTGTCTTCCCCTGCTGTTGCTTCCATGATGGTCTGGAAGCGAAGAAAAAAAAATAGAATGTGCCAGATGCTTTTCTTCCCGCGCAGATGGTAAAAGTCAATCGGGCTTTACTGGGGAGGACTTTATACTGGGGATTCCTTAACTCATAGGCGATGGACTAGCAACATGTCACTATACCTCCATCATCAGAGAATCTCCATTCTATCAGAGAGCCCACTATTCAGCTAGGCGTGTTCTTCGAGTCTCACGACTCTTGGCTCTGTCTACCAAACTCAAAGGTTTTTATTTAAAAAGGCTTAAAAATAGCACTTTTAAATCGTCATATTCTTGTTTTTTAGTAAGTTGACGTCATAAAATTACTCTTAAAGCTAAGGTTACCACCGCCAAAGCGCGTACCCCCGTAAGGGATAAAGACTTGATTCTATGAATGTATGTTCATCAATATAATGGTTCCAAACACATCAAATTCCATTCAGTATTTTTTGCGTACATAATGCGAGGACAAACTTACGACAAAAAAATATTTTGGCTACTACACCTGACTGTCCATTCCATCAGAGAGCCCACTATTCAGCTAAGCGTGGCCTCTGTGTACCCCGTGAGGGATAAAGACGTGATAGTGATTCTATGTATGTGTCTTCCCCTTAACAACAACATTGTGTGTGAGGTGGTTAGCAACACCGGCTAGCAACAAGTTTCAATGACAATCACCGCACATGACTTTGTGACAATGTAACTAAGCAGTTGACTGTAACTTGAAGTTAGTTAGAGGAGTTGTAAAGTGACGTCTTTGGAGAAAACGCAGCAGTGGAGTTTGTTGCGCCGCCTCTTCTCCACTTGCGCTTTGGAGGCGGTGGTAAACTTAGCTTTAAGTAATTTTATGACGTCAACTAACTAAAAAACAAGAAAGTGACGATTTATAAGTGCTATTTTTAAGCCAATATAAATAAAAATAATTGACTTTGACTTTGACTTTGAACGAGGTACCTACAGTGCGACAACGATCATAGTGAACGTGGGAGAGGGCGCCACTAGACGAAGTACCTCTCGGTAATCTGTGATGACGATGTTAGTTCATTTTTTGGCCACGTTCATTATGAACGTTGTCGCACTTTAGTAGAATTTCACAGCGTTACACACACATTTAGAACAGCGTTCAATGTCAAAGTCCTAGAAATATGTCCAGTGTACTTGGTTTAAAGCTCTTACCCTCAATTGACTTTTACAATCTACGCGGGAAGAGAAGCAGATGGCACATTCTATGTTTTTTCTTCGCCCCCGGACCAGCAGCGACCTAAAAAAAAAAATTAAACCATAATCATTCCATTGCACACAGAATCTCCACCGCTTCCCCCGACTTTCATCGTTTACAAACCATTTGGCTTGCACGCTGTGCACTTTCTTCCGGTAATTTGCTTTCAACTCGGTTTCTATTTGGTTATTTACGAATGATGCGATCGCGTCTCATTTAAACATGTCTATTCCTGTTGTACCCGACTAACCTGTGTCAAATTTCCTGAAAAAAAATATTTTTTTTTTATGTGTAACATTCTTCATTCACATCGTGATTGTACTTATAATATCTGATATCTCACCCTAACAAGGCTTATTATTATGATTCGCGAATAAATTATTGCTGAATAAAATTCCACGAAAAAATTTTTTATTCGAATAAACATTCAAATAAAAATTTATTAGAATAATGCCCATCTCTAACTACATGCCACATTTCAGCTTCCTACGCCCAGTTGTTTTGGCTGTGCGTTGTCTGTCAGTCAGTCGGTTACGAAAGAATTTTAAATATAGGTATTGATTTCGAATCATCTCTGAATGGTTGTGCCTAAAAGAGAGATACTTTAACATGTTTATTGCCCATCACGCGACGTCGTGTGTTCCAATTACTCTTTAGTTTGGCCCTTCACGCGACGTCGCGTGAAGTGTCCGAACAATTTTGTATGGCGAATATTGCGCGGGCCGGAGCGTTATCGCAAGGGTCTAAAAAAAAAAGTTGTGGGCCACCAGAACAAAAGACCAATTTTAGCGTTGGCAATAAAATACTAAAATAAAATATACTTACTTCTTTCCCTGTCCTCTCCTCTGATGGGGGACAAAGGATTGGTAACAACGGGTATAGATGTTTTAAAAACGGGGATTCGAACTTGGTACCCTTGGAGCAGCAAATCAACGCTTACAAAGTCATTAACGAACACATAAAATTTAATAGGACCGTTTGTCCCTTTTATTTTTAGACCTTGCAACTTTTTGTCCTTTAGAAAAATGGTTTCATAAGAGTATTCTTTAAATTAAGTATCTGTTTATAAAGTTAAAGTAGGTCTAGGCTACCCTAAGGTAGTAGATAAGTGGTATCCTAATTACTATCATTTTTATGAACAACTAGCTTTCGCCCGCGGCTTCGCCCGCGTGAATTTCCGACGGGAACCGTGCCTTTTCCTTCTAACTATGTATATGCGAAATTTCAGAAAGATTGATTCAGTAGATAAAGCGTGTAGAGGTAACAAACAAACAAACAAACTCACTTTCACTTTTATAATATTAGTTAGGATTAAATAATTAGTTATCGACGTGAAAAAGAGCCTTCTTTGAAGGCCAAATTTCAATAAAAAAATTTGACTTTGACTTTGACTTTGAATGCGCCCCGGGGCTCAACTATAGTATTCGCTTCGCTTCGCTCCCGAGGATTTTCGGGATCAAAAGTACCCTATGTGCTATTCCTGGTGTGTTTTTACCCATGTCTGTGTGTCTGTCCAGTAGATTTTGCATGATTGAGTAACAAAGATCCTCACAAATTCACAAACTCACGTCCAAATCTTCGCATTTATAGTTTTAGTAGTATGCCTAATAGTAGGGTTAGATTAAAGTTAATATGAATCCAACGACCCGCCCTGCCTTCGCACACTTCGCAATGCTAGTAGTTTGTAGCTTTTAGATTTATAAATGAACCAGCTTTTGCCCGCGGCTTCGCTCGCGTGAATTTCCCACGGGAACAGTGCTTTTTCCCAGGATGAAAGGTACCCTATGTCCTTCTCCGTACTTCTAACTATGTGTATGCAAAATTTCAGGAAGATTGGTTCAGTAGATGTAGCGTGAAGAGGTAACAAACAAACAAATAAACAAACAAACTCACTTTCGCATTTATAATATTAGTTAGGATTATAATTATGTAATTAGTAATAATAGTACAAAAATAATAATGCCTGTGAAGGCAAAATTTCAATAAAGTATTTTTGACATTTGACTTGTGCACGGATACATGTGTAACTTTTTATCCAATTTCCAATCCAAATCCACAAATTCAGAACTACAAGTCTGGTATTCGAACCAACACCCTTTTGAACGAAAGTCGAGCGCCTATCCGACTGAGCCATACGCGTTACCACTACGCGTTACGTATTATATTATCTGTGGCGTCACGCAGCGGATGCAGTAACTGGGATTATCGCGTGACCACAGATTATGTATACTTCAAGGTCCTCTTAGCCCTATCAATCTTTGAGTCAGTGTCCTATGCGTCAAACTTCCGTCGGATTTAGGGTAACCAAAATCCTAACTAATATTATAAATGCGAAAATGAGTTTGTTTGTTACCTCTTTACGCTTTATCTACTGAAGTTAGAAGTACGGGAAAGGACATAGGGTACCTTTATATAGGACAAAAGTACTGTTCCCATGGGAAATTCACGCGGGCGAAGCCGCGGGAAAAAGCTAGTAAGAAATAAACCAATTTAGTATTTTTTAAAATAAATCTTGACAAAATTAACTCCGTCACGCAGGGGACTATCAGTGTCGTTACGCAGGGGATGCTCTATAACTGGGATTATCGCGTGACCATAGCACAGGGCGGGCGCTTCATAGAAACGGCGCGTCAAATATACCTACTACTACTACAAATGAAACTGTATATCCGTGAACACGTCAGTAGCACGTCAATGTGTTGTGTGCGTTTTTATAGTCATAACGTCCCAATACATAAAAGAACGGGGGAGAAGTGCAGGAAGTGCGGGGGTTGCCATATTGCGGGAGGGGCAGGGAGTTTCCTTGCGGTACGTAGTACTTATATTAATTGTAGCCAAGCTTCTGACTCTACACGCCCTAACTCTAACAGCCATAACTTTAAAAACTCTACACTTTAGTCAGAATATGGGGCTTGTAGTTTTTGTCGTAGTAGTGTAGTATTAATTCATTCCGATGGCGCCATCTATTGTCAGTATATGGTTACTAATTGGCTGATGTTCTAGTTGAAACTCCAACGTTTTACGAAGGATATAATTATAGTTATTACTATCCTGTACCGGCGACTTCATCCGTGCGTAATTTACTATCGTAATCTAAGGCCTGTATTAATAAATGACACTCAAGTCATAGCTCGATCTTGAAAGCGCACTTGAGTCGCGGTGCTAATTTATAAATCTTACTTGAGTTCTCGCTTGAGATCCGCGTATCAGCCGAGTGAAGTCGTATTAATAAACAAATATCAGCACTCAAGAGCGTATTTGCTGATGACAGTACAACCATGACATGAGAGTGACTTGTGACAGTAGTTAGACCAGACTCAGTAAAAAATAATAGACCCAGCTTAACAATCTATATCCAGACATGGAAACCGGCCGCATAAATACTGTTTGGAGAAAGATTGTTAAGCCGGGTCTATTATTTTTTACTAATTCTATGGTTTGACACTATACGCCATGTCAAAATTCTCAGCTTGTCAGTTTGAAGTTGTGTGTGTTCTGAGATCTCAAGTGATATGCCGTTGATATAGGTTTATTAATTAGCGACGATCTTAAGTGCGTGAACATAACCTGAGTGCATATCGGCCGAGTTCGCACTTGACAGCTGTCTTGAGCTTGGTTTATTAATACCGGCCTAAGATTCTAAACGGGGCGTATCAAGATGATACCTACGCCAGATTTTAAGTTAGGCCTTCAACAATACAACAGTGAAAACCGCTTCAAATTTGGTCCAGTAGTATTTGCGTGATGCGCGTACAAACATACAGACAGAAAAGAAAGACAGTCAGACAGACAGAAAGACAGACAAAAATTAAAAATAAAATGGTTTTGGCTTCTATTGGCCCTATGAAGCCTCCTCATGGTTTCTTAAATATCTTCTATGTATAGACAGTTTTACTTTATGTATGGAAATGTGATCTTGTGTGCTAATAAAGTATTCTTGTATTATATTGTAGTTTTAGTAGGCATATGTATTGATGATCACCTATTTTATGGCCGCCCTAGTAGGATAGTGACAGCGGAAGAGCAACAATACGTCGATGTGAATGTCGGAATGTAGCTATCTAGGTCGACCTCAAGTGGGCTGGGATCAATTTGTGGAGACTTCTGAGATTGCTTCGACACTACTTCTTGGAACTGCTGAGATCCGTTTGATTCCGTCAGTTTGCTATAGTCTATTGGTTACGTATTTGTAAGTCTAGTATTAGGTAGGTTAGTAGAGAATGATGAGTGTAGAGGAAGCAAGAGAGATCTGTAAGGATCGTAGCAAGTGGAAATCGCTAGTCTCTGCCTACCCCCACGGGAAAAAGGCTTGATAATATGTATGTAGTATTAGGTACCCGATAACCCGATGACAATATGCATAAAATCTCGAAACAATTTTTGCCCAAAGTAGCTTAACATTAGCGATGTGCCACCGAGAAATTCTCTGTTCCCGAAAATTTATTCCTTTGAAAATGTCCGAAAAGTCTCGGGAATTTCTCTAGTTTTTAGGGAAATATTCCGTTCTTGAGAAATTTCCAAGAAAGTTTCCGCTTGTTCTTTGATAGTTTCGAGAACGGTACATCACTACATAACGTATACACAATGCGGGGGCAATATGAAAAATGCCCCCTATTAATCATTGTCCATAACACATACATTATTATACATATACCATTAATATTTTTGGTGACGATTTAATTTTTATGATAAATCTACAAAGATTTAAGAATGGGTCTGGGAAAAAGAGCAGATGATATTGTTAGAACTAAGTATGTATGGTTATAACAATGTAGAATAGAAACTTGAAATTTTACAGAGAGGTTCTGAGCACTAAGAACTGAATTTTGGAATTTCACCCCTAAGGGGGTGAAATGAATGAAAAAGTGGCTGACGCTTTAATGAGATTCTTTTGGTATTTTTTCTCGGCAGTGCTAGTAGTTTGTAGCTTTAAGATTTACAATACAAATCTGTAATTAGTGCCGTGAAATAGAGTCTGTGAGGACCAATTAAAATTTTGAATTTTTCAACGAAATTCGAGCTGGAAAACAAAAGCTGATAAATTAAAATGATATTATTTAGATTAGAATATTTTTCAGAAAATTACATAAAAGTAAAGATTTGTCTTAGATAGATAATACATTTATTTCTTGCCAAAATCATACACATTTAAGTCATCTAATCCCAAATAAAAAAATATATAAATATCTCTGCATCACCTCTTCGTTGACTGGTAGAAAAAGCCTCCGGTTTTAAGTCAACCATTTGAATATTTTTTGTAAAGAAGTTAAATAAAATAAAATCCCTAATCTTGAATGTTTTTTTTTTCTAATACAGTAAGTAATCATTTCATTAAACATAGCTTAAATTATAACGAACCCTAACAAATAACTTGTGAATATATTCTCTTCCTCATCCGGTTACTCCCGCTATAATGACCTTGGGGCCATGAAACCCGCTTTTTCTAAACCAGGAACTAATAAAAGTGAAAAAGATTTCAGTAGAACAAAATGTATTGTGTTGATGTTGACTGATTGGTATATCAACGCAGACAATATACCACAGAACATTGAAATATGTACAACTAATGCTTTAGTACATAATATCAAATACCAAAATTCAAATACTAAATATCAAATACACACTAAAGTTTCGACTCATAAAAACATACATCTGGAGCATTGCATTGTACGGTAGTGAGGCATGAACTTTGCTGAAGAAGGGTCGAATGCGTTTAGAAGCTTTCGAAATGTGGTGTTGGGGGCGCATGGAAAGAATTAGTTGGACAGATAAGAAAACAAATGAGGAGGTACTGGATATGATCAATGAGAAAAGAAATTATATTAGAGCAATAGAGACAAGAAGAAGAAAGATTTTTGGCCACATTATACGACATGACAACTTTATGAAATACCTGATTGAAGGAAAAGTTAAAATGAGGAGAGGGAAAGGATAGCCAAGAAGGGCATTTATTGACGAAATTAAAGAGAAGGTAGAGGTCGTGTCGTATAGAGATGTCAAATCGATGGCAGAAGAGAGGCATACATGGAAATTACTCCACCGACAAGAACGAAGTTCTTAAATTTATTGATTGAGTGTTTATATAGTATTTGATAATAGTTCCATGAAATCCTGCTCTGATTTCTTGATATTGAGAACCTCTCAGCAAACAATTTCAGTGGCATGGAACTATTATCAAATACTATACTGTTTTAATGAGTTTCTTTCGGGATTTCTTCTCAGCAGTGGTCGTTCCGAAGTCCTAGTAGTCTTTAGCTTTGAGATTGGCGCTCGATGTTATATAATAAACATTTAAATCTGATTCTATTGTTCCTTTATTTGTATTACCTCTACCACATTAAGAATTGTTGAGTAATAAGTAAAAGTACCTACAACTGTATTCTTAAAATCATAGCCATTTATTAACTAATATTATATATATATATATATATAAATACACATACATATATACATATTTTTTATACTTAATCTATTACACGCATCTTTATTCACGCGGTTGAAGCCGAGGAGAAAACCTCGGCTCGCCTGAATTTCATTAATCACCCATTTCAAACCCCTTAAAGGGGCTTAGGGCTACCTCCTGCTAGAGTTCCATAAGGTTGCAACTACAAGAGATGAATAAATATATAAATAAATAATCATGGCAACTCAATGATACTATATTTAATAAAAACACGTACATATATAGAAAAACATCCAAGACCCAGGTCAATTTGAAAAAGTTTATTTTCCATCTTGACCCGACCGGGGATCGAACCCGGGACCTCCGGTGTGGCAGTCCGGCGTGATGACCGTTAGGCCACAAAGCCATGGAGGTCGTCAAAGATGAGTTCCTGAGAAGACTTTATGAACGAGGCCTGCCGTTTTCCGTCGGCGGTGCTTCGCTTCCTGAAGAAGCTGTCTGTGTTCCCGAGCACGTTCAACCTGATTCTCTTCAAAACCAGAGTGAATAGGCTGCTTCTGGGTAAGTTCGCTACACCGTTGACCTCATCGCTGTCCTCGGGCAAGATTGTGGTCGAGCAAACCCATCTTTAATAATAAAAAAAAGAAAACAGAAGTCCAGTCTCTGAGGAGCCTGAAAGGCGAAAAAGTCCTCGGAGGAAGTATGAAGTAAAGGGGGCTTAGGGGTGAAATTTCTAAAATTGCTTTCTTTGTGCTCACTAACGCTCTGATTAACGTCAAATGAAGTAGGTACAGCCTTGGACAGTAGACGAAACCCAAAATAAGTTTTATTGTAAAACTGCTATAGCCGTTCACTGCCCATTAACGTGTTAAGTTGGAAAACTCTAGTTTCCATCAAGGAATTAACCTTGTAAAATAAATAATTAATTCATTCAGTAATTGAAATCAAACATCTTCAAATTGCTCGTTAAACTGAATAATAAAGATCGTAAAATAAATTATTTATTGATACGAATAAATTAGACATAAATGCCTGCTCGTAACACTTACACTTTGGACTTTAATTATTATGCTGATATACTGCTATCATATAAATTAATAGTTACCCTACACATTGTAGGTTTAAATTTAATTTGTTTCAAAGGAAATTCTATTAAAAAGCCTGAATTCTATGAAAGCACATATGTTATGAACTTATGAGTATTGAATTTTAGTTCAGTTAATCAAGTTAATCAGAGCGTTAGTGAGCACAAAGAAAGCAATTTTGGAAATTTCACCCCTAAGCCCCCTTTACTTCATACTTCCTCCGAGGACTTTTTCGTAGTTAGGCCTTTCAGGCTCCTCGGAGACTGGACTTTTGTTTTCTTTTTTTTATTTTATTAAATATGGGTTTGCTCTTGACCACAATCTTGCCCGAGGACAGCGATGAGGTCTACGATGAAGCGAGCTTACCCAGAAGCAGCCTATTCACTCTGGTTTTGAAGAGTTTCAGGTTGTACGTGCTCGGGAACACAGACAGCTTCTTCAGGAAGCGAAGCACCGACGACGAAAACGGCAGGCCTCGTTCATAGTCTCTGGTCTTCTCAGGAACTCATCTTTGACGACCTCCATGGCTCTGTGGCCTAACGCGGTCATCACGCCGGACTGCCACACCGGAGGTCCCGGGTACTATTCCCGGTCGGGTCAAGATGGAAAATAAACTTTTTCAAATTGACCTGGGTCTTGGATGTTTTTCTATATATGTACGTGTTTTTATTAAATATAGTATCATTGAGTTGCCATGATTATTTATTTATATATTTATTCATCTCTTGTAGTTGCAACCTTATGGAACTCTAGCAGGAGGTAGCCCTAAGCCCCCTTAAGGGGTTTGAAATTGGTGATTAATGAAATTCAGGCGAGCCGAGGTTTTTCTCCTCGGCTTCAACCGCGTGAATAAAATGCGTAGTTTACGAGTAACTACATGTCCGTTCGCTAAAATTAGGATATACTTGTACTAGGGGTCAATGAATTTATAGGCGATGATAAAATTATTTCTACTTTAGAAGAACACCTTTGTGCACTCATGCCATACTTATTTCAGTTTATCCCGATGGCTGACTGGTAGAGAATGCTGTTAGCATTAAGTCCGCCTTTTATACCATTGTATTATTTCGATCTAATAAAGTTTTAAATAAATAAATAAGAACACATTTCTCTATCGCGAGTTTAGTGGCCGCACACAACTCACGGAAACAGTATGACATTTTTATAGCCGCTGCAATTGAATTATTGTAAGGAATGTGTGTCAGGAATTATCAGATTACGACCAACGATGGGCAAACCGTCCGACCACAACGACTATTTCAAAATGTCCATTTTCAGTCCCATATAAACCCATTTAAAAACGTTTTTTTAAATTAAAGATGGGTTTTCTCTTGACCACAATCTTGTCCGAGGACAGAGATGAGAAGAAGCAGCCTATTCACTCTGGTTTTGAAGGGAGTCAGGTTGTATGTGCTCGGGAACACAGACGCAGGCAGGGAGTTCCACTGCCGCCGCCGTTCCGTTTCGAAAAGTTGGTTCGTTTCGTTGCCAGGCTAATCGTTGAGCGAAACTTATTCACACGATTTCTTTGATAAAAGCGATTTGCCGACTTCCTAAAATGGAAAGGTGTTAAATTCGCAGGAATTCCCAGCTGTCCCGGTGTCTGTCTGTAATCAATTACCTATATATAAATAATTCAAAGGTGACTGTCTGGCTCACATAGTGATCTATCAACGCACAGCCCAAACCACTGGACGGATCGGGCTGAAATTTGGCATGCAGGTAGATGTTATGACGTAGGCATCCGCTTAGAAAGGATTACCGCGAGCGAAGCCGCGGGCGCCAGCTAATTACCTATACATAAATAATTCTTTGTTGGTTAAAACCGTGTTCCAACTCCACTTCCACTCGTCTCTTTCGTCTTTTCTTATTTCAAGTTGAAGCCACTTAGATAAGAATTTCAAATTCTTACCTGAGTAAAGTACTACTACTGTTTGAACACGATTTAGACACGATAACGACTGTTAGCGGAATAGGGGACTGGGCAAGGTTTGAGAATCCACTCGTCTCTTTCGTCTTTTCTTATTGCAAGTTGAAGCCACTCAGATAAGAATTTCAAATTCTTACCTGAGTATAGTACTACTATGACTACTACTGTTTGAACACGATAAATTAATTGAATAATTAGTTATCGACGTGAAAAAGAGCCTTCTTTGAAGGCCAAGTTTCAATAAAAAATTTTGACTTTGACTTTGAACACCATTCAGACACGATAACGACTTAATGTTAGCGGAATAGGGGTCTGGACAAGGTATAAGGATTGTCAAAAATATGTAAATATAAGATAGAATACATACAATTAAACACATTTTGCGACTTTTCAATACGAGTTTATTCTCCTAAGCTAATTTATTAGAGCTCAAACTTTTTAGGAAAGTCCATTTTCTACGCGTGACGTCATTTGAATGTACGTTTAGGCGTTTTGGTATCGTCCAAATATCGCTTAAAAATGTGAATTATTTTTCGTTGTATCTTGAGAAATACTTTGGTTACTGATGATTCTTTTACTGATAATTCTGTTATTGTGAGATATTTTAAACAAGCTATAAAAAAAAGTTGTCCGGTCCCCTATTGACACTGAGGTTATTCCAACAATTTCTCAAAGTATCGAGTTTGTACGAGATTTAATTCCCGGTAAATCGGCTGGTTGGATTCGGTTCTGACTACTTTCAGTTTAGACATACAGTTTAGACACTGCAGTTTGACCTCAGTGTGATCATGCGCAAAATAACGAGTTTACAAATGTGACACTTCAGAGAAGCGTTAGAAATCAGTGCTCCGAAATTAAACGTAGACGTTCAATTATATTATAGATCTAAATAAAATAAAACACTAAGATTAATAACTAAGGAGCATAATAATTAAAAAGTAGACGTTCGTTTAAACATGCGATCCCCGATGGAATAGGTTATCTTTCAGTAAATAAAGTTACAGTTTGTATCACTATTTTAAAAGTGCGCGCCGGGTCTCTTACTGAGCTGACCCTTTGAAAAAAATTGAAGTGAAGATAAGAGCATAAATATATATACTTTCGTACCAACTCCGTCGTAGAATACCTCTATGCAAAATAAACATTATAAGTCTATCTCCCTCTCGATCACTGCAATACCTGACAAGGTATATATGATTATGATTTAGTAAGAATTAAGTTACGTACATATTTATATGTAAAGCAATACTTATCTATACATATAATAAAACAGTAAAAATATTTTGTCTGTACATTTTGTATTTTTGACTGAAATGGATAGAGGGACACTTAAAAAGAATAATAGAAAGCAAAAAAATTTTTTTGGAATTTCTTGTCTGTCTGTCTGTCTGTCTGTCTGTATGTATGTACGCGTTTCACGCAAAAACTACTGGACGGATTTGAATGAAACTTTTTTTATTGTATAGCTATTAAGTCTGGGCAACATATAGGCTATAATTGATTTTGAAAATTGGAACACCTGATGAAGAACCTCAACAGAACAGCTAAACTATAAGAAATATGGAAATGGTACCTTTGCAAAAGTTTATCAATCTGACGAGCATTTTCTGTTGACGTATAAAAATCGAAGATCAGAAATATCTGATGAAGAACTCCAAGAGACCAGCTACACTATAACATATATGGAAATGGCTCCTTAGCAAAAGTCGTTCAACCTGATGAGCATTTTTTGCTGACGTATAAAAATTGACGATCTGGAACATCTGATGAAGAACTCCAAGAGTTCAGCTACGCTATGAGATATATGGAAGCGCCTTAGTGAAAATCGTTCAACCTGATGAGCATTTTCTGCTGAACTACAGTTTGGAACACAAAAAGATTTTTCATCTAAGCTAAAATCACGCGGGCGAAGCCGCGGGAAACAGCTAGTCCTAGCTAATATTATAATTGCGAAAGTGAGTTCGTTTATTGTTTTGTTTGTTACCTCACACTTTATCTATTAAACCAATCTTCCTCAAATTTCGCATACACATAGTTAGAAGTACTGAGAAAGACATGGAATACCTTTTATTCCGGGAAAAAGCACTGTTCCCTTGTAAATTCACGCGGGCGAAGCCGCGGACAAAAGCTAGTGGAGAATAAATGAATATGAATACTTCTGTAGTCACCATATTTTGTAGATTCAGCAAGTGAAGATAGAACCATGCAACGACCTACAGTTTTTTATTATTATAATATTTATTCATGATAACGAGTATGTCTATGTTATCTATAAGAAAATAATAAGTACGAGAACACAAATATTAAGTTACTACAAGTTATTGATTAAAAGTAGGTTACAGAGCAAAGATCACGAAGACAGACTGATAGTAATACGATGTGATAACTCCAGTCATCTTTATGCGTAGTAGACTGCGTAGACCGCTTTGATTTGGGACCAGGGCCGCGGTCCCGAGTGCCTTAAACCAACAACCGCACAGAATTAATATAAGTACTACGTACATAAAGGAAGACCCCTGCCCCTCCCGCAATATGGCACCCTCCGCACTTCTCCCCCGTTCGTTTGCGGATTGGGACGCTATGACTATGAAAACGCACACATTGACGTGTTATTGACGTGTTTACGGATGTACAGTTTCATTTGTAGTAGTAGGTATCTGGTATATATGACGCCCCGTTTCTATGAAGTGCCTTCCCTGTCCGAGAGCCTTTTTCTCTTTACGGGATATTTTTCCTGCTCCAGTACTTCTAACCAATGGTTCACACTTGACGTTTAAAGACAGTACGTTTTCAGAAAATCCTGATTGGGTATACCCTTAAACCAACGGTAGAAGCCACTTAGAGGCACCACCGCCTTGCCAAATCTTATAAGATCATGCTCATACAGTTTGTGATTGTGTGCGTAGTTTTTAAGCTAGTAGTCGGGATTATCTTTGTGTGCGTGTATTTTTGAAATTTGCGCTCGCATCGTCTCCTGTTGGTTATATGCTCTGAGCTGAGAGCCCACCATTGAATTTTTTTTTTTAATAACAAATTTGAGTGTGTTTGTCCTCAATCTTGCCTGATGGGAAGCAAAGATGAGGTCTAGGGTGGTGCACGTGAACTCAAAATATGTCTATTCACTCTTGAAAACCCCTAAATTATATTTGTCGGGAAACAGCGACCTATTTTACTTTTCCTTAAAGGGT
The DNA here is from genome assembly GCA_018467065.1 of Ephestia elutella. NCBI lineage: Eukaryota > Metazoa > Arthropoda > Insecta > Lepidoptera > Pyralidae > Ephestia > Ephestia elutella. The sequence goes on along the minus strand of CM031594.1, from coordinate 10,968,679 downwards.
TGGGGGGGGGGGGGGGTATTTATTTTTGTGGTACTAACGTAATACTCAAAATAATTATTATACCGAGGCGAGGTGGTGTTCAGGACCTCATTTGGTCATCGGTATTTTATTCTTATTAATATTTTGGGCGCATAAGTATTGTAAAATAGTATGCAACCGCTGATTTTGTATGAGGTATCACATTCTTTCCCATACAAAAAGTTGCACATATTCTAGCGTATTTTCATCAGTAGACATTTTACCAATTTTTTCTTTTTTATTTAACCCTGTATAAGTAGATATAAGAGAGATGGACCAGCTAAATTCTATGAGTTCTGACGTCACCAATGACGTGTTTCCTGACCTCGACATAATTGTCCACTATCACAAAATTGATAGCCGTGACGAATGTATAATTCATTTCAATTGGTATATTACACCCATTGATAAAAACCGTTAGGGAAATTCGTTGTAATTATTATAGCGGATTGTTTTTATGATTATTACACGACTGACCAAAAAAGGAGTGTTATGTTTTCAGGGTTCATGTATGTGTGTATGTATGTAAGTTTCTTTATTGCACCATAAGTCCTTAACGGTTAAACAGATTTTCATGCGAGAGGTATTTTTAGATTCCTTGCATTCCTCCGAGTGACATACTCGTATGCTATTAGATGTGAGTTGTCAGTCGTGTTTTTTATTTTTGAATAATTAGCTTGTTAAGTTTCCATTCTGGGCTGGGAAGTTTCGAAAGTTCAATTTCGGTCTTCAGTTTGATTTTCTTTAACTAAGTAGGTTGGGTTGCACCAATTTGTTCTCGGGTTGCCGTATTGCCGAAATTGAACGTAACAGTAACGTTTAGGTACATTTTGTCATTGAAAAAAAGAACCATTATTAAAAATATAGAAAACAGAAGAAGAAAAATGTTAGGGCACCTAATACGACGCGATCCATTATAAGAAACATCATAGAAGGAAAGATAGAAGGAAGAAGCGGCCCAGGGAGACCAAGACAGAGTTATATGAGGCAAATATAGGAGAAAGTGAACGTCGTGTCGTATAAAGAAGTGAAAGAGTTAGCAATGGAAAGAGAAAAATGGAAGGAACTCCACCGACAAGAGCCTCGCTCTTAAATTTTATGATGATGACTTTTGTCATCCTATTTGACAACTGGTGTAAGTCATATTTTGCCTCACAAGTACGGTTAAGTTAAGAGTAGACGATTTCTGTCAAAGTAGGACCATGCAACCCAACTTAACTTCAATGTTTCTACGTCCAGCTGTCGGCTCTGCATTGATTTGTCAATCAGCGTCAATTTTTATGCCATTGATCGATTGACTTAGTAGCCCTCTCTCGAACCCTCAATTTTCGTTCGTGGGTTAATAAAACAACTGCAACAAAGTCATCTTGAGCTGACGTTGCGGGCGGCCAACAACCTCACGCCCTTTAAAACTAGCCTTGAACGACTTGGCAACACATTGACTTGTAATAATACTGGACAGTCTTATATCGGCTTCTCTGGCGTCCCGGGTTCGACGCTTGGTCCAGGTCAAGTTGTGAAATTGCCTTCTTACTGGAGGAAGTCCAAGGCACAGCATTAAATACACAGTATCTCGTAGTAGACTCAACTAGACAAGTGGCTCTGTGAGCTGTAGACTTCGTGAGCTTATAGATATTGCAGATCGAAGGAACTTTTCACGACATAATTAAGTTTTTCATGAAATATTAAAATCTTGATAATTCTGACTTTTCAGAAAATGGTGTTAGAGGCGTCCATAGCATGCGATGACATTGTACCATCAATGAGACGCATGCACGTATGCACGGACATACTAATATGTCTTCCTTTTCTTAACGTGTCGGCACGGCAGATCTTTTTGAGAACCAATATGACGCTACTGCTACAGCATTATGTGTGGCGTCATATACAACAGTGCAAGCCAACGTAGTAGTATAAAAAAAGTTGGCTGTCACGGGACTTCCGGCTGATGTAAAACAAATAAGTATAAGAAGCATCATCCATTTTCTGTCACGGCATTCGAGTCGATTCTACTGCCAAGCTCCAATAAATATATTTTCTACTAGTGCTCCGCTCCGACTTCGCTCGGAAGGAACATCCATAAATTGTAGCCTATGTCACTCAGGCATAAAAGCTTCTATTGGTGAAATAGTTTTTGAAATCGGTGCATTAGTTCCAAAAATTACCCCTAAATACGAACATACAAAAACTTCCTCTTTATAATATTAGTGTGACAAGAATTTGGGTAGCAACAAATCTGTCCAGCGATGACGTATAAAGATCAACGCACCAACGGCCAAATTAATCGAATAGTAACTGGTGGAGCGAAGTCAATTGCGTTGCATCACGGCCCGCCCAGCGATCGCAGTTGCATTCAATTGTCATGTCAGATGTCAATTGCTGATTGCTGCAGACCGCACGGCGACTGATGTTGGACTTTGCATGGAGAGCTGTTGCTAAGGTCTAGACTTCTAGAGGAACCACAGATGTAATAAGCTATGTAGCAATGGATGTGTCCACAGCTACATAGAGAGCTTGCTTAGAGCAGCAAAGATGTCAATTGCTGATGGCTGCAGACCGCACGGCGACTGATGGAGGACTTTGCATGGAGAGCTGTTACTAAGGTCTAGAGGAACCACAGATGTGATAAGATATGTTGCTATGGATGTGTCCACAGATACATAGAGAGCTTGCTTAGAGCAACAAGGATGAGGAGTGCGTATTGCTCAATAGCTCTCGGATATTGTAACTACAGATGTGATAAGGTGTGTAGCTATAAATGTGTTCATAGCTCTAAATGGTAGAACCACAGATTGTCAATAAGTAATATGTTTACTTTACTTCCTATAAGGATTTGGATTTGATGTGAACAGTTGCATCTAATTGTCATGTAAGATGTCAATTGCTGATTGCTGCAGACCGCACCACAGACCAACTTTGTATAAGAACACGGTTTTTGGCATCCTTGGTTGTGAGACCATTGGGACGAATATCTTCCTTGACGACATCAAGCCAGTATTATTGGGTTTTCCCCGGCTGCCTGGACGAGGAAGAGGCGGCATAGTCAATCATTTGTTTTATATGCAACTAGCCGCGCCCCGGAGCTTCGCTCCTGTGAGAATTTTGGGATAAAAAGTACCCTATGTGCTATTCCCGGTATTTTTGTACCCTTGTATCAAATTTTATTGAAATCCGTCCAGTAGATTTCTCGTGATTGAGTAACAAACATCCTCACCCTCAGAATTTCTTAAACTGACAAAGTCACAAACTCACATCCAAACTTTCGCATTTTTCTTTCGCACATTTCATCCCGAAATTCCCACGGGAGCGAAGCCCCGGGGCGCGGCTAGTAACAGATAAGCAACAAGCAACCCACGACTGACGTATCCTAAACGTGTGTTCGAGCCCATGGGAAAGGATGATCAAGCAATTGATACAGTAATTGAAACACGTATTGCACGTGGTAGGCAATTAGTCACGAGGTTAATATTGAGGGTATTTTTAGAATAATCTATCCTAATGGTGGTTGAGTAGTTTCGATGTGGACGTAAAGTCCCTGTGTAGAATCTTACACGAGTGGAATTCGGGAATTTTTAGCTCAAACTATCTTAGCAACGGAAGTTTTAAAATAAATTAAGATGGATTCATCGAGATATTATGTACTTACGTAATAGTTGTATTTCGACGAATGGATTAAAAAAACCAAACCCTTGAACTCTGAAAACATGATAATCCTTTTTTGGGCAGTCGTGTAACAAATCAAGATCGTTCCCAAAAATAAAAGCAATTATGCTGATTGAACCTGGTAACGTATCAGATCAACCTGTTTAAAGCTTATTTTAATACAATTGCTACATTATAACGGACTTTATATGTATGCTGATACATTCAGTCGATACTTTGTGTTAGAACTTGTTCATTTCATTCATTCCAGTATAAAAAATCATCTCTCTATTCTTTCCATTCTGTTCGATCCTGTGATAAAAGTGTCCAAGTTTTAAGAAATTTTTCAATAGTTTTAGGTTTACCAGGCCTACTGATTCAAGTACAAACGTCACTATCGTGCCTCAGTTGTGTCTCAAAAGCCAAAGAAATCGTAATAAAGCATAGAAATCTTACAGAGATCTTGTCGCTTTAGTTCAATTTCTTTGGATCTTGAGACACAATTTTGAGACATCTACGTTTGTAATTAGTAGAATTGACCCCCAGGTCTCTGCTTAAGTATATATATTTTTTTAGAACCCAAGAGGTGGTAATATTTATCCATTCGGCCCAGTCCCATTTCAACATAGCAGCCATCAGAACTAAATCTGTTTGGTGTTACAGACTTGTTATTTCTTGGAACTTTGACGCTACTTAGAGGTCTTCTTTACCTTCGAAACTTTGTTGCGTTCAGAAATAGCTCTCTCTTGATTTTGAAACCATATTTTATTACTAGCTTTTTTTGCTATGCCCGCGCAAATTTCGCTTTTACTGATTTCAGTGAAATTTCAAAAATTCCTTTCTTTCTGTCACTTTGGAAAATATAATCATAGAGTTATTTTATCGTATTGACTCGGTTTTGACTCGCCTCTGTATTGTTCTTACTCAAGTCAGCATCCAATTTTATAAGTATACCTATCTAGATTTGAGTAATTTTAATGCTGTATATGGAAATCGCTATATAGTCTCTCTTTAGTCGTATTTCCTCATGACTGAGGGTCGTGGTCATTATATGGAATGAAACACACACAACGACTCTCATGGCAATTTTAATGGAGTGGTCTGCCATTGCCTTCTCCATTTCACACACTAGCTGATAATCATCAACCAGAGTGCAGGTTTCCTCACGATGTTTTCCTTCACCGGAAGCAAGTGGTGGTCGATGAAAACTAACATGAGTCAGATTGGTATACGAACTCATGTAGCCCGGGCAGGATTCGCACCTGGGATTTTGTATCCACAGGCGGGCGCCCTACCACTCGGCCACCACCGCTTCACTATATAAGGTGGACTCAAATTAACTACAAATATTTTCAGGGCTGGCTCCAGGGGGCTAAATAAACGTATTGGAGATACAATTTTAAAAATCGATACGCTAGTTTTTTTTTTTGTTTTTTCTAACAAAAAAAAATATTATTAAATGATGACATTTAGTATCATACTGTAGTTAAATGTGTAGACTTTATACCTCTTTAAGCTCCTCCCACCAATTAATAGTTGAATGAAATTGATTTGCTGTATTCCTCTTTATTTATGAAAAGTGCGTGAAAGACAGAGATGTCAAGCGATTTATTATACGTAAACGACAGCGACCGACCGGTGGGCGGGGCGGCTTTTGTTTGTGTGTGTCATTTTAATTGTCATTTTACGCAAAGCTGTGTACAGGATGTTATAATGTTACGGTTTTCAAGAAACATAAACGTTAATTTTTCTCGAAAACTAGCGTGTAGAAAATTGAAAAAACCACTGATATACTTTCTAAATAATATCAGTAATTAGCCCTGAAAATATTTGTAGTTAATTTGTGTCCACCTTATATAGTATCTAGTCATAATATATATGTTTGTATGTATAAAATGACAATATCTATCTTGGACTTCATCTTATATTATATTTGATTCTACTCTGACCTACGATATTGTTACATCTATAACCGATATCATAACTTTCGAATCCTTCAGGCAGTTATGCAAAATCGAGCTATCAAATGACACAAGTCCGCAGTCACATAAGAACCCTATAACATTACGCCTGTAACGTGTGTGATGACGTACATGCAAAGTGGTCCCTTGAAATGCAGTCACCAGCTGACCCAGATAAACGTTCTGGGAATATCACGCCGTTTTCACTTAATCGTATAAAGTGTTCGTACTGTTCATATATAATCACAGAACCTTTTAAAGTTATATACAACACTGGCCCTTGGGTTTTGTTAATTTACCGATCGAGTTACAAGTCTCCGTTTCAGCTTGGCTCAAAATGCTTTGGTATGACTGTTTGTTCTTCTCTAGAGGTCAAATAACCGATTCCTATGAAATTTTGGCAGCAGGACATTAAATATGAAAATCGATAGTCGAGCCAATTTTTGGAAATTTTTGAAAATACGGAGTTATCAAGATTTTAATATTTCACTAGCTGTCGCCCGCGGCTTTGAAAAATCTTTTTGTGTTCCAAACTGTTTCAGATGTTTCGGATTTTCGATTTTTATACGTCTACACAAAATGTTCATCAGATTAATCAAGTTTTCTAAGGCGCCATTTCCATATAATATGTTATAGTGTAGCTGGTCTCTTGGAGTTATTCATCAGATGTTCCAGATCTTTAATTTTTATACGTAAGCAGAAAATGCTCATCAGGTTGAACGACTTTTATTAAGGCACCAGTTCCATATTTCTTATAGTTTAACTGTTCTTCCAGTTTTCAAAATCAATTATAGCCTAAATGTTGTCTAGTCTTAATAGCTACACAACAAAAAAAGTTTCATTCAAATCGGTTCAGTACCTTCGGAGATTAGCGTCATCATACATACAGACAAGAAATTCCAAAAAAAATTTTTTGCTTTTTATTATTCTTTTTAAGTGTCCCTCTATCCATTTCAGTCAAAAATACTAAATGTACAGACAAAATATTTTTACTGTTTTTATTATATGTATATACCTAGATCAAAAACATATGGTGTGAAAAGTTCCTTCGATTTGCAATCTCCATAAGCTCGCGAGGTCTACAGCTCACAGAGCCACTAGTATATTTTCCTTTAAGTACTTTAATAACAATATTATGGTTCTTTTATAGCGGTGACAAGGACATCATCGTACAAACTAGGTAGCGAAAAGATTTTAACCGATTTTTCTAAGAAAATCCATTTATTTGAACGGAGGAGGCATTTCCTTGAATCAAAGAATAAACCTAGGTATTTAGCTAGGCTTATTCTTCTTACGATATATATATATATATATTTTTTTTTATAACATAGGGCGGCAAACGAGCAAGCGGGTCACCTGATGGTAAGCGATCACCGCTGCCCATGGACTACTGCAAAACCAGGGGTATCATCACAAGAGTGTTGCCGGCCTTTCAAGAAGATGTAGATTCGTGTTTATTTATTAGATTATTTTTGATTCATTCTAAAATAAAGTTAAATGTGAAACGTGACAAAGTGTTTTAACGCTGAGAACATTATTGACGCAACTATTGGTCCAATTATATTTATTGACGTCAATAACAACAATATTATGATTCCGACATTGCAAATTTTTCTGACGTCAGTAAGTGATATATTGTAATATTTAATAAATACATACTAAGAATACTAAGAATTAAAAAAAACAGGCCAAGTGCGAGTCAAACTCGCGCACCGAGCGAGGGTTCCGTACACGCAAAGTATCTCACATTATAGCTCTAACTAAAAGACCAGCTAGTTTCAAAACAAACTTAACTTTGCAGTTTGATTCCTAAGATTAATACTGAATCCAGCGCAAAAATAAGTTTATAACACTTTTTTATTTTTATTTCCAACAACATATTTACAATTTTCAGATTTATTGCTGTACAAGTGCTGTTAGACCTTGCTTTATGCCAAATTTCATAATTTTTGGTCATCGGGAAGTACCCCATTGGTTTTGATTGCTGCCTGAAATCGCAAAATATGCGAAAATTCGCAACATTTGTGTTAATATCTCTTGATCGCATTGACGTGGATTCGAGTATTCGATTTTAATTTCAACTTGATACCTTTAAGCGTTCCTGAGTAAAAAAAGTTTGACAGACAGACGGACAACAAAGTGATCTTATAAGAGTTCCGGTTTTGCCTTTTGAGGTACGGAGCCCTAAAAATTAAAACATATTCATAATTCAATTAAGAAGCTTCTCAGCAGACACCCCACATCGTAAACGACCCCAAAAGATGCCTCCCTAGTGGATTGCCAAAACTGACTTCGATACGGAATGTCGAAGTATGAAAGGCTGACGTTTATTAGTTCTAAAGGATCCAATGTCGAAGTATGCGTGTACGATGTACAGTCACATGTAGAGAAACCAGACCCTGAGATAGGATTCGGTGAAATAGTTCAGATTTATCTGCAATTGATTGTACGTTTTTTTTTCTTTTTTATAGAATAGTAGGTAAACGAGCATGCGGGTTGCCTGTTGGTAAGCATTCACCGCAGTCCATAGTCGTTGGTACGACCATAAGAAGGTCACTGATGCGTTGCTGACTTTTTGAGAAAGCGATAGGCTCTTTTCTTGAAGGCTCCAATGTCGAACCTATTCGGGAACACCGCTGAGGGAAGAATATTCCACATTTTAGTACAGCGCAGTAAAAAGCTGCGCGAAAAGCGGGCGGTGGTTGAAAACTAGCCATCAAGGTGGTGGGGGTGGTACTTCTGCTTAAGGCGGGTGGTACGGTGGTACTTATTTCTTAAATATCCTAGTACTACGTGTTCCAGTGCTAAAGTATGCGAGAGCGAAGTGTGAAATGCCGATGTATGGATCTAAAGTACCCTAAATCGAAGTATGCGAGTACGATGTATGTTAGTTCTAAGATATCAGACCTCTATGTATTTTAGCGCTAATGTATACGAGAGGGAAGTAGACTCCACCAACTGGCTAACGCACATAAATGACCAATCCTACTAATATAATGCGAAAGTTTGGATGTGAGTTTTTGAGTCTGAGAGATTGTGAATTTGTGAGGATGTTTGTTACTCAATTACGCAAAATATACTGGACGGATTTCGATGAAACTTGGTATACGGGTAAAAAAATACCAGAAATAGCACATGCGGTACTTTTTATCCCGAAATTCCCACGGGAGTGAAGCCCCGAGGCATGGCTAGTTAGACATATATTTGACAGGATTCAAGGTACATCATAGGATATGATAATGATTATTTGACTACCTAATTTGTAAAGAATATTTCCTCAATCTAAAAATAAACTGGCGTTACCTTCGATTTAGCCTGGTAGTCCCGATTCACATATCGAAATAATCTCATCAGGCAATTCAGACGCATTTTGGCCAGCTGCGCATACGAATGTGGAGAATATTACAGCTAGCGTTGCAGGACTATCGATAGTTTTACTATCGATAGTTGACCTTGAAGAATGGTCATACTATCGATAGTATCGATAGCCAATAGTGTGCAATACTATTGATGATACCCAAAACTATCGATAGTATCGATAGTATTGATGTTTTCTAATCAATACTATCGATAATATAGATATTATTGAATTACAATACTATTTAAATTTTACAAGCTATCTATAGTGCAATAGTTTCGATTGTTTGTTGAAATATAAGTGTCAATACTATCGACAGTATTGATTAGAAAACATCATTGCTATTGATAGTTTTGGATATCATCAATAATATTGCAAACTATTGGCTATCGATACTATCGATAGTATGACTATTTTTCAAGGTCACAATACTATTGACAATACTATCGATAGTCAACACTATTACTGCAACACTAACTACAGCTACTATACAAATAGACTTATCTTACTTATCAGCTGCTGTTGTCCGCGGGAAAACATATCCTGTGTGTTTGTCATACAAACTTTCATTCTCAATTTTAACCTCTTGAGAGTTGTTTTTTACACGACTGACCAAAAAAGGAGTGTTATGTTTTCAGGGTTCATGTATGTATGTAAGTTTCTTTATTCCACCATAAGTCCTGAACGGCTTAACAGATTTTGATGTGAGAGGTATTTTTAGATTCCTTGCATTCCTCCGAGTGACATAGGCTATATGGCGTCATCATAAAAAACAAAATGGCGGATTACATATGCGATAAATAGCAGACCAAAAAAATAAAATTTGATCAATCTTATCGAGTGGGGTATCAAATTGAAGGGCTTTAAAAAGCGATTTCAAAAATGTATAAGTATAACTTATATGTTTGTATGTACTTTTTGAGTAAAAACATTTCAGTCGTGTTTTTTATTTTTATTAATTAGCTTGTTAGCATAAGTAAGTATATTTGAAAAGGAGTCTTCAAATATTTCCTCCAAATTCTTTAAAAAAATTACGTGACTATATTTTGATTGTGACGTGGTAATCCTAACTAATATTATAAATGTGAAAGTGAGTTTGTTTACTTCTTTGTTTGTTTGTTCAGTTCACGCTTTATCTACTGAACCAATCTTCCTGAAATTTCGCATACACATAGTCAAGGTACTAATAAGGACTAAGGTTTCATCTCAGGAACAAGCTATTTATTAAAAAATAAAAAACACGACTGACAACTCACATAGCCTATATCACATGGGGAAATGTAAGGAATCTCACAATACCTCTCACATCAAAATCTGTTAAGCCATTTAGGACATAAGGTGGAATAAAGAAACTTATAAGTATACATACTTACATACATGGACCCTGAAAATTCACGTGGGCGAAAAGCTGGTATTTTATAATATCAATGGTAGAGACGTCGTCGAATAAATGTCGAAAACGTATCGCGTAGTAGAAGTGGAAATTGGCGAGACACTTGGCTAAAAGAAAAGACGATCTATGAACGAAGGCAAAGTAACAGAGTGGTGGCCGAGACAGGGGTGGTGAACAAGAAGTAAACCACCAGACCGCTGTTCAGATGACATTGTCTGCATAACGGGAAAGCGATAGATAAGACTGGTACAGAACCGTAGTAAAAATATAAAAATACATAAAAAGGGGAGCTTTTTCCTAGAATTGGATTAATGTAAGTTGAAAATGATAATACCTATTTTATAATAAACGACAGACAGACGCTAGATAAAAAATCGTAAGATAACAATTATATTTTTCATAAAGAATACAAAAGAGTTTTCCTTATCACGCCTATTCCTATTGTTAAGGGGCGTGGTTATTTTGAACGATATTAATTGAGTGGTTTGCCATTGCATTCTTTAATCAATACAATAACTGGCACTACTCACGATGCACTAGGATTCGAATCTAAGACCTTTATGCATCACAATCAGATATCAGTCTATCACCTCCGCATCAAATAATTCTGGGCTTCAAAAATGTATTAAGGTGGTACTATTAAGAAATCATTCCACGCCTCGTGGCCCCGTTATATATGTCACGTTTCTTGAACATATGCTGAATATCCGATAACCTAGAAAAGCAATGGACACATGAATATCCCTGAAAACGTTCTCGATTTTTCACACAACGATGTGGTATCGTTAACAGATGAATTATTTTTGATGAATACACTAGCTGAGTCCCGAGGCTTAAAAGGAAACTTTGTTCTATTTTAGGATTTACTCAACCAGTGTACTAAATTTCATGAGAATTATGAGTCAATTCTCATAGTTAGAAATGGTATAACTAACTATACCTACTATGTTCTCTTTTTCATTATAAGTATTGGGATATAATTATTTATGGATATTTATTTCCTTCAAGACTTATTACAGATCTATCTAGCATCCTTATCGTTACAGGTACTATTGATCTCATCTGCTATAATAACGTCTTAAGTCCACTACAGTCCAGTACATTTATCTGGTTGACCCTCAATACAAACTTTTATCTTATCTATAGGTACAACCATCGCAGATATTGTAAGTTTTTATGGGCACGATGATTCAGCGTTTTCCAGAGAACACTTATCATCATTGACGTCATCAAAACCATCCGTTAATACATCTTTAATTATCCCAAAACTGTTCACAAACAGACAAAAAACCTTATACTTTTTATTTGGAACCACCAACCAGTTTGGCGAGAGGCTTACGTCATATTACGTCTTGGCCAGCTTTTTTCTTTCCTTTTTTACTTTTTTGCATGACAGGTATTGCGCAGTTGGGAAGAAATGCTTTGTGATCTATTTTTTTTTTGTTTGACATCTTTTGGCTCACTTATTTGATATTTAAAGTTGGGTTCGGTACATAAATTAAACTTAAAATTTGTATCAAGCTTGTATCAGAACAGAATCAAGTGCAAGTTTGAAGGGGTGTAGTTGTTAAAATGCCGTGAAGGAAGTTACCAAGATAAAGGCAGATTCGAATACTCATGAGTCCAACAGGAGTTTATCTGACTTATGCAATGAATTATTATGATTTATCAGCTAATGTTTAAAATGTAAGGCAAATCGCCAAACCAATGCTCAACATTAACCAGAATATCTGTGAGATTTGAGATATAATGTGAAGTCATTTCTCGAATACCTAAATGATTAGTATCAATCAATGATTGAACTTCTTTTTATTTTAATTTTGTAATATTTTTAGTAAGATAAACTTAAATTTCATCTCATATTCATGATTGAACTAAATGCTAGTTGTTTGTAAAAATCCTTGTTTTTATCTTTTCCCTGAGAAATACCTTTCACCATAAACGTGCGTGACTAGTTTTGATGATCTGATATTTCGATGACTTGTTTTTATCTGGATAATGAAGAACTTTGAGTTCTTTAAATTTTGCAGTTTTTATTAATCTCGAAAGCATATCCTTTTCGTTGGCAATACAATTCTTTCTCTTAACTAAGGATCTCTAAAGTTTTAAAACCAAGACGCACTTTCCTCGGCATTAAATTAAAAATTATACAGAAGACAAAGTATTGCATAATATTGTTAAAAAAATTGTGGCTTTGTTAACTGTATATATAAACATCTTATAATACAGTTACTAAGTATTCGCTTCAATTATTTTGAACACAGGCTTCGCTTATTTCTCTTCATTTTCTTCTCAACTTGCCTTCTTTTTCTTAAATTCTCATGTCGGATGTCGTGATGTTTTCTCTAGCAACATTTTCATTGGTTCCACAAATGTGTTTATTATCTGTGTACATCACGTAATAGTCATTGAAAAGCCTAATGATTTTCCTCCAATATATAGAAGGATAGTCACAGAATGGTGGCCCCGTGATGGCAAAACAAGGAGAGGAAGGCAAATAAAAAGATGGGAAGATGACATTAAAAGCACGGGAGGGCCGCTCGCTATGGAGAAGAAAGGCAAATGATAGAGCAGAATGGAAGATGCTGGAAGAGGCCTATATGTCCCATGACATGCTGGTAGTGGCAGACACCAGCAATATGGCTTAATAATAATACAGAAGGATCGTCGTCATATTTCTATATTTATTTATCTATCTTCGGGCGCTCCTAGGCATTCCCATGTCAGATACTGAGATCGTCTCCTGCTGGTTTATTCACATCAACTTCCTCCTGCACTTTCTTTATTTTTTCACCTTGTCCTTCGCAAGCAAGTTCGCGACACACCTGCTGTGGTTTTTTTCCCGCCTTTTTTGACCGCCATCTTTTTGTTAACTTTTTAGCCGCCGTGCTGGCTAGCCAGTCATGGTAGAATTTATATTACGTAATCGAAGAAGCATGGCCTCAAATTAAACTGGATAAGATGCCAGATTCGGTTTTCGTGTAGGTCACTTTTTGTTTTTTTTTTTTGTATCAACTATGCCGCTGTGTGGTCTAGAAAAGTTATCATATATATTCAAAACTAAGGATTCAAATGGTAAAACAATTGCACTTTGTTTCTAGAAATAATATTACAGTTAGTGTGCAGAGCAACTACGCTCTGCTGCCAGAAAATGTGCGCAGAGCGAATCCGGACAAACGAAGCGGCGGGAAGAATTCTGTACCGGAACTTCACCGGGAAAAAACCACCGGTAAAAATAAGTACCGGGAAAAAATCTCCACGCGGCACCACGTTTGCCCGACTAAAACCTAACTAACTTAACGCAGTCTGCTACCACCGTAGCTTATGAAGGGAGCTACAGGGCCCTATATAATAACCTAACCTATAAATTAATTACAATGGAAAACCACTTACCAAGATAAATCTTCTTTGTCTTCGGATCCAAACTTGAGTGTCTTCGGGAAGGGGGAATTCCTAATCACCCTACCTAACCCATGAGATCTCAATTCCCCAGAACACATAAATAGATTTCTTCCCGAAATCGGCTCGGCAACAGGTAGATGTGAGCGAGCAGCCACGCGTCACATCCCACAGGAGAAAGTCACAATGACGGGCACACAAACACAAAGTTCAATAGTTATTTAACAAACAGGAAATTCACCAATACAACTCAAGATAATTAGCAATCAAAGAACGCGGGACCTCTCGCGTATTAAAAATCAAACCGATATCGCATGGGACAATGGCGACCGTCCACGACCCATCTTCACGCGAGCAATGTGAGAACCCCAAAACGCCTGGCGGCGATAACAGGAAACGCCTGCGTTTAGTTTTACCCAATATATTACAAACATCCCCCCGTCCCGGTCTGAGAAGCAGACCGCTAGCTTACTCTACGGGAAGGCGGGCGAGAGAGGTCACACCTCTCCTTAAAATCGAACCGTCGACCAACACCTCAGCCACACGCGGAGTGCCATCTCCGCCAAGAATCAAACGTAATATGCGAGCTCGTCGCCAAAGCAATGAGGGCAAATTTGCCTCTTTTAACAATACTAAATCACCCTCCCTGGGAGGCTCAGTCCTGTCTGTCCACTTCACTCTTTGCTGCAGCAAATGCAAATATTCAAGCGACCAGCGACGCCAAAAGTCCTGGCTCATTTGCTGCAACATTTGAAAACGCGACAACCGATATACGCGTTCATCCTTCCACGGGCATTCGGGCAGGGCATTCAACGGCCCTCCCACCAAAAAATGACCAGGGGTGAGAGCTTCCAAGTCATTTGGATCTGGAGATAGCGGACAGAGAGGACGAGAGTTGAGGACCGCCTCAACTTTACAAAACACTGTGGCCAGCTCTTCAAAAGTTAGAGCCGTTTCTCCGATAATGCGGCGGAGGTGGGTCTTTGCGGATTTCACAGCCGCTTCAAAAATCCCTCCCCAATGGGGGCAACTTGGGGGACTAAACTTCCAGGTTATTCCCCTTTGGGCAGCAATTTGACTTAAACTAGTACAATTTTTATCAATAAACACAGAAACATCCTTAAGATAATTTACAGTTCCTTTATAGTTTGTGCCATTGTCAGACCTAATAAGGGAAGGTAGACCTCGACGCGAAACAAAGCGATCCAACGCGGCGACGAAGGCCTCCGTAGTCAGAGCCGATACCACCTCCAAATGGACAGCCTTGGTGGCCAAACAAACAAATACACACAAATAGCCCTTCACAATACGGGCATTACGAAAGGGAGAAGCCTTGATCGAAAAGGGACCGGCAAAATCGGTTCCAACGCCGTCAAACGGTCTCGAAGGTCGGATTCGATCAGCGGGCAAATCACCCATCTGTGGTTGCATCGTGGATGCCTTCAACCTATAACATGCAATACATCGAAACAGGACACTACGGATTGCTCTTCGGGCTGACAAAATCCAAAACTCGCGTTGCAAAATAGCCAACAAAGCATTGCACCCAGCATGGGCGTTACGAATGTGTCGATCAGACACCAAAAGCTGCACCAAGGGTCCGCCCTTGGGCAACAACAGAGGATGGCGAGTCTCATATGGAAGATCCGCCTTCCGGAGCCTGCCTCCAACCCGAAGAAGCCCATCCGAGTCGATGTACGGGTTCAAACGAGCGACCGCGCCCTTCAACTTAGCGCGTCCGTCGCGCAAAATACGAAGCTCCGACTCAAACCGTCCGGTCTGCACGACACGGACCCAATGCAACAATGCGCTCCGGCGCTCTTCTGCACCTGCAATCGGCTCCAACCGCTTTGCCTGTGGGTTTCTACAATTATGTATGAAACGCTTAATCCAACTGGTGACACCCAGAAGCTTATCCAAGCTGCTATACCGAGCAAGTAGCCAATCCGGCTCCGACGTCGTCTCAGCGACTACAGCATGTACACGGAGCCCAGTCAAACTCAAAGAAGTAACATCTGTCTGACAGACAGGCCAAGAAGTTTCTGATCCCATCAGCCACTCTGGACCCCACCAGAGCGGGTGTGACACCAATTCTGGTGCCGTACAACCTCGGGAGGCACAGTCCGCTGGGTTAAGCTCTCCCGGCACATGTCTCCATGTTATATCAATTCCGATATTCTGGATTTGGGAAACCCGATTTCCCACAAAAACCTCCAAGGTATGTGGGGCCGCGCGCAACCATGCAAGCGCGACCTGGCTATCCGACCAGGCGAAGATGTCTCGTATCTCGACCGTGGCCGCCAGCTCACTGGCAACGTGATGCAACAATTTAGAGAGAAGGTGAGCTCCACTCAACTCAAGCTTGGGGATAGTCAGCCTAGTCCTGATGGGGGCGACCTTGCTCTTCCCTAACAAAAGCGAGACATTGACCCGGCCATCGGCGTCAACTGTCCGCATATAGACTGACGCGGCGTAGCCTCGCTCCGACGCGTCACAAAAGCCATGCAGGCTGGCTCGATATTTCCCGGGTGGCAATATTCGACGAGGCAAGGCAATCCGATTGACTTCCTTAATCGATGAAAACAACTCGAGCCAATCATCCAATGGAGAGCCAAACAGCGGCTCGTCCCACGAGACGCCCAAAGTCCAAAGTCTCTGAAGAAGACACTTTGCAGAGAATATCACTGGACTGATCCAACCGCTTGGATCAAACATACGGGCTATTACGGACAACACCGTTCTCTTAGTCCAGACCTTTGGTATTTCCAAGTCCACTTGGAATGTAAAAATATCGGTTAGCGGCTGGTACTGCATGCCCAGCACCGCTATCCTGTTGGGATCATCCACATCCTCAAACAGGTGAGGGTTCTGTTGGTGATCCTCCGGGATCCCTTCTAGAACTTTAGGCTCATTAGACAACCACTTACGCAGCTCGTAGCCACCTGTCTTCAATATTTCGATCAATTCATCCCGCAGTAGGAGGGCCTCCTCAATACTTTGGGCTCCGGTGCACACGTCATCAACATACAAGTCACGTGACAGCACGGAAGCCCCACGGGGAAAGCTGATCCGTTCCCGCTCTGCCAATTCAAGCAATGATCTGATGGCGATATAGGGACTAGATTTCAAACCATACGTGTTTGTGTTGAGTTCATACACCGTCACAGGATCCTCAGGGCGCTCACGCCAGAGTATCAACTGGAATCGCCTGTCCTCAGGATGTATGACTGTCTGGCGGAACATCATCCGGATGTCCGCGCCAAAAACCACTTGATGTCTTCTAAAGTTCAAGATGATGTCAATTATGTCCCTATGCAATTTGGGACCTGAATGCAAACATAGATTCAACGAAACTCCGTTCGAAGTGGGTGCGGACCCATCAAAGACAGTCCGCAACTTGCCCGTTGAGGCCTTCACCACCGCGTGGTGGGGCAAAAAATAATGCTCAGTTGAGCTCCAATCAACTCGAGCCGGAGACATGTGACCCAAATCCTCGTACTCGCGCATAAATTCAATATATTTATCGCGAAGTACGTGGTCACGCTGCATACGTCGCTCCATGGACAGCAGTCGTTTCTCCGCAAGCGCCCTACTTTGCCCTAGGCTAGGACGAGAGGCAACAAAAGGTAACCTAGTTACAAACCGACCGGAGGGCAACCTCTCCGTGGTCGATCGAAAAAGGGCTTCGCACTCAGCGTGTTCCGGATCCATCCTGGAACTCATAGGTGGCTCCTCCACCTCCCAAAACCTTTGCATGGTCTTGGCCAAGGACGCTGATGCGACGACCGGTGGCTCCTCCGCGGTGCCATTATCAAACACAGGGCCCATCAGGGCAAAACCAAAAATCGTAGACACTGCCATCAGTGAAGACGAACCCAGAGCCTTCTGTGTACCCAACAAAATCCAACCCAATACGTCCGAGCCCAGGAGCAAGTCCACTGGGCCGGGATGAAAGACAAAGGGGTCGGCCAAATCCAGACCCGAAACCAAAGACAACACACCCGGCGGTATGTCGGTCGAGGGGTGCCAACCCGCAATGGTATCCATTACCATAGCCGAAGTCGTGATCCTCATTGTGGAGGACTTCAGCGAAGAAAAGGTGACAAGTGTCTGGCCCGTCAGACACTTCACTTGTATGCCACCAACTCCAAGAAGTGGCACAGGCGAGTCTTCCACGACTAAACCTAACTGGCGTGCCACTCGAGTGGTAACCAAACTGCTTTGAGCCCCTGAGTCCAACAGAGCTCTCAAATTAATGGCTTCTCCCCCACGACCCCATACGCGGACCACCGCGGTAGGGAGCAGAACCGTCCGCGGCTCTGTCCCAGCAAGGGAGCAAGCTAGTTACGGGCTCCCCACTCTCTCCAAACCAGGGGCGCGCCACTGACCCGGATAATATGGCGGGCGAGTGCACATCCCCATCTGAGGGGGCATAACCCGCGGCCCGGCCATACATATGGTACGGCGGGTGGTACTCCAGCCGTGGGTACTCGTGCAGCGGCGGAGAAAACCGCTGCGGCTGCATGTGTTGGGTATTGGTAACCCGCGTGGAGGGGGTGTCCCCACTCTCACGTCCGATCTAGGGCCCCCGCCCATGGGGCCCTATCCGGGGCCTGGCCAGCCACATACTGGCCATGACCTTGGGGCGCGTGGTCCCGGTCCGCCAAGACCCGCGCCGGTACGCGACCCCCCTCCCGAGGGGGGGTGCGACGAGCGAAGCCGCGTCCTCCGTCCGATGGTGGAGGGCTTCGCGCAGGAGCGCCCCCGCCCATAGGGGAACCCTGCCTCAACAACCGGGGGCCATCCCCGTTCCGGTTCATGCAGAGCATCACGTGGTGCAGCCCACGGCATGCACTGCATGGTATGGCACTGGGACAGTCACGTGCATAGTGACCGCCCAAACAGTAAAAGCAAAGTTCATGCCGCTTTGCCATGCGGCGCCGATCTTGTACTGGCAGTCCCTGCCAGTCCCTGCATTGCAGCAGGCTGTGGCCCATCCGACCACATTGCAGGCAGTCCGCGTCCCTCGCGACTGCTGCCGTGTGTGCAACCCGCGCACCAGCTCCACGCGGTGGCGGTTGCCGTCCCTGTTGGGGCCTCCCTCGCCATGAGGGTTCCAAGGGCCTACGTTCAGGCGCTCTGGATGGCGCTGAGTCCGTCATGGTATTCTCAGCCGCCCGTGCCTCAAACTCCAAAAACTTCACCAAGTCAGTGAATGTTGGTAGGGTGGTGCTGTCCCGTTCCGCATTCTCGCGCTCAAACCGCGAGCGGATGTCATTGGGCAATTTGCCCAATACAATGTGCACCAGCAAAAAGGACCATTGGTCCACCGGCAGCCCCAGTGTGCGGAGCGCGTTACAGGCCACTGTAACGGGCGTGAGCAACTGCAGGCGCAACTGTGCCCTGTTGGCCACCTTGGGCAGGGCCATCAACTGTGCGGCGTGCGCATCCGCTAACAAACGTAAGTTTTGGTAGCGGGAGTTCAATAACTCCCAAGCCGTGTCGTACTGGTCGTCCTCCACCCGGAGGTGCTGGATGAGCGACCGCGCTTCACCCTCAAGAGTGGAGAGGAGGTAGGCCATCTTCTGGGCCTTCGACAAATCCTGTCGTGCTACGACCAGGGACTCAAACATATTTTTATATGCCACCCACTCCTCCATCCTACCCCCAAAGTGGGACAGCTGAAGGGTGGGGAGCCGACCAGTAACCGCTGGTCCTTCCTGTCTAACAGGTGTGCGAGGGGCTGGTCCGCCAGCCTGTCTCGCCCTTATTGCGGCCGCCGCCTCCACGATGTCATCGTGCAGACTCAGGATCTGGTCCAGGTCCGCCACGTGACCTGCGTAGACCTCCGGGGTAAGGTCGGCTTCGGTAAGCGCCGCCATGGCCGCTTCCGCGTTGTTCAATCGTGAGCGGAGCTGATCCGCTCTTTCCAGTATAGCGGCCTCCCTGTCCTTCCGGGACAGGAGTCCACCGGCCGTCACAAACCATCTCAATTCGTTGGCGAGTGTCGCCCTAGCATTGGAGGCCTTCGCCATCGCGTCAAGTCACAAACAAAAAATAACAAAAGGTAAATAAAAAACAACAAAATCAAACAACTACACGAAGAACCGCGGTAGGTATGAGAATGACACAAACCCGGAACGCACGGTACAAACCGCAAACAAATACAAAAAAGGTTACAAATATTCTTATACAAACAAACTAAGAAAAATCTAATAATTTTTACAAACACTTAATTATTTTTTACAAACGAACAAATAGAGGGTAGATAAACTACGCTCTGCTACCAGAAAATGTGCAGAGCAACTACGCTCTGCTGCCAGAAAATGTGCGCAGAGCGAATCCGGACAAACGAAGCGGCGGGAAGAATTCTGTACCGGAACTTCACCGGGAAAAAACCACCGGTAAAAATAAGTACCGGGAAAAAATCTCCACGCGGCACCACGTTTGCCCGACTAAAACCTAACTAACTTAACGCAGTCTGCTACCACCGTAGCTTATGAAGGGAGCTACAGGGCCCTATATAATAACCTAACCTATAAATTAATTACAATGGAAAACCACTTACCAAGATAAATCTTCTTTGTCTTCGGATCCAAACTTGAGTGTCTTCGGGAAGGGGGAATTCCTAATCACCCTACCTAACCCATGAGATCTCAATTCCCCAGAACACATAAATAGATTTCTTCCCGAAATCGGCTCGGCAACAGGTAGATGTGAGCGAGCAGCCACGCGTCACATCCCACAGGAGAAAGTCACAATGACGGGCACACAAACACAAAGTTCAATAGTTATTTAACAAACAGGAAATTCACCAATACAACTCAAGATAATTAGCAATCAAAGAACGCGGGACCTCTCGCGTATTAAAAATCAAACCGATATCGCATGGGACAATGGCGACCGTCCACGACCCATCTTCACGCGAGCAATGTGAGAACCCCAAAACGCCTGGCGGCGATAACAGGAAACGCCTGCGTTTAGTTTTACCCAATATATTACAAACAGTTAGTCAATCATTGAACAATTTTATCTTGTTTATATCCATCTCTCTCGATTGAAACTACGTGTATCTCCTCTCCTTTTCTTTCTTCTGTAGTGAATTTATCGTTATATTAATAAATGTATTTTGATTTTAAATCAGGTGATGTGTTGATTTTGATACCTACCCTGTCCTTTACAGCTTGCTTGGCAACCAGTATAGGTAATCATTGGATTGTTACAAAAAATTCAAGGTTGACTTGATGACTTAAAAATACAGTCAACAAAAAAGGCTCCATTGAGACAACGTTCGCATTGCTCTAAAAATAAAAGGGGCCACTTCTAAAAGTCTCTTCTATATACCACAAAATTTCTTCTTATACAAAGTCCAATCGACCCGCATGCAAGTTTCCAATATCCAGACATTGGTTTTGTGGTCTAAACCACAAGGTCATCCAGTTGTGAAACATTAAATCCTTTTAAAGGCAAGCTGCAACATAAAATACCTTCTTTTTAACTACGTTTTTAGTATTATGGACTAAAAGTTAAAACTAAATCTTCAAATTATGTCTGCCCTCTACTATTCAAGGGCGTTCTATAATAACATACATGTGTCAGATTATTGAAAAAGCGATGAGAGAGAACTCAAGAGACAAAAAAAACTTTGAACAAAACTCTTTTAAGTCACGTTGCTGACCATCCATACTGCTTCAAAGGATGAATATACCGATATAATTACGTACTTAAAATGTAAATTGAAAATTTACACATAATTATACCTTGAATTATTATAAGCTTCAATGCCTCTTAGTTATTTAAAAATTGAGTTATAAATTTAATTTTAGAGAGTATATTTTTGAGAAAGTTATCTTTATTACAACGGAAATAAAATTCAATTTCGCATAAACTGAAAGGCTCGTAAAGTACGAATAATCGATGTATAACAGATTTTTATTATTTTAATGACAGGTTATTGATTCAGAATGATTTAATATGTGATTAAAGCATAATAAAGTCGTGACTTCCCAAAATTGTATGAGTCATGTGAACACCTGTTTAAATTAAAATTAGTCTAAGGACCGGTCCACCATAGCGGAGTAGAAAGACGATGTAGTGTAACTAATTGAATTTCGTGATTCAACATTTCAATTTCAATGAATGGTGGTTGAGACCTGCCTAAAGCTTTCTAAGCTTCCATCGGCTGTAATTCTGATTTCGTTCTGGAATTATCTTCTATGCTTTCTCTTGAGATTTTAATATGTAGTTTTTCAAAAAGGGTGTGATAAGATTCAAGATTAGCAATCCTGGGTGTTGCAGCGTCCATGCGTCAATGGGATCGCGCACCATCATGTCACAATTTTCAAAAAGGGCATGATAAGATTCAGGATTAGCAACCCTGGTTGTTGCAGCGTCATCAGGTCACAATTATGACGATAAAATAATCTTGGTAAGGAAGATTACGACAACTGGAAGTGGCCCAGTACAGGAAGGAGTGCCAAGATCCTCTTTGGGTCGTCGACACATCGAAGTAAGTAAGGAAGATGACGCAATGAAGAAATTGTGACAAGCGTTCGTCAAGGTTTAAAAAGAAGATTGCGCCCAGTATTACGTGACCGGAACAGTAAATGAATGTGAATGAATGAAATGACCTTCACCGTGAACTCGAAGGGTTCACCATTAAATGGGTAATGGTCGTTGGATTAACACAATTATACGTCTTGTTACTGTAGTTAAGGACATTACAGAAGAATTTCAAGTTCAGTGCCACTCGATGGATTATTATCATCGACATCGAGTAATACTTAACATAATATATATTTTTCGATGTAGAATATTGTTGGTATGTTTGTTCGCTTTAAGTCTTGCAAGTTCAATTAGATCTCCTTAACTTGTGCTATTGAGTTAAAATTTCTCAATGAATTATTATGGTAAGCATGATCTGATGGTATGCCCAGATTAGGCTACCCAAGAGGGAATTTCTTTACGATTACCTGTACTTACAAACGTAAATTTTTCGCATCAAGATATTTCTGATGCCATGATTCCATGCAGGTCTGGAAGCGAAGAAAAAACATAGAATGTGCCAGCGGCATCTCTTCCCGCGCAGATTGTAAAAGTTAATCGAGGGAAAGGGCTTTAAACTGGGGATTCCTCCACTCATAGGCGATGGGCTAGCAACCTTTATCTAAATCTCCATTCCATCAGAAAGCCCACTATTCAGCTAAGCGTGGCCTTCGAGTCTCACGACTCTTGGCTCTGTCTACCCCGTAAGGGATAAGACGTGATTCTATATAATGTATGTAAGATATTTCTGGTCAGTACTAACTTTTACAATTTGATTACTCTACTCACTTTCGAAGAGTAATTTAATTCTTCTTACAAAATTTGTATAATAATTATTATTTTTTATAATAATAATTAAATTTGAATATTAACCCATCTACAATTTTGACCTCGGCTCTGTACTCTTACTATTTTGTATCTAAGGGTTCAACTTTAACTAGATAATGGCCGTTTAAATTATCACAATTCTATAATTGAGAAAAATGTCAGGAGATGATGTATGGGCGACCTAGTCTGCAAAATCTGATGCGAGTACCGACTGATCGTTGTGTGATCCCACTAAAATATAAATGCGAAAGTTTGGGTGTGTGTTTGTTTGTAACTCAATCACGAAATATTGGACAGATTTTAAAGATCTTTGGTACACGGGTAGAAAATACCGGATTTAGCACATAGGGTACTTTTTATACGGAATTTCTTACGTGAACGGCGCCACGAGACGCAGTAAGTAAAGAAAAAAAAAAATCTTGCCTCTAAGCTTCGAAGATGTTTTAGCAGTAGTCCCACCAGTATAATTTAGTGGACTGTAATTTTTTTTCTTCGTACTCCCACTGCACTAAAGACTCTTGTTGTTTTGATATAAAAACCAAATCCTGTATACCAAATTTAGGTGTGATGTAATTATCAATCAACAAATCTTTTGAATCATCATGTTTGCCTCTAAATACGATTTGATCTTTTAAATTACGCATTATACTTACTACGGATTTTAGTGCTTCATTATCTTCTTCTTCTGTGGCTCATTTCGTGCACTGCAGGACATAAGCCTCCTCCAATGACATTATAATCTATATATATAAAAGAACAAGGGTGTCTGATAAATCAACGCCCAGCCTAAACCATAAAAGCTATAAACTTGAAATTTGGACCGAAGTATTATGTTAATACGTAGTGCTCAGATAAGAAAGGATTTTTCAAAATTAGACCCCTAAGGGGTTAAAATAGAGGAGCAAAATTTGTATGAAAAAAAATTAAAATCTTCACTGATTTACTTGAAACTTGGCAAGAATGCTTCTCAACTAAAATAACCAATGGCGTGTATCAGCGTTTTTTGAAATTCAACCTCTAAAGGGGTAAAAAGGGGAGGTAAACTAATTTATCATCACAAAACCGAAACTATAAAAGCTATAAACGTGAAATTTGGTTAGTGTCTTCATTATACAATATACTGCCCACATAAGAAAGGGTTGTTCACAATTTCAACCCTTACAGTCCAAAAAAAGGGGTGAATTTGCGTACCTTTAGACAAATCCCATTTGAAATTTCGCCAGTCACAAACAATGCATGTTGGCCTATCGGTAGAGGCCGCGTATTGAAGTACAGGGTTCGAATCCTGCCTGATGTGACTTTTTTTTTCCAATTTTTTTTGCGTTTTGTATTAGTTTTTTTGAATTCTATATTTTTTTAAATATTTTAGTAAAGAAATATTTCAAGAAAGTAGCTGGAAGTAGCTGGATCGAATCCTGCCACTAACAATAATTTTCTGTTTTCGTTTTTTATTTGTTTTCTAGAATTATTTTCTTACTTTTTTTTTAATTTTGAAAAGAAACGAATAAATTCATTTGCAAATTTATTTCCGGTCATCCGGTGCCAAGAAAAATATCCAATAGATGGCGTTGATAAAATGAGAAATGTAAGCTGAAATTATTTCTCAATATTTTCAATAGATGGCGCTGCGCCATTTTGGTGATTACTTCGCGCTTATTTAACAGCATAAAGGGGTTGTGGTTATATAATAATAAAACAGTAAAGATATTTTGTCTGTACAGTACATTTAGTATTTTTGACTGAAATAGATAGAGGGACACTTAAAAAGAATAACAGAAAGCAGAAACATTTTTTTTGGATTTTTTTGTCTGTCTGTCTGTCCGTCTGTATATGTATGTACGCGTTTCACGCAATATCTGCTGGACGGATTTGAATGAAACTTTTTTTGTTGTATAGCAATTAAGCCTGGGCAACATATAGGCTATAAGTGATTTTGAAAACTGGAACACCTGATGAAGAACCTTAACAGAACAGCTAAACTATAAGAAATATGGAAATGGTAACTTTGGAAAAGTTTATCAATCTGACGAGCATTTTCTGTTGACGTATAAAAATCGAAGATCAGGATCATCTGATGAAGAATTCCAAGGGACCAGCTACACTATTACATATATGTAAATGGCGCCTTAGCAAAAGTCGTTTAACCTGATGAGCATTTTCTGCTGACGTATAAAAATTTAAGTTTATGCAACATCTGATGAAGAACTCCAAGAGACCAGCTACTCTATAAAAAATGGAAATGGGGCCTTAGCAAAAGTCGTTCAACCTGATGAGAATTTTCTACTGACGTATAAATAGACAGGACACGGGATAGGATAAAGAGGGACCCGGGGTGGGAGTGGTGGTACACGAGAAATTGTAGATAACGAGCAGACGAAGATCGTTTATTGAATGAAATATCACTTTTGATTCATTTTAACACCGCGACTGTACTACGAGTACCTAATATATTCCCGCGGGACACGGGATAACCAAATAGCTGAAATTTTGAGTACTGGAGTTTAGGTTACTACAGTTTGGAACACAAAAAGATTTTTCATCTAAGGAAACTCACGCGGGCGAAGCCGCGGGCAGCAGCTAGTGTTGATATAATCTTTAGAATGGTTTTTGTTGGTAAAAAAAAAAACGTCCAAGCAGAGTCGGGATTCCCAATAGATTCACTGTTGTTCCAAACGGTTGACTAAAGAGAATTGTCCTGTCCGCCCTTAGCACCAATTTTGGTAAATAAAGCTTAAATAAATAAAATACTTTACTCATTTTTTTAGTCTCCAGGATAAAAGTGCCTCTAACACCAAGACACGAGGTTTTTTACGAACGCCGAAACAAACAGTTCTACATTATTATTTGAACTAAATATTTGCAAAGGATCCACGAACAATACCCAAAAATGTCAAGAATGCAACTTGTGTCAATAATCTTGAATTTCTCTGTTACCTGATGTGTGGTACAAGTCACGCACTTATTGTTAAAATATCATATTATGAAAAATCTTTATGTAAGTACTATACTAGCTGCGCCTCGCGGGCCTACCCTACCCAACCTATTTGCTATTCCAGGTAATTTACTACCTGTGTACCAAATTTAATTGAAATCCGCTTAGTAGATTGTGCGTGATTAAGTAACAAACATTCACGAACATCAAACCGTTCACATTTATTTATTAGTGAGAAGAAAAATAATGTTATTCTGCCGCTTTTAAATATCGTTAGTTTATTATAGTTACTTATATTATTATATACTTCTCTGGGGACACTTATCTAAAAATTTGAGTATTGACTTTAAAATGTACCTATTACAAAAAATCTAAATCCTAACAAACATCTACATGTTTGATATGATTTAGATTAGTACCTATTTAATTTATTTTTTAATGTGGTAATTTAATACTCTGTTAAAAAGTGAGTTACCGTTAACACAAGTAAATTTATAATCTCACCTGGTTTAAATTTGGCGCAAAAATGACTCATACTTTAGAAATCTCTTAAGTGCTTTTAAAAGTTAAAAATAAATTCGTCCATTAATATTTTTAAAGCGGCAATAAAATGGGAAACGAATTAAGTTATTATCTCTTTTAACTTGCGACCCAGAAATTTTAAACCAGTTATGGATAACTGGCCGTGTAAGAATCGGACCGTATACGGCAAAGTTCCGTAGGGATTTTTTAAATGTAAATTTATTTTAATTATAAATACATAAGTTTTATAATTATTTTACATCATCATCACATATTTAAGAACAATATGTTGGTGGAGCATCTAATTATATGATATATATATATACTAGCTTTTGCCCGCGGCTTCGCCCGCGTGAATTTCCCACGGGAACAGTGCTTTTTTCCGAGATAAAAAGTAGCCTATGTGCTATTCCAGGTCATTATCTACCTCTGTACCAAATTTCATCGAAATCCGTCCAGTACATTTTGCGTGATTGAGTAACAAACATCCTCACAAACTCACAAATTCACAAACTCACATCCAAACTTTCGCATTTATAATATTAGTATGGAAGTATGGATATATTTTGTATTTGCTAAATTAATTGTAATTGTAAACTAATCATTTGTAAAGTTCATATTTAAACGTTTATTAATATGTTGTGGGGTCAAAAAGATTTTAAATCTTTGACATCAACAGTTGAAAAGTCATGTTGTATTTTTGTTTTCTACTAAGCTGTCTCAGAAATAATAGCTTATATCGACCGAGCGAGCGAAACGAGCGAGAGTCTTCATTACAACACCGGTCATTTTGCTTTTGTCGGGATTTTTTTCAGGTCTAGAGGTCGTATTTCTGAACGGATTCTCACGAACCTTGGTTGAAGTGGTTCTTGATTTATTTGAAATTTTAAGTCGTCAACTTTTATTGATTGGGAAGAAAATGGGGACAAAACGGGGGTAAGTTTGCTGTAGCGTTATATAACAACAGATTTTAATCGTAATTGTAGGAAACATTATAACCACAGGTTGTTGTGAAAACAAGCTAATTATTTCAAAAAAAAAACACGACTGACAACTTACATAGCCTATGTCACTCGGAGGAATGCAAGGAATCTAACAATACCTCTCACATCAAAATCTGTTAAGCCGTTCAGGACTTATGGTGAAATAAAGAAACTTACATACATACATACATGAACCCTGAAAACATAACACTCCTTTTTTGGTCAGTCGTGTAAAAAGGGGGAGAATTGGGGAAGTTGTTTGTTGCTGTGTTACCTATGGTGAGTAGACGGAGCTCCAATCTCAATGCCGGTGTTGTTCGTGAGGTCTACTGTTCACAGAACCATTAGGGGCCGTCCATTAATCACGTGATCTTTTTTTAAGCATTTTTTAACCTCCCCCCTCCCCCTTGGTGATACATGGTGAGGTTTAAGACTACCCCCACCCAACGTCACGTGTATTTTTAGTATATAGTATATACAAAAAATCTAATTTTTTTACAATATTATGTTTAAAAAAATAGAAAAGAATAAATTAAAAGGCTAAGAAAATGCTAAGAATTTTACTAATGTATGGATTCTGATTGTCTGAAAATACAGAATTATTATTATAAAAAAAATATTTATAAACGAATGGTGTAATCATTCATGCGAAAAACATATATTGTACTTAGTACATGAACATATTATGTTTGAAAAAATAAATACACGTGATATCTTACTACACCCCCCTCCCCCCTTGTGATATTCCGTTTGTCAACCCCCCTCCCCCTTTCAAGCCTCACGTAATTAATGGACGGCCCCTTAGTTGTAATTGTAACGTATCTTCAGGTAGTCTCTAGAAAGAGTCGCCATTTCTGTCGCACATAAGGTGTGTGACAGAGACAGTCTACGCTTAACTCCGCGCCCTAAAGCGATCGTAATCTTTATAAAATTCCAACCAGAGGTTCTCCTTATTTCGTTAGAGACCCCTAAAAAGTTTGGCTACCGTGAGTGACTCACGCGCAAGTCTTAAAGAAATGGCTGCCCTAATCATTGTAGCGGCAGATATACTATGTTAGTGCTTGAGTGTGTACGTGCCTTTATGTGTAGTGATATATAGTTTATATATAGTTTTGAAGAAAGTTGTAAGTAAAATGTTTACTTATATTCTTTGGTTTGTACCCGGTTATTTTTCCTATTGCGCTTTGGAAGTAATGAAATTAGTTTTAAGTAAAATATTCAAGTAATTATTTGTGAAATGTAGATACTTAAAAGGTACTTAGCTAGGTACTTTATTAAAAAAAAAAACAAAAATACTGAACCGTCCGAGAAATTAAAAACTTAGAATTATTGTATTTTGAAATAATAGCATAGGCAATTATTGTGATACTTCAAGTGGAATAAACTTTGAACGTAGCTTTTGTTAAAAGCTTCGTTTGTTTGTTAATACTAACTTTATTGCACAAATAACATAAATAAATTATTATACATTGCTTCGTGGTACGTACATGTATAAGTTTTATTATGCTTTCTATTACGTATCACGAAAGTTTATTAATAGTTGAAAGCACAGCGTAGAAGGGAAGTAGATACCAAGAATTTTGGCCTCTTTTTGTTCTAGGTCTCATAAAATCTATTTAAAAACTATGTTTAAAATTTCTTTCGAGGATTCGAGCAGGAATTGTTATCGGTACCAAATTCTCATTATAACGTACCGGTATTTTATGGGAGTTTATATGGAGAACTAACTAATGCCCGAGGTTTCGCCCGCGTGAATTTCCCACGGGAACAGTGTTTCTTCCCGGGATGAAATGTATCGTAAATCCTTCTCTGTACCTCTAACTATGTGTATGAAAAATTTCAGGAAAATTGGTTCCATAGATAAAGCGTGAAGAGGTAACAAACAAACAAATAAACAAACTCACTTTCACATTTTCAACCGACTTCCCAAAAAAGGAGGAGGTTATATGTTTCGATGTATGTATGTTTTTTTTTATGTATGTTCGCCGATTTCTCCGCCTATAGTGGACTGATTTCCGAAATTATTGTTTTATTCGAAATAGTTTATTCCCAAGTTGGTCCCATTTTAACCACGTCAGAATCTGTTCGGTAATTTTAAAGATACATAACAAAATATAAAAAATAAACATTGGATTATAGACCAAAAGCCCGCGACAGCATGCCCTTCGTTATTTTATGAAAACTCAAGATTCTCCATGCATGTCGAACACAGAAATAGAGGTTAGCGACTATAAAAGTTGGATCATGATTGCTTAGGCAGATAATTTGTTGCAATCATATTTGAAGTGGTAGCTTAATTCCCTTAAAGTAAAAGCTTTTTTAATCAATAATAATAATAAATCTTTATTCAGTTTTCTTAAATGGTATTTTTTTACAGCATGGACACACACAGATAAAGAAATATAAATGGTGCCTGAGCTAGGATAAAAATTACCCTGTGGTTATTAAAGTTTTATTCCGAATAATATGAGAAATCATGCCATCCACTGCCAAGCCAGATTGCATTGGTGCAGATACAAACCCCTGCCAGACACTGTAACTTTACTTAATTATAGTCATGTTTGTTTTATTATAAAAGCTGAATTTATAATAATACTTTGAGAGGTCCCCAAAGGTGCTTTCGACCTATAAAATTCACTTTTGCTATCCATATTACCTGCATAAGCAACTAAGATTCAAACTTCATGCGTAGTCGCTAATCTTTTTTACACGTATATCCCAAACAGAAAAACATTCAGTATTTTTAAAATAAGGAAGGTCGGTCGTCGCGGACTCTTGGTCTATTTATGTACCAAAAATTCCGTGGAATTCTGACAAGTTCTAACATTTCAAATCAAACTGACATAAAACGTTTCGATTTCTTAAATTTTGGCCAGTGAAAAAATAAGTTTAAGTTTTCATGACAAAATTGCACCAAGTGCACTAAAAAAGATAAAATAAAAAATTTTTCCCGAAAAAAATTAACCGACTTCCATTGTAAAACTTAAAATCATTAATTAACTTAATAGGCAGATTAATCAAAAAGAATAATGTATTGGCATGCTACCTACTGATTGAGGTGAAGTCGGTGCCAAATTAAAAATTAAAATCTAAATTAAGATTAGAGTCATGTATGATTAAAATGCCTAATATCCTTACTCCTTGCACTTGGCACCGACTTCACCTCATTCAGTAGGTAGCATGCCAATACATTATTCTTTTTGATTAATCTGCCTATTAAGTTATTTAATGATTTTAAGTTTTACAATGGAAGTCGGTTCATTTTTTGGGAAATTTTTTTATATAATATTAGTTATAATAGGATTTGATACCGTCTCTCTCTCGTATCTGAGCGCTTTCCCGGTTGCATCCTCAGCGTACGCGTCGGAGCCCAGGGTCCGCTTTCCTACTTCTTCTTCTCCACTTCGCACGGTCTTCGGCATCCTTAGTTGTAAGAGCATTGGCACCCTTAGTTGAGAGACCATTGGCACCCTTGTTGTGAGACCATTGGCACGCATATCCTCCTTGACGACATCCAGCTAGCTCTTTGAGTTTTTCCCTTTCGAGAATTTTAAGAATTTAATGGATGGAAGTGTTTACTTACGCTATATAAAGAACCTAGTTGCAAAATCCATGCTGGTCTGGGAGCGAAATAAAACATAGAATGTGCCAGCTGCTTTTCTTTCCGCGCAGATTGTAAAAGTCAATCGAGGGAAAGGGCTTTAAACTGGTAATTCCTCCACTCATAGGCGATAGGCTAGCAACCTGTCACTATACCTGAATCTCCATTCCATCAGAGTCCCCACTATTAGCTAAGCGTGACCTTCGAGTCTCATGACTCTTGGCTCTGTCTACCCCGTAAGGGATAAAGACGTGATTCTATGTATGTATGTGTTTGCAAAATTTCTAGTTTCTACGTTCAGCGGTTTCGTCTGTCGATATGCCAATCCAATATAGATGTGTGTTTGTTTGCCTTTCTTTCACATCAAAAGGGAGCAAGGTTGATGTGATTGTTCAAGGCTGAAGAGATTTAGGTTACTTTTTGCCGCAGACGGAGCCGCGGGCAACAGCTATAAAGTTATGTAGGTAATAAATTAAATCATTTTGCCACGTTTTTCCATCTGATTCACTTCCTAACGCAACACTGCAATTGAATGGCATAAGCTAGATCCATAGAGTAACTTTTGTTCACCTATGGTAGAGCAGGCATAATCGGCGATTATGTTTTTCAAGTATTTAACATTTTCTATGTTCATTATGTCTTTTTCTTGCGGCCTCTGCGGACGTGAAAAAGAGCCTTCTTTGAAGGCCAAGTTTCAATAAAAAAAATTGACTTTGACTTTGACTCTGCCTCAATATTCTGTAACGAAAAATACATAATCATTAATCTTTGTATGTTAAAATTGGTATGAAATAGGCTATATTCTTAAAAAGGAACACGAGCTCAGAGACATTTGCAAAAAAGGAACTGTTACTGTCGCGCCTCTAACTAAATTTTATGCGATAAAGATAATAATTTAATTTTAATTTATTTTACATTTAAGGAAGACTTACAGCATAAGAAGTTAGAACAGGTAGTGTAAATAAGAAACAGAATAATAATAATAAAAAATGCTTAATTAAAAGTTTGGCTCACGACTAGTTAGTTCTCTATATAATCTAATATCTACTTCATCCATCGTATAATAAGTAGTTGTATTATAATAAATACCTACTCTTGCACTACATTCGAAGCCGTATGCGCTTAATTCAAGTATTGGCTCATGATTGAATAATACGTATGTTCCATTTATTCATAATCGTCCTATTATGTAAACAATCTTCACAGTACTTTTTTTGGAATTTTGTTGGAACCATTAACAATGAGTTGTGTTGTTATTAGCCACGAAAGTAATTTCCTAAAAGGTCAATTTTAATTTATATTGTTGTAAAATCATTAAAAGACATGGTAAGATTGTTTAAATAATAGGACAATTATGAATAAATGGACTTTAGTTGTACTAATCATCTATGTTCTTGCACTACATTTCGAAGGACTCCGCTACTGATTGTCGAAGTATGAATTGCCGATGTGCGCGCTCTATAAATCTACAGCTACTCTAATTCTATATTAAATATGAGCAGGGACATGCAACATTGCATCAGGCGGAGTGGCGTGGCTCTCGCGTGATGTTTCCTACTGTGCTCCTATTGGTCGATCGGTCTAGTTCAAACGTAAACGGCCGGCATTGACTACGATTAGGCGAAGGGCTCGAGGGAAATGGGGCAGATAATACTATCGGGCAAATGCGACTGGGGTGAAGGCATTTTTATTGAATTTTAATGAAAGCCCGAACAGCATAGACGTAGGAGTGGCTGTTCGGCGGCGATAGAATTGAAATATGGCAATTTATGTATGCAAACTGACCGTGCCACGAGCGGGTGTCGGTCTGAGGGAGGGGGCTGGGGATGCAGAAGTCAGTGCTGCGGAATGGCGTTATTACATACAAGAAATCAGATTGAAGTCTTCCTTAACACTATTTTTTTGGTGTGTAGATGCTAAGAGCGGCCAGCTCGTTATTGTATTTCTAGATTGCGCTTACTACTTTAATGCCGAACAGTGATTGACTTACTCGTTTACAAAGTCATCGATGCCCGAAACACGTCAAGATCATATTATTATTGTTTGATTTATCTAAAACTAGCCGAGACCCGCTGCTTCGCTCCCGTGGGAATTTCGGGATAAAAAGTACCCTAACCGCTATTCCCGGTATTTTTCTACGCGCGTACCAAATGTCATCAAAATCCGTCCAGTAGATTTTGCGTGATTGAGTAACAGACATCCTTATAAACTCACATCCAAACTTTCGCATTTATAATATGAGTGGGATAGTAAATGCGGTAAAATATGACCAGAACTCAGCACCTAGATAAGTAAATATTTCTTTTGCAATAAAAGTTTGAACAAAAAAATATAGGTATATTTTCAAGATTTATTAATAACGCCATTGCCAACATAAAATTCAAAACTATGTATATCATGAATTCGTAATATAATACATACAAGGCTGACAGTTTCGCTTTATAATATTACTAACGCCCCGCCCTGGCTTCGCACGGGAGGTACCCACATAAAGCCTATGTCACTCAGGTAGCTGGCTATTGGTGAAAGAATTTTTGAAATCGATTCAGTAGTTCCGAAGATTACCTTCTTTACACAAATTCACAAAAATTTCCTCTATGTAATATTCATGTGTGATTAATTAATTAAGTGTGTGTGATCAGTGATTCCCAAAGTAATGGAGGGTCCCGGCGACTCGGACTGGTGCTCACTCGACCCGCGGGCCGAGTCGCCGGATTTTTAATTGTTTTCTTCCGGCCACTGGGACTATTGGGGTCCACGGAAGACTCGGCGGGAAAAAAGGGGTGACAAGTTGTAAGTGGGTCTACGAAATTATTTTTTTTTATGCGCTAAATAATATAGTAGTTTAGTAAGTATAAATAATAGTTTTACATAGAGTACCCATAGAGCCAATGGCCTTTATAAATTTTTTTTGGTGCCTACGTGAAGGGCACCATGCCTAGGGGACCCAATTTAGATATAATTAATTTATAATATTCATTTCAGTTTATTTCAAACATAGTTTTAGGTAGTAGTAAGACAGATTTAACTTTTTTGTTGATAAAAAAAAAAGTTACACGTCATGGGACACAGCAAAGATCATCTGAGCAATAGATGTATTTACATCAACACATGAGTAGGGAAACAACAAGTTTATTTTATGTAAACTTTTATTTGTCGTCTGAAAAAAAATGTGGTTCACCGAAACCGGTAAAGATTTTAAAGTCTGCAAAAACCATTGTTTTTATTTTAATAGGCTTAAAAATCGCACTTTTAAATCGTCGTATTATATTCATAACTAGCTATTACTTGCGGCTTCGCCCGCGTGAATTTCCCACGGGAACATTGCTTTTACCCGGGATGAAAGGTACCCTATGTCCTCCTCCGTACTTCTAACTATGTGAATGCAAAATTTCAGGAAGATTGGTTCAGTAGATAAAGCGTGAAGAGGTAACTAACAAACAAACTCACTATCGCATTTAAAATATTAGTTAGGATTTGACCACAATCTTGCTCGAGGACAGAGATGAGGTCTACGGCACAGAACTAATTAGTACTACGTACAGAAAGGAAACTCCCTGCCCCTCCCGCAATATGGCACCCTCCCCGATCCTTCCGCACTTCTCCCCCGTTCTTGTGTAACTGTGGGACGTTCGACTATGAAAACGCACACATTGACGTGTTTACTGACGTGTGTTCACGGATATACAGTTTCATTTGTAGTAGTAGTAGGCATATTTGACGCGCCCCGTTTCTATGAAGCGCCCGCCCTGTGTCTACGGTGTAGCGAGCTTACCCAGAAACAGCCAATTCACTCTGGTTTCGAAGAGAGTCAGGTTATATGTAGAAACACAGTAATAGTATAGTTGCTCTAGTATCGACGTAGTAAGATAGCGACTCTATGAATGAAGCGGGGTCGTTCACCCGCTTATCAGTAAAGGTTAAATGTTTACATTGATTTATTTATTACTGCCACATGTGCGATAATATTGAAAAAACAATTCAGAATAGTGCATAGACTTATGCGTGTATTGACTGGACATTTGATAGTAAAAGAGATTAATTATTGGATATTTTATTTGAAAAGTTATTTCTTATTCTACTCTACACATTCAACATTCATTTTTTTATTTCTTTTACTGGAGCCCTATTTTTGAAAGTGTAACATACCGCCGAAAACTAATAGACTATTATATGTCGCACTCGTCCTATTATGTCACTAAAAACATAAAATCCGTATTTTTGAAATCACTCATCTAGCAATGTTGCCAGTGATATGAAAATAATGCGAGAAACAACTTCTGTTCCATTCTACGCAACGAAAACCGAATCGGTAACGAATCGTAAAAAAAATGTTTGTAAATTTTCAATCAAAGTGAACGTAAGCGTTAAACGGAACGCAAAAATTAAACTTCTAATAGACACCATCTATATCCGTATCCGGTTGTCATTGTCATTCAAGATATTGACGTAAAAATCGTTCGACTACCAAATCATACGAAAACGAGTGGTCTTGACCACTCGTTGCAAATTATTCGACATAGACAATTCAAAAATACGGAATTTGATATCGAATGAAAAATCATTCGGCTCACGCGTTTTTGTTAAGTCACACTTTCAAAAATAGGGTTGGTAAAAAAAATCACTGGTCTGGTTTAACAGGTGCTCCATTCTACTCTGTAAAAATATATTACTTTTATACACTCCATATTTTAGGGAACTGTACACAAAATATATTTCTAACAACTTACAAAAAGTAAAATAAAAAGCGCGGAAGCTTTGTCTGCGTAGGTATATTTTATCAGTGGGCGTGCGTGAGAGTGACGTCATAGTTCTGGCAAAAACTGTTAGAACCATGTGGACCCCAAGTTACCTACGAGATAGATTGATCAACACTTTATTGCACCATATAGAAAGATCATACAAATTACTAAAGTACTCTCATATAGAAATTAGATATGGTGAAAAAATTCCATGCGAGCATGACTCGAACCCGCGACTAGGTTCAATTGCATGTTAGATGCACAAAAATCCAAAATAAACATACAAAGTACCTACTAAAGTTACTAGGTAGTAACAAAATATAAATACAGAAATGAGCGCAAAGGCAGGATAAAAATGCAATTCTAGCAACAAAGACTTCCGCACGCGGAACGTCCGTGTTACTCTATGATCCATAGAAAATCTATTTAAAATACTTCTTCTCTCAGCCGAAAGACGTCCACTGCTGGACAAAGGCCTCCCCCAAGGATTTCCACAACGACCGGTCCTGCGCTGCCCGCATCCATGCGCAACCCGCGACCTTCACCAGGTCGTCGGTCCACCGAGTGGGAGGCCTGCCAACACTACGTTTTCCGGTTCGTGGTCGCCACTCGCGAACTTTTCTGCCCCAACAGCTATCTGTTCTGCGAGCTATGTGCCCCGCCCACTGCCACTTAAGTTTGGCGATTCTGCGGGCTATGTCGGTTGCTTTAGTTCTCCTACGGATATCCTCATTTCTGATTCGATTGCGCAGGGAAACTTTGATGTGAGAGGTATTAAAATACTTACTCGATGCTATTTCTTTACTTACATTTTGATACGCCGCTTAAAACCTAAAAAAAATTCGCGCGCACGTAGGTAGAATATAATAATTTTCTTCCCCATAGTAACAAGCTACTATATTATTATCCCACCATTTCCGTTACAATATATTTTATTAATTAGTAACATAATACCTAATTGGCCTATCAATTTACTCGATATTAATGGAATCCTATTAATATCATAAACGTGAAGTTAGTAAGAATGGCTGGACAGACCATTAGATAGAATAAATAAATATTACTTTACTTTTTTACGCAAAATCTACTGCACGGATTCCAATGAAATATCAGATGCCTTGAAAAATTTGACGTGTTATCTTAACTGTAGCCCAAATTAATCTCCAGACCCATTTTTCCGAATTTTGATTACGGCCCCCGAAAAAATTTTTATTTTAATATTTGTCCGGCAAGTCGGAATTTTTTTTGCAACTTTTTTCGATATTTAAAAAAAAAATTTTAATACTTTCCTATCTATTTTCAAAATTCAAGCACCCTGACCTTGACCCTCACCCACCCATAGTGATATCTCAAATTTTAACCGATCTTCAGCCATATCGCAATTTTTGGTGAACATCGGGCACTACACTCGCGATCACATAAACATTTACAATGTTAAAACTAATATCATTAATCATGATCATCAATCAATATAGGTAGTAACCTACCTATATAAAATTCTTCCATTACTGACTGAGTGACTGACAGACAACGCACAGCCAAAACTACTGGGCGTAGGAAGCTGAAATTTGGTATGAAGGTTCCATATGGAGTGTAGGGAAGCACTAAGAAAGGATTTCTCGAATTTCCCACGGGAACAAATTCCCAGGCGTATGCCAGTATGTTATATTTTCCTATCGATCCTATACCCGTCACCTCGCACACAACAAGTCTTAACATGTTGATAAATTAAACCGGAAACACGAGTAAGGAAGCAGACTTCCTTATCAGAAATCCGATAAACGGATAACATCGAATTGACAAACGTATTGTAAGGTTTTTGATAACCTACTTATTTAATACTAGCCTGCGCCCGCGACTTCGTCCGCGCGTATTTCAGGTTTTAAGTGGCGTATCAAAATGAAACCTATGCCAGATTTTAAGTTAGACCTTCTATAATACAATAGTGAAAACCGCATCAAATTTGGTCCAGTAGTTTTTGCGTGATGCGCGTACAAACATACAGACAGAAAAACAGACAAAAATTAAAAAAAAATCGTTTTGGCTTCTATTGGCCCTATTAAGACGCCTCCTAGTTTTTTTCTTAAATATCTCCTATGTACAGACACAGACCAGTTACAGGTTTATTATATGTATTATTTAACACTTTTCAGTACATAAATGTTGTTTAGCCCAAACCACGTTTATCCCTGGCAGCTGTGGAGGACTGTCCGTTAGTATATCCCTATGGTACACTAAGGGACAGATCTCCGCAGATGCAGCCATCTCACTTTAAGAATAAAAAGTACAAAAAGGCCTCTTCATGTTGGCTTTGGCCCCATGGACGCCGGACGCCTCAAATGAACGGGTCCCCATGGACCTGTGGCTGTCTATATTATTATTATTCGCTACTTACAGTATTTTGTTATCTATATTATAAAATTTCAACAAACATACTCACAAAATAACATCCAAGCTTTCGCATTTATACTAAGACTAGCCGCGCCCCGGGGCTTCGCTCCCGTGGGATTTCGGGATAAAAAGTACCCTATGTGCTATTCCCGGTATTTTTCTACCAGTATACCAAATTTCATCGCAATCCGTCCAGTAGATTTTGCGTGACTGAGTCACAAACATTCTTACAGAGTCACAAACTCACATCCAAACTTTCGCATTTATAATATTATATATAGTAGGAAGTAGAATAAAATTAGTGAAGAATAATAAATTTTAATAACTTTTTATTTTCCCAGTCACCACTTCCGTTTAATAATACAAAATGACACGCAACCTCGACTGAATAACCTCAAGCTCTTTAAAGCCTTTATTACTTCTAGGAAAATTACAAAATTCCTGCCATGACTACTAAATGCAACAGAAAAAATCCCACTGCATCGACAAATGCACATACGAACAATTTTCAACCTTATGTATTTGAAATAAGATTCAAAATTCCCCTATATATAGCAAATCATTGACAAATGCATATGCAAGCGAATTGCGACATTGTTACAATTGCATACGGTTCAAAATCTGGTTTGAACGGTGACGCACGTTAATTAGACCGTCGCCAAGTCGTCTGTCCGTCTGTATCGTGGTCGTGAGATTGGTCACGTATCCAGAGATAGCAAAATGACAACGGAACAGAGGATTAACTTGAAGATGACGGTTTTCTTTCGATCGAATCGAAGAGAAAATCGCTCGAAATTCAATTCTATGTACTTGGGAAAAATTATGGTCAAGAGCAAACCCATCTTGAAAGAAAAAAATTAAATCTTCAAAATTGTGGTATTTTTATTTAAAGATAAAGAGAGAGAGAGAGCAATAGGTCTTCTTCTTATTATCGAGTGTCAGATTTTTCTAAAGTCACCTTATGGCATCTAAAATCGTCCTAGTAACATGGGCATATTTTGTAAACTAGAAGTCCTATCAATATACATCTAATGGCAATATTATAGAGAATTTAATGAAGAACTTAATGGTCTTTGACAGTTTTTGCATAGCTTTTACCGTTTTCATAAAAAAATAGAAAACGACTATTTGGGACATACAAGGGGGGTAAGGGGGGAAACATTCATTTCTCTAAGAGTTTCTTTATCAATATTAAAATAGATATATGAAAGCTACATTCATGCCAAGTTTCATGCTTTCTTCCGGATGGGACCATAAAATCGATTTTTGTTAGGACAAGGAGCCGTACTAATACGATATTTTTCAAGTTAAAAAAATACGACATTTATTTTACGACAAAATAAATTACATTTATTTTTTTCTTTTTCTTCATTTAGTTTAGTTTTAAGTTTAATTTAGTTATTATTTTATTTACGTCAAAAAATACCTTTAAAAAGCTCAGAATGAGTCTATAAAAGACTAGTTCTCTACGTTCGTTATTCTAATGATGTTTCGATAAGAAACAGTTTGAACTAAATCCTTGAATAGTTTAAAATGTCTCGAGGCAACATTAGTCACTGCACTAGTTTATATCATACACACACCTACACTACACACACACACTACACACACTACACTTACACTTACACTTACACTATACACTTGGTTGA